>CM076578.1:252568439-252951472 GCA_034641835.2 Pinus albicaulis
TTATATGCAACACATAATCTCTTCCACTCAGATCATCAAACATGTGGAAATAAAATCAAGCGATAACACATCAAATCATCATACACATTAACACAGTATGTATGGGGAAAGCTTATAGCTGAAAACCCCACAGCTATTGTGTATATTATAATGGAGAAATCATGTAACAACTCAGTACAATACTCCTCACAAGTACTCAGTACTTTCTCATACAGTTACCCACAATCTAGCTCAGTTTTGAACAGGTTACTGGTTCAAAACTCACCGCCAATTGCCTTGCCTCTATTGCACAATCCAAGCCTGTCTATATAGAGATCCAAGGTTCGAATCTCCTTGGCTTGACAGCGCAATCATCATGGGCAATTCCTCCAAGTGTGGTGCAAATCTCATGCACAACTGATGTCACCACTGATAGCTAACTCCACCCTTTCATCTACCTCTTTTACTGGTCTCCACTGAACTGATCATGCACTGTAGTGAACTGATGTGTTCTTGAGTTGAATAATGAGTTACTAATTAATGAATTAAACAATATTTAATTCACTCCACTCATAAATAATTGATTAGCTAGTTAAACTAATCTCAATCAGTTCAACTAAAAAAAACAGAACACAACTCCACCAACTGTCTCATCAACTCCACCAAACTTCTGCCACTGAAGTCCTAACTGAAGTCAACCATGCATGAGCTCACCAAACCCTTAGGAATAGCGTAATTCCTCTGTCAGATGCATGAGCCACTTCTGTAGCTCGAACTGAAGTGCTCCAAGAGAGTAAACTGAAGTTTAGAGTCCAAATATTATTAAGGGTAAATAATATTTGACTTCCCTATTTTTAGGATAGGCAGTCTAAAAATAGACTTCGACCTCTTCGACCTAAAAAATAGAGTCTCATCTATTTTTACCAACATGACCAATGCTCCAAGAATCTCAAAATGGAATCCCCGAACCATGCTCCATATGTCTAAAAATAGACATAGTCTAAAAATAGACTTTGCGCCAGAATTCGCCTGCGGGCCCACTTAGTGAAGGCGACTTCATTTCACTAAGCTCCATCATCTTGCTGCATTTTCAACATTAGCTTGTTGATCCATGTTCTGTTTAGATCTGATCTATTGTAATGTAAAGTCATCTTCAGAAATTTCTGCATCATTTTACAAATTTGCAACTTAAAACTCAGATCTACTCTTGTTTATGCATGATTTGGTCAAAACCCCAAGGGGATCTTGTAAATAAGACTATCTAGTTTCCAGATCTGAAATGGATCTGATGTTTTGTCCACAAATATGTTCTAGATCTGAGTTGTAATATTTAGCTACTGTAGCTCCTCAAAATAACGCTGTTAAGCCATTTTGGCAGTTTATATATGTGTTGCAACCTTCTTTTCTGAAGATTTCTTGCTCTATTGTCTCATGTATTCTACTGTATATTGAAAGAGCTTCATTTTAATTCTGATTTTCTGTTGTATACTCATATGTTAATCATATTTGATGGCCTCTTGCTCATACTGTCCAAGATTGCATTATTTCTGAAGCAATTTGTTGTGCATAGCTGCAGCCCCTCTTGTAGGGTATTTTTCAGCTAGACTAGGTGGTGGGAGATCTGTTTACCACACCTAGTTTAATTTTCTTTTACTCCCCTTTTGGATCTAGACTCTAGATTTGCTGATCTAAGGGATCCAAGGGATGTAAAATCATTTCTGTACATCAATCTCCCAGGAGTGCGTTATTTCAGCAGGCTTGCCGTGCTATTCTAGATTTGGAATATTACAGATGCATACATCTTGACGAAGGCACTGTCAAGAAGAAAATTTGAGTTCCAAAGAAGCAGGATCGGGGTAGCAGACAATCCCTTTATTTTTTAGAGAAAGTGTTGAAATTAGCAACAAGAAAGGCCTCTAATTTAGTTTTCCATTAATTAAATTAGAAGGAAATTATAATTCCAGATCACATGACAACTTGTACGAGTTAACTGAGTCAGGAAGACTTAGTTAGCTCAATCAATTCAAGTTGGGGGTAAAATTGGAGACATGTGGAGTTATTCCTAAATTTTAGAGGGTCGAGTTATAGTTTATTTTCAGTTGTAATTAGTTAACTCAATTATTTGAGTTAAAATCAATTTAACTAGTTCTAATTGAGAGATGAGCTAGTGATAGATCCAATGAATTAAATTTGATTTAATTCACATGTTGTGATTAATCAGATAACTCACAATTCACTATAAATAAAGGTTGCATGTTAGTTCTAACGAAGGCCTAGTTGATATTGGAGTTAAAGGGAAGATAACTATCAGTTGTATAATTTGAAAATTGTACAAGTCATGCATTAGGTCAGGAGGACACCTTAGATGAATTTCGCAATCAATTATTTGAAATTTCATAATTAATAGGGACTCAATTGCTCCAAGAATGTGTAAGCAAGGTTGAGCAACCTAGAGCAAGAAATTGGTTAAGTATCAGGTCATTCTTATTGGGTTCAGAGTGAGAGAGTTAGAGGTTTCTCATGAAGGGAAATAACATTGTATTGTTTCATATTCTTGACTTAATTTTTTAGTTGAGGCTTCCCCATATACATATTTGTGTTATGCTATTGAAATTATTTCTCTTTCTTATTCATGTGATTGTGCAATCATAATTGGTTGAGAAACCCAGAGCAGGAAATTGGTTAAGTATCAGGCCATTCTTGTTGGGTTCAGAGTGAGACAGTTAGAGGTTTCTCATGAAGGGAAATAACATTATATTGTTTCATATTTTGGACTTAATTTTTTAGTTGAGGCTTTCCCCATATACATCTTTGTGTTGTGCTATTGAAATTATTTCTCTTTCTTGTTCATGTGATTGCGCAATTGTAATTGGTTTCCCTAATTTGTAGAATTGATTCAGTATTTTGTTTTAGCATATTACAAGATCAGTTGAATCTACGTGGATTCTCTACATTTTTTAGATAAAAGGAAGTATAATATACATATCACATTAAAATATATAACACATAAATAGTACTTATAAATTAAAATCCGTTTTACAATATACATTAAAATAACGATTGTCTAACCATATTTAAATTTAACCGATAAAAAATTAATATGTACAATATAACAAGATTTTTAATCATGAATATTAACCATGGATATTATTAACCTCTAAATAGATTTTTTTACAATACCATAGGCCAATACCAATAGAAAGATAGATAGACGGAGGGAGAGTGGGAGAGGAGGAGAAAAAATCATAATACCATGGGCTAATACCATGGTTTATTAATACCATGGGTCATCTAGGTTGTTGATTATTATGCTATGGATCTAGGCTTTTAAATATTTTGTTACAATATCATGGGCCAATACCATGGCCATTGGCTTATCAATACCATAACTTATTTCAAAATCAAAATATTTTACAAATACTTTATGTTCATTTAATTTTATAACATTTTTTAATTAAACATAAAATAAAAAAGGCTATAATTAATTTTTAGTTATATCTAAACCCACCATCCTTAGGGCTACTAAAAATATTCCCATAGAGATTAAATTGAGGTTTTAATAAATTAAGAATGAGAATACTTTTATATATACAATTGTGAAATTTATATAATATAAATAATATTATAAATAACAAGGACAGGTGCATTTTAACCAAAGATCCAAGAAAAGAGAGAAAGAAAAGTAACAAACAATGATAGACGAAAGATAATGCATGATTCTTTTAAGTTTTTTATTATTGTATTTTCTTTGACATGATTGATCCAAAATATAGGTTTAATATTTTACAACCAATTATGTTGTTTCTAATTTACGTAATTTCTTAAGTAAAATACAATGGGATCATATTTAAGAGAGAGAGAGAGTGAGATGGAGGGAGAATAGATTGGGAGAGAGAGACATAGAGGTGGGAGAGACAGGGAGAGAGAGGAAATAAGAGTGAGATGAGGGGGAGAGAGGAGGAGAGAGGGATGGAGAGAGATGGATTTGGAGGGGGAAAGAGAGGGAGGGAAGAACAAATACATTGAGAGATAGAGGTGGAGAGAGAGAGGGAGTGATAAGGGAGAGATTAATACGGATTGAGGGAGATAGGAGACAAGGGAAGGGAGAGAAAAGGAGAGGATAGAGATAGGGAAATAAGGGGACGAGAGAGACAGGGAGGGATAGCTATGGATGGGGAGAGAGTGGGAGAGCGAGAAGGAGATAGAGAGGGATATAGTGACAGAGTTGGAGGGTGGAGAGAGAGTGTGTGTGTGATGGGGGGGAGAGACAAAGGGAGTTTGGAGAGGAAGGGATAAAGAGGAAGGAAAAGAGAGGAGAATTGAGAGAGAGGAGATAGAGATGGATTTGGAAGGGGGAAAGAGAGGGAGGTAAGAAAAAATACATTGAGAGATAGAGGTGGAGAGAGAGAGGGAGTGATAAGGGAGAGATGAATATGCAACGAGGAAGAGAGGAGACGAGGCAAGGGAGATAAATGGATAGGATAGAGATAGAGAAATAAGGGGAAAATAAAGACATGGATACATAGATATGGAAGGGGGAGAGAGGGGGAGAGCGAGAAGGAGAGATAAAGGGAGATAGTGATAGAGTTAGAAGGTGGAGAGAGAGAGTGTGTGTGTGATGGGGGGGGGGGAGAGAAAGGGAGGTGGGAGAGAAAGGGAGAAAGAGGAATTGAGAGAGAGGAGAGAAATAGGGGGACAAAGAGATGGAGTTGGAAGGGGAAGAAAGACATAGAGAGAGAAAGGTAGAGAGGGAGAGGGAGTGACAAGGGAGAGATATAAAGACAATGAGAGAGAGAGAGAGAGATGGAGATAGTGTGTGTATATTTTGGGGGTGATAAGGAGAGACAAGGGGAGATAGAGATATATGGAGGGGGGAGAGAGGGAAGAAGAGAGAGGAAAAGAGAGAGAGGGAGGAAGAGATATAAATATGGAGAGAGAGAGAGATATGGAGAGAGTGTGTGTTTGTGTGTGTGTGTGTGTGTATATATATATATATATATATATAGAGAGAGAGAGAGAGAGAGAGGGATGCATTTAGGGGGTTGAGATAGAGAAAAAAATAAGGAGAGATGGAGGGAGGTATAGATATAGATGGCAGGGGGGGCATAAGAGAAATATAGAAAAAGGGAGAGAGAGGGAATAAGAGAAAGATAGAGAAAGGGAGGGAGAGGTGGAGAGAGAGAGAGACAGAGGAGAGAGTGAGGGGAAGAGAGAGAAGGATAGAGGGAGGGAGATAAACAAAAAATGGAAGGTTGAGAGAGAGGGAAGAAGAAAGAGACAAACAAAGACAAATACAGACACCGAAGTTAGATCTAGAAAGCCATGAATATTTTGGTTTCTCACTAAAATAGATGTATTATTTCAATGTAGTTGTTGATTTATAATCCTATTTGATAACTCGCACTAGATGCATTGAGTTCAATGTAGATATCGATTTCTAATCCTATTTAATACCTTACAATATATGCATTGATTTCAGTGTAGATGTTTATTTCTACTTCTATTTGATTTCTTGCGTGACTAGATGCATTGGTTTTAGTGTAGATATTGATTTATAATCATATTTGTGTAGAGATTTGAATAATAGATAACTTATTCACCGAGGTTATCCTGATCACACACTATTTGAGCTTCATGCATAATACATAACCTCTTCTACTATTGATCATCAATTTGCGGAATTATAAACAATCGCATGCGCACATTAAAACCACATAATCAATCACACATATAAACACAGTATTTATGGGAAAGCTTAAAGCTGAAAACCCCCAACTATCTGTATATTATAATGATAGAGTTCATGTAACAATACATAGCACAAAGCCCCTCACAAGCTCTCAGCACTATCTCACATGCTACACACTACACAAGCTCTAATCAAGCAAGTCACATGCTCCAATCCTGTCCACCTGTTAGCCAGCCTCTGCTGCGCAATCCAATATGGATAATCATTAGATCCAAGTTCGAATCCCACCAAGATGTACTGCGCAATCCTCATTGGCTTCTCCATCAATGTGTGTGCAAATCTCATGCACCAGTATAGTCACAACTGATAGTCAACCTGCTCTTTAACCTACCTCCATCATTGATCTCCACTGAAACTGTCCATGCACTGAAGTTAACTGATGTGTTCATTAGTTGATTTATGAGTTAATAATTAGTGAATTAATTAATAATTAATTCACACCACTCATCACTAGTGTATTAATCAGTTAGACTAAATACAACTAGTTCAACTAAGTCAAATTGAACACAACTCCATCAACTCCTCAATCAACTCCACCAAACTCACTCACATGAGTTCTAACTGAAGTCATCATGCAATAGCTCCACTTAGACCCTAGGAATAGCGTAATTCCTTCTTTCAGCTGCATGTGCCACATCTAGGCATCAAACTGAAGTGCTCCAAGAGGATAAGATAATGTTTAGAGTCCAAATATTATTAAGAGCTAATAATATTCGACATATCTATTTTTAGACTGGCAATCTAAAAATAGATTCCGCCCGGTATGTCTAAAAATAGAAGTCCATCTATTTTTTCCGACTTGACCAACCATCCACAAATAGCATCCTGCAACTCATAGAACATGATCCATATGTCTAAAAATAGACATAGTCTAAAAATAGACTTTGCGCCAAAAATACCCTGCGGGCCCACTTAGTGAAGGCGACTTCTTTCCACTAAGCTCTGTCATCTTGTTGCATTCTCAACACTCCCTCTCAACAAGATACGGATTATCTGCAACCCCTATCCTGCCCCTGTGGTATTCGAATTTGCTCCTGGTGAGCGCCTTCGTTAAGATATCAGCATCCTGATCCTCCGTAGGAATGTATGAAAGTAACATGATCCTCCGCTGCACACAATCTCTGATATGATGATACCAGATGTCAATGTGTTTGGATCTATCATGAAATACTGGATTAGCCGAGATTTTGATGCAACTCTGGTTATCACAATAAATCACAGTAGGCTCCAAGTGTGAACCGAACAACCCGACTAGGATCTTCCTCATCCATATAGCCTCGCATGCAGCCAAACTCGCTGCCATATACTCAGCCTCTGCTGAAATGAGTGCCACGGATCTCTGCTTCCTGCTGTACCAAGAAACTACTATCGACCCGATACTAGAAATCCCTCTAGATGTGCTCTTTCTGTCCGTTGGGCTCCCTGCCCAATCTGCATCCGTGAAGCCACATAGCTTCACCTCATCCTCCTGTCTGTACCACAATCCATATCCCGATGTGCCTATGAGATAACGCAATACATGCTTGCCCACCTTCCAAAAGAGCTTGGTAGGCTTAACCATAGCTTGTGAAAGCTGGTTAACTGCATAGCATATATCGGGTCGTGTATTGTCCAGATACATAAGCGACCCCACCAACTGTCGATAAACAGTGGCATCCACTACCTTCGCTGAAGTAGCATCCTCCTTCCTCCAACCACCAGGAAGAGGAGTATCAACAGGCTTGCAGCCATGCATGTTGAACTTCTCCAGTATCTCCCGAGCATACTTACCCTGAGAAACAAACAGTCCATCACTACGCTGCCAAATTTCCAATCCCGGGAAATAATGAAGGAGGCCCAAGTCCTTCATCTCAAACTCTTTTGCAAGATCCTCCTTGCATGAGAGTATCAACAGCTCATCACCTGTCAAAATCAAATCATCTACATAAAGTACAATGATCAGCAACTTACCCTCCACCAAAATCTGGTATAGGTTCGGATCCGCCTCACTCTTGGAGAATCCAAGTCCGGTGAAATAACTGTCTATCCGTGTGTACCAAGCACGAGGTGCTTGTTTCAACCCATACATCGCTCTCTTGAGTCTGCACACATGTGACTTGCTGCTGAAGATCTCGAAACCTTCGGGCTGCTCTATGTACACCTCCTCCTCAATGAATCCGTTGAGGAACGCAGTCTTCACATCCATCTGATGAATGTGCCACCCCATCTGCGCTGAGAGAGCAAGAATCGTCTGTATGGAAGAATACCTTGCGACAGGTGCAAAGGTCTCCTCATAATCGATCCCCTCTATTTGTGAAAAGCCTCGGGCAAAAAATCTTGCCTTGTACTTCTCCACACTCCCGTCAGCTGCCTGCTTCACCTTGTAGATCCATCGCGAACCTACAACTGATTTCCCAACCGGTCTTGGGACAATCTCCCATGCCCTGTTCCTGATGATCGAATCATATTCTTCGATCATGGCATCAACCCATGCGGGTTCCTCCACAGCTTCCTCAAAAGAGGATGGCTCTGTCACGATACACTTGCTCATAAGAGCCATGTATCCAATATACTGGTCAGGTGACTGTCTCTATTTACACTATGATGTTGGTGCTCCTACAATATTCTCTGCATCTTGAATCAGTCGCTCAACTTCTGTAGTGCGCTTCCGCCCTTTGATGGTTGGCGTTGCATGAGTGGTCTCTTCCACTCCATGAACCTCGTCTTGTGGCTGATCCACATCTTGAGGCTCATGCTTAGGAACTAATATCTCCTCATCTGCATGCAAGTGTGGCTCCCTCTCAAGTAAACACTTCATGGCTTTCTCCTCACGAAATTTGATATCCCGTCACACAATAGTCTTGCTTATTGTGCGGAAATACACACGATAGTTGTGGGGTGTATCAGTGTACCCCACAAATATCCCAACCTCTGCAGTAGGCTCCAACTTCTTCCTGGCATCCTTTTTCCAATGAATGTAAACAGGTGAACCAAAAATCCTCAAATGGGAAATATCGGGCTTCTTACCAGAAAACGCCTCCTCGGGTGTACTCATGCCAAGTATCTTGTGAGGACAACGGTTCTGCACATATACTGCAGTATTGCATGCCTCCACCCACAAGTGAATGGGTAGGCCCTGATCATGCAACATCGCCCGTGCAGCACCCACGATCGTTCTGTTCTTCCGCTCAGCAACCCCGTTCTGCTGTGGGTTATGAGGTGCTATGAGCTCTCTTATAAGTCCTTCTGCGCTGCAAAAGTCCTTGAATTCGCCAAAGATGAATTCACCACCATTGTCGCTCCTAAGAGCCTTCACGTGCTTCCCCGATTCTTTCTCCACCAGCGCCTTGAACTCACAGAACTTTGAGTATGTCTCGCTCTTCTTCTGCATGAAGAAGATCCAGCACTTACAAGAAAAATCATTAACAAAGATCACATAATATCTATGCTTTGCTGTCGAAGCTACTGAGAAAGGTCCACACACGTCTGTGTGAATTCTCTCAAGGATATTTGTGGCGCGACTATCCTTCTCGTGAAAGGTGGCTTTCACAAATTTTCCCAAGGTACACCCCTTGCACTGATCTGACTGCGCAAGAGTGCCTTTAGGAAGCCCAGTAGAAATCTGCTGCAGTATATTTAAAGCTCCATGGTGAAGGTGGCCCTATCTCCGGTGCCTCAGCTCGCCATCATCCCGGCTCACCACTCCTTCTGCCTTGCCTGCCATTGCTGCACAGCCATCTACCTGAAATTGATAAAGGTTCTTAACTCGAACCCCTATCCTCCGGGTCTCACCAGTTTCCTTACTGCGCAGGAAAGCCTTTCCTTCGCTAAAGACAACATCATATCCCTTGTCTTCTAACATCGCCACAGAGATAAGATTCTTCTTCAATCCTGGAACATGCATCACTTCCTTCAATACGAAGGGTTTACCAGAATTCCTCTCAAAGGAAATGGTACCGATACCGGTCGCACTGTATCTACCATCATCGCCCATCTCGATGTGCACTCCAAGATCTTTCTCATCTAGATCAGTAAACAAATCTCGACCTCTTGTCATGTGAAAAGACGCACCACTGTCCAGAAACCACACTGACCCCGCCACACTTGAGACCAAGCATGCGATCAGCGAAAAATCTAGCTCAAAATGTGAGGCTAAGGCCTCTCCAGCTGCAGATCCAGCAACCTGCTTGTTTTTCTTCTTCTGCGGACAATTTGTGGCATAATGTCCGTGTTGGTGACAGTGAAAGCACTTCACCTTGGACATGTCCTGCTTCTTGCCTTTCGCACCGGATTGAGAAGCTTTCTTATTCTTCCCCTTCTTTTCTTTGGCAGCCAAAGAGCAATTCTCTTCATCAGATGCCTTTGATGAAGATCCGTCCCTGGTACTTCGCCTTATCTCCTCTTGCACAAGATCCGACCAAAGTCGCTCCCATCTTGGCAATTTCTCCCGACCATTGACAGAGTCCTGATAGGAATGCCAACTCTTCGGAAGCCCAAGGAGAGCCAAGCTCACCAAGTCCTCATCATCAACAGTCACCCCCACACTTCCCAGCTCATCCCTGCATTGGATGAACTTCGTGAGGTACTTGGGCATACTGTCGCCTTTCTCCATCTTTATGTTTATGAGTTTATCCTTGAGCGCCAACTTCCTCTGGTCGCTCTTGCTTTGGAATAAATCTGTCAAGGATTTCCACATCAAGAATGGAGAAGCCTTACCATGCAGGCTGGACACTATGTGATCCTTCACGCCCTCCAACAGAATCCTTCGACACTTTGCTGTCTTCTTTTGCCAAGCCTCAATTACGGCAGCATCGCTAGAAGTAGGCTTTGGGACTTCAACATCTATGAACTCCTTCAACCCATTGTCATCTAACACCGCCTCCATCCTGTCCTTCCATGCAATATAATTCGAGCTGCCCTCAAGGGCATACTCCAATCACAATCCGTTGAAAGACATCTCAAATTTGACACAAAGAAAACACTACTGCAAATTCGAATTCCACTAGCACAAAACTAAACCGCTTCAATGTCTGCAATTGCTCCAATGATCAATACTGCTCCGATACCATGTAGAAATTTGAATAATAGATAAATTATTCACCGAGATTATCCTGATCACACACTATTTGAGCTTCATGCATAATACATAACCTCTTCTACTATTGATCATCAATTTGCGGAAATATAAACAATCACATGCACACATTAAAACCATAAACAATCACACATATAAACACAGTATTTATGGGAAAGCTTAAAGCTGAAAACCCCCAACTATCTGTATATTATAATGATAGAGTTCATGTAACAATACATAGCACAAAGCCCCTCACAAGCTCTCAGCACTATCTCACATGCTACACACTACACAAGCTCAGATCAAGCAAGTCACATGCTCAAATCTCCTCCACCTGTTAGCCAACCTCTACTACGCAATCCAATATGGATAATCATTAGATCCAAGTTCGAATCCCACCAAGATGTACTGCACAATCCTCATTGGCTTCTCCATCAATGCGTGTGCAAATCTCATGCACCAGTATATAGTCACAACTGATAGTCAACCTACTCTTTCACCTACCTCCATCACTGATCTCCACTGAAACTGTCCATGCACTGAAGTTAACTGATGTGTTCTTTAGTTGATTAATGAGTATATAATTAGTGAATTAATTAATTCACACCACTCTCACTAATTGTATCAATTAGTTAAACTGAATACAAATAGCTCAACTATGTTTAGATTAGTTAAACTGAATACAACTCCACTAACTTCCTCGATCAACTCCACCAAACTCTGTCACATGAGTTCTAACTGAAGTATCCATGCAATAGCTCCACTTAACCCTCAGGAATAGCGTAATTCCTTCTGTCAGCTCCTGTGCCACATCTGTGCACTTAACTGAAGTGCTCCAAGAGAATAAGATAATGTTTATAGTCCAAATATTATTAAGAGCTAATAATATTCGACATATCTATTTTTAGACTGGCAATCTAAAAATAGATTCCGCCCAGTATGTCTAAAAATATAAGTCCATCTATTTTTCCAACTTGACCATCCCTCCACAAATAGCATCCTGCAACTCATAGAATCATGATCAACATGTCTAAAAATAGACTTTGCGCCAAAAATACCCTGCGGGCCCACTTAGTGAAGGCGACTTCTTTCTACTAAGCTCTGTCATCTTGTTGCATTCTCAACACTCCCTCTCAACAAGATACGGATTATTTGCAACCCCTATCCTACCCCTGTGGTATTCGAATTTTCTCCCGATGAGCGCCTTCGTCAAGATATCAGCATCTTGATCCTCCGTAGGAATGTATGAAAGTAACATGATCCTCCACTGCACTCAATCTCTGATATGATGATACCGAATGTCAATGCGTTTGGATCTATCATGAAATACTGGATTAGCCAAGAGTTTGATGCAACTCTGGTTATCACAATAAATCACAGTAGGCTCCAAGTGTGAACCGAACAACCCGACCAGGATCTTCCTCATCCATATAGCCTCGCATGCAGTTAAACTTGCTGCCATATACTCGGCCTCTACTGAAATGAGTGCCACGGATCTCTGCTTCCTGCTGTACCAAGAAACTACTGTCGACCCAATACTAAAAATCCCTCCAGATGTGCCCTTTCTGTCCATTGGGCTCCCTGCCCAATCTGCATCCGTGAAGCCACATAGCTTCACCTCATCCTCCTGTCTATACCACAATCCATATCCCGATGTGCCTCTGAGATAATGCAATACATGCTTGCCCGCCTTCCAAAAGAGCTTGGTAGGCTTAACCATAGATTTTTAAAGCTGGTTAACTGCATAGCATATATCGGGTCGTGTATTGAACAGATACATAAGCGACCCCACCAACTGTCGATAAACAGTGGCATCCACTACCTCCGCTGAAGTAGCATCCTCCTTCCTCCAACCACCAGGAAGAGGAGTATCAACAGGCTTGCAGTCATGCATGTTGAACTTCTCCAGTATCTCCCGGGCATACTTACCCTGAGAAACAAACAGTCCATCACTGCGCTGCCAAATTTCCAATCCCAGAAAATAATGAAGGAGGCCCAAGTCCTTCATCTCAAACTCTTTTGCAAGATCCTCCTTGCATGAGAGTATCAACAGCTCATCACCTGTCAAAATCAAATCATCTACATAAAGTACAATGATCAGCAACTTACCCTCCACCACAATCTGGTATAGGTTCGGATCCGCCTCACTCTTGGAGAATCCAAGTTTGGTGACATAACTGTCTATCCATGTGTACCAAGCACGAGGTGCTTGTTTCAACCCATACAACGCTCTCTTGAGTCTGCACACATGTGACTCGCTGCTGAAGATCTCGAAACCTTCGGGCTGCTCTATGTACACGTCCTCCTCAATGACTCCGTTGAGGAACACAGTCTGCACATCCATCTGATGAATGTGCCACACATACACACTCTTTCTCCATATCTATCTATCTCTCTCTCTCTCTCTTCCTCCCTTTTCCAGTCCCTCTCTCTCTCTCTTCCCCTTCTCTATCTCTAACACTTCTCTCTCCATATCTATATCTCTTTCTCCCTCCCTATCTTTTCCTCTCTCTCCCCCTCCATCTATATCTCTATTTCACCCCCAAAACATACACACTCTCTCTCAGTGTAAGCACATAAACATTATTCATGATGTGAATTGAATTTTATGTTACAGTAATTCAACCATAAATTCAATACTTGAATTTTCATCTTAAATCAAATGTTCACTTACTTGAAATGTCTTCTTCCTGAAATTGTAAATTTTTTGTAATTGGCTACATTCTTACTATTCCCATTTTCCATCTTTCAACATTGTTAATCACTTTTCATTCAAATGCGATAATAGAGAATAAATAATAGGTGTGACAATAAGAGCAGTAGAAGAAAATAGTTTCAGATTGATCACAATAAAGATTGTTTGTAATTGACTATATTCTTATTATTCACATTTTCTATCATTCAACATTTACATTATCACTTTGCACTTGATTTTTTTATTTCATCATTTTTCATCATTCAAGTTACTAGCAATATCTCTCATCTCAACAAATTGAAGTAACTAAGCAAAGTTAAAATTAAATTGACCAAATTAATCTTAGACATATTTAGAATATTTAAAATGATCAAAATAATTAGATGTTGAATAAATTTTGTATGACCGCACACGCCTGAAACCAACCTAGATCCATCTTAACCCTTGATCTATCAAGCACCGAGAGGGATCAAATCTCTCGAGGTGCAAACCTTTCCTCACATTTTTCACTAAAAAATAGGTTTGCACCTCAAGAGATTTGATCCCTCTCAACGATTGATAGATCCGGGGTTAAGATGGATCTAGGCTGGTTTAATTGAATAACATATTAGTCAATTCTTGACAATGATTTATTAGTAGATGACCATCACCTCAAGAAGTTGCTATGTAAATTAAACACAATACCAAGGTTAAATATCTCTAACATAAACTTTTCATCATTTTGATAAATACACATAATAAATTATAATTACTTGATATAATTAGATGGGTCAGTGTTAGTGTTCTGTATAAACAAAATAGAAATAGAAAATACTGTGATAAATAAGTTGAGAAATAAAGGGTTTTAATTTTCATTTTTCGAATAAATATCTTGTTTGATTGTTGCACTCACAAGAGTTGTGCGTTTGTAATAAATTTATGGTAATGTCTATTTCCCAAGAAAGATAAAATTTATCTTCATTCTTATTAGGTAAATGATGATCCATAGTTAAATTGAATGAATAAATTTTGTTTAACAAGGTTAACACTATAGAACCATTGAAAATTACATGTGGACATTGCTTGCTATCTATTACAAAAACACATATTGCAAGTTAATAGTTTTCTTTACTCACTCTTTTTTCTACACTAATCGACTACATATGGAACTAAGAAATTCTTGCAAACATAGAGGATCAAGATTATCCATAATATCAATTTGCATAGAATACTCTATTCCATGTGAGTTATATCAAGATAACCATAATGTCAAATTCCCTTTCACTCACATTTATTTATTAGAAAGAAGAAAACATTTCCAACATTTTCATTCAATCCTGTCATAGTAGAAAATACATGAGAGTGTTTTTTATTGTTTTTACATATCTGTTAGGTAGAGAGAATTGTCATACCACTTCATGTGTATAATCTGTGCCCTAGAGTTTTCAATAATCCAAGACAAAATCATAACTTATTTAACCCCTTAGCAAATATATTTTCCGATGAAAACAGTCTACAATAACTATTCTTTAGATCATGTACAAACAAAGTTTATATGTGAGAGTGACCAAATTTAGGTCTTCCTATTTTAATTGCATCTAAGTAGAACTCCTCCTAGATATATCTTATCTAATTCTAAAGAGCTAGTTCCTTACAAATTTCTCAAAGGAATCCTTAAAAAACAATGCAAATCATCTGGTCATTATTTTCTTGAGTAAGCTAGCATCACTGAATAATGTATTAGTCACAGATGTAGAATTGGAAACTCTATTTTTTTTCAACAACAATCTTGAGAGAATCAATCTCAATGGGAGCTTACTATAAACTTAAAAGTGGTTCTATGTAATCATTCTTTGTACTAATCTGCAATTGTTTTATGACAATAAATGATTTATTCTTGGCTACTATGGAAAGTGGTTCCAAAATGCTTAGGAATTTGAGCTTGGTAGGGTTAATTTCCCCAATTTGTTGACATGTCAGTTAATTGAATCCTTTGTTATGCTATTTAAAGCCTCAGATTGAATATCTTCACACATATTCATGGTTGAAACATTAATTCTCTACATTATCTAAATTTCTAGGTGAACATTTTTGAAAGTATGAATACAAGTTAAAATTATATAGTTTGATAACATATTGGCCATATTTATTCATGTATTTATATCAATTTGACTACCTTTGATGCTGAACAAAATATCTATCCAAACACATTGCTTGAGATGGAAATGTTCCTCCTAAATTTGTCAAAGGTATTTGGTGTGGCAAACTTCATTATTATTGCAGCCAACACCTTTTCCTTTCTTCGAATTCATAGAAGGAATTTAGCTCCCTTTCAAAATCCAATTGATGAGACATAGGAGGTGCTCGCAAGATTTCCAGTAAGCAAAGATGGTAATTTCATTTTTTGCTTCTATATTATTTTTATTATGAAAATAATATTCTTTCGTTGTGAAAGGCTAATCATTTATGGTATTTTTTAGTCACGGGGGCTTAACTCAATGAACCTATGACATATCATGTGCGTTCGTGGCATACTAAATAATACTCTTAATTTGACTACATAAATTTTGAAAATACTTCTAAAAATCGCATTCTTTAACCCCCTACGAATATGAAACCAATATACCTTCCCAATTTAAAAAACGCCTACTTTCGCTAGATATTGTAGGTATCCATTTTTTCATTAACATTTTTTGTATCCCTTTAAATTTTTTCATTAAATTTGAGCTCCATCTTTTATACCTGCAAATATAAAAACCCTTTACCCCCTATTATATGCTCAATACATTATGTCATTTCCCCCCCAATATATATCCCCCAATATGAACCCATGTGGTATGGTATTTCTCCACCCGTGAAGCCCCCATGTTTTTAGTAGCTGCAAATCTATATTCATTTCAAGTGTTTGAAGATTTGGACAATTTCTTTATGCCAAATCACTCATCCCATTTTTAACATTTTTTACCATGACAGTGGATGACAATGACTTTTTCTTTGTCATTTCAACTGCTTCTTCTCTTCTAAAAGAGGATGCATGTTTCAAGTTTGCAACAGAGTATGGTGATTCTCAGAAGGAGATAAAACGAGAGCCCAAAGATGGTAACCAATTGATTTTTTTGGAAGCAAAAACTGATTCGCAAGTCATAAGTAACCAACAATTAGGCGAAGACAAAGAGAGTAAAGGTGGAAATGGTGTTCAAAACTTGAAAAATGCATTAACACTATCTGCAAAAAATCTATCAGATCACCATCTAATCAAAGAAGGTGGATGTCATTATAAGGATATCTATGAAATACTATTGAAGGAGTGCAATCTTCTCCTCACCTCAAAATGATTCTAATCAACAAGAAAATTCAATAAACTTAAACCAAAGAAAAATGAGCTACACGGATCTGAAAACCATCTAGGTTGAAATGTACATAAAGTACTATTATCTTCTAAAGCCTAAAACAAACTTGATCATGTTCTGCAAACTAAATTCTTATTTCAAATAAGAGCATTGACACACACATACACACACATATATACTTCTAGGTTGAAATGTAAAAAAAAGTATGGTTAACTTCTAAAACCTAAAACATTATTGATCATATCCTGCAAACTAAATTCTTTTTTTTACATAAGAGCACAGATATATACTTCATAACTAGGCATATAGTTGATAGTACTTTTAGAGCAAAGTTTGTGCACCTTTAGATCACCTTACACATCACAACTTCTTTCCGCTATATTTTCCTTCTATATGTTATCGACTTATAACATTTCTTTTGCAACATTTGATATAATTGCTAGTATATAAAATATACATATATGGTGTGTATATGGTATGGATTGTAAAGCGGGTATGTAAAAATTTTGAATAGGAGGCCAAAATCAACTTAAATTAAATTACGTATATGTTGTGTGTGAATGTAAGTTGAAGTGGCGCTTGTTATAAGTAGTGAACATAACGCTCTCATTCGATGGGTTGGGTTTTAAGACATGGGGTTAATACTATATAAATATATATTGGTATATAAATTTTCGTGCAGGGCATCGTAGGGTTTGTATGGCACGTGGACGCGGAATGGGGCCCACGAAAGGGAAGGAGCCCACGGTTATAAAACCATTCGCTACAAATCTTTATGTTAAAAAAAATGAAACGGGAAGGAGCCATGGGCCCATGTTGTTTTGAACATGTGGTTATAAATTGTTTTAATTATATTAATCGATTTTGTTTTATATGGTTTATTATATCAACGTGTGTTGCTTTTATTGTTTTTTTAAATATTTAATTACATTGTTCTCTATTATAATGTTTTTATTATAAAGTATTATTTTGTTTATAATACATATCATATTGTTTAATAATCTCAATGATATATATATATATATATATATATCATTGAGATTATTAAACAATATGATATGTATTATAAACAATATAGTTAATTTATACCTTGTATTACGCTTAATTAAGTAATATGTATAATTAATATATATGTAGTTTAAAAGGATATACCAAATAAGGACATTTGGGGTTTAGGGACAAAAAAGGAACTAGCATGTTGGCCACATGTAAAAAGTGGTTAGAAGAGTTAGTTTGGTTCCATCGGAGTATCTGAAGGAACCCTGAAAAGTACAAATAGTTCTAGAGAATAATTGGAAGAAAAAAGGGAATCCGTAGGAAGAAAAATACAGTTAGTTACTAGTTGAAAGAAGGATAGTGAAATACTGTTGACAACAGTTTGAAAATAAAATTTTAGGCATGGAAAAATTGAGGGAAATTAGCTAAAATTTTGGAGGCCATAAGTTGCAGCCCGTAAATTAGAATTGAGAATGTGATAAGTTATTGGAAAGCTACTTCTGGGAAAAATACAACCATCCACCCAAAAATTTGGTTTGAGGGAAATATTTTGGAAATTTTAAAAGAAAGCTACACGAATTTTAAGGGCTCGATCAATTAAATAGGATACAAAATTTCTAAAGGCATAACTCTTAGCTCGGGTATCAAAATAGTGAGGGTATATAGTCAATAGAAAGATATTGACGAGGAGAACGACTTGGTAAACCCATATTTTCAAAAGTTCACAGGGAAAGCTACAGGTGGAATTTCAAGAAAATTTGCCTAATGGTGGACAAGAGTCCAGAAGATGTCCAAGGGCCTTACAGTGATGAGGAAGCACTCAGAGCTGCAAATATAAGCTTGAGTAATAATAAAACTAAATATAATGGTCATGGAATAGACTAACTGGAGGATGAGGATTTGGAAGAAACCGTCAAGAGTCTCAAACTAGATGTGCTCAACTACAAGATGACATTGAAAAGATAATGAAAGAGTAGCAACAAATTAATAACCAAATTTTGCAAAATTTAAACAAAATTAAGAGAGAATTGGACCAACCGACTGGGTCATGATTAGCAATTAAGCACAATGTTAGAGCTAGATAGAGATCCACTCAAATTTTGAGATACTCCATAAGTGATCCTTATCAACACCACCACATAGCCAGGAGGACCAAAAAAAGGGCCTATTCCACATCCGAGTCCAGTAGTAGCCCTAATGTGTCACCAGTAAGAAAGTCAAGCAAAAAATTAGATAAATAAAATTCGCAAGGGGAACTGTGAAAAATTAAGCCACCCACCTTTAATGTAGAGAACAAGAAAGGAGAAGAACCAAAAACTTGGTTGCTAAAGATGAGAAAATATCTTCAATTGCTCAATTATTCCTCAAATTTAGAGGCTAGAATTGTCATATACCATTTGAATGGCAAGCCCAATCTTTGGTGGGAGAAAATCAAAGCAATAAAGCATTTGGATGAAAGACGAATTACTTGGAAGATGTTCAAAGAGTATTTCCAGAAAAAGTACTTATCTAAATGATACTATGAGCGGAAAATGTAGGAATTTTTTGAGTTTCAACTAAGAAATATGACCATGGAATACGGTCAGAAATTCATAGAGCTATTGAGGTATGTTAAATTTATTAAGGATGAAAAGATTAAAATACAAATACACATCAGTGGACTTCCAACTTTTTATGTTGATAGGCTAAAATATGACTAACCCAAAACCTTAGAGGCAACCACGAGGAAATAATAACAAATGTATGAGCATAATAAAAATAGATTTGTTTTACACAAGGCTTTGGGAAATAAAAATAGGAATTCATGGAGCAAAGAAAGAATGGTTACAAACCCCTTCCATTTATGAATAACTTTCATATAGGCCAATAGACGACCCAAGCTTCTAACTAGCCATAAAGGGGGCATTTCTTCAAGCAAAAGGAGTCAACTCCCACCTATTAATTGTTGGGGTTATAAAGGAGATCATCGGTTCAGAGATTATCCTCATAAGGTAGAGAAGGTGAGGACTATGCACAACCTATGAGCGACAACTATTTTGGATGATATGGGAAGAAGCATGCCTAAAATTTATGAATCCTTGGATAATCGACAAATGGAGCAGTAGGCTCACATGATAGAGGTTGAAGGTAAGATAAACAATTAGTCCATTTATATTTTAATTGATTCTAGATCCAACCATAGTTATATTAATGTGAATCTAGTTAAATTTTTTAATTTGAACAAAATTAAATATTCCAAACCTTGATTAGTACAACTAGCTATAGGTATGAAGAGGAAGGTTACATAATTAATCAGACAATGCCCAATTGTGATGAATGGGTTGAGAACAACAATTGATTTGAATGTAATTTCACTAGGTGCATATGAATATTTGATTGGCATGGATTGGATTGAAAAGCACCATGCAATACTTCACTGCTACATTGTAACAACCCATTGTTAAAAATCCATGTAATAAAGTTAATAAAGGAAAAAATAAGACCAAGGTCATGGGACATGTATTCCAAGCTGAATGGTGGGAAAAACATCCTAGTTTGTGTTCATTTGGTTATTATAGGTAAGTGGAATTGGAAAAGGCATTGGAAAAGGAAAAGAGACATTATTTGGCATTTATTTCTTAAAATAATGGAAAATAGGAGAAAAGGAAGGTGAATGGTCACATATTTGCATGAGAAGGAAATTGAAGGAAAATAATGGAAATTGAAGAAATTAGAGGCGTCAATGATAAAAATGATTTTAAGGATGAATTCATGGGTTTCGTCAGTGTAATCCTTTTGACATTTTTGGGTGGATCTCTCTCTCCATTTTCTCTCTCTCTCCAACTTAGAGCATTTCTTGGAGCACTCTAGCATTGGAGAAAGGAAAACAAAGGAAGGAAAAAGAAGGACAAGGAAATCAAAGATCAAGGAAGGAAGAGTTGGATCAAGCGACTTTAGTAGGAATAATTGCATATGATAATGTAATTATTATATGAGAGCATCAGACCTTCTTGATGATATTTATCTAAGTATGAGATCTCTATGTTCATATCGGTTGTTATGACCTATAAATTACATGTTCATGATGTGTTTGACGAAATGTTTTTCATGGTTTTTCCTTGTTAGGTCAAGTTCTTGTCTAAGATTTGTGTGGAAATATTTTTCCTTGTGCCATTAATAGTTTTGGAAAGTTTCATTAAGTTATGGGCAGAGGTTTGGATCCTAACCTGAAAGAATTTCTTAAATCCCACAGTCGCAGGCATAAAACAAGGTGAAAAAGATAGCAATCGTTCCCTTGTAGGAATCATGCATGTGACTGGAGGGTTTTAGTCGAATTCCAACATTTTTTTCCAAAATATGGGAGATCAGGGCATTGAAATTGAGCTTTTTCTCAAGGCTTGGGCACCTAGAAGGGTGGTTTAGCCCTTGGGGTCCTATAACACTTGAGGTAAGTCATTAAGGGTATTGTCTTGTCAATTCCACTTCCTTAAGGTAATCTAGGAGGTTGAATCATATCATAGTAAATTTCATCACATGTTTACCTTGGAAGATTGATAACTTGGGTAAATGTGGGATGAGGGTGTTATAGAGTGGTATCAGAGCATGGTTCAATACTTGGAGTGAATGGGCAAAATTTGTTTTTCATGCATGCATGTTAGTTGTCTATGTGATTGTTATGCATGCATTGTGATAGTCAATGTTGTAGTTTGTTTCTTCATGATGCTCTTGGTATGTTATGATGCTGATATGTTGGTTGAGATAGAGTAGGAGAAGCAAATTACTAGGCGAGGTTTCAACATGGGACCTCGAGGTAAGAGCATGTCGTCCTGCAAGTTTGTATGTTCGACATGAAAATATGTTGGTTAATGGTTTTTATATGCATTATGGTTATGTGCATGCCTATCATTTTATTGTTTTATGGCTATATGCATGATAGATGCTAGTTAATTAGTGTGGTCATATGCACATGTGTTAGATAGTCCTGTATGGTAGTTAACATGTTGTTATATGCATTGTGGTCATACACATGATGATTATGGTTATTGAATTTAAAATCTTGATGTCATATCTATCATGCGAATATGGATTGGAATATGTAGATGGTTATGGTTATGATGTTCAAGTATGAGTCAATATATTTGTGATATTGTGTCGTACTATTCCAACCTAACTTGTGTGGATGCGATAGAATCCCCTGGGTTACATTGAGGTATACGTTTTATTATGTTGTATATTAGGTTTATCTAAAATGTCATGTTTATAGGTTTTTTGAATATTTGATTAATGGCATGATATGGGTATGTGTCTATAATATTGAATGAAGGAATAATATTTTTTTAAGATGGTTGTACTAACAAATTATGTGTTGAGACATTTGATATGCACATGAGCGTAAGTGGGTGCTAGTTGTAGTAATATGACTAATGGTTATGAGTTGATTATGACATGGTTGTTAGTATTGGTAAAGGTTGATATCAAATTAATAGATATAATGTCTTGATCTTTGGAACATGCGAATGACATATGTGAACAGTTATAGGGAAACATGCTTGGTATTAGCATGACAAGATAATAGTTGATTTGTTTATATAAATGATAGTTGTGTGATGTGACAATACACAATAAGACTCAATTGCAACAAGGTAAAAGTTAAAAGAATGGAATTGGGTGAGGATTATTTTGGCTATGTTTGGAAACCACAATTCCAAATTAATAAGTGCTTTGCATACAAGAAGTCTTCTTAAACTTGATTTCGTTTGACATTATGTCGATATGTGCTAGATTCATGAACATGTATTTGACAGGTATATTAGAAAGTTTCTAGTTATAGTTGGATCCTTCAAGGGAATTGGAGTCCCTTGAGAGATGGAATGGATGTGTTCAATAACAAGGCAATGTGCTTGGTACAACAAGGTAAGACAACTAGTATATTGTTATGTTTATTTATACATTGACATTTATGTGTTTATATTAGTATGATGCAGGGGATTGCATGGCAAAAGAAACTGCCATGGAATATGGAAGAAGGCTTAGGTTGAGATTTACCTTGGAAGCATTGGGGACCATGTGGATTGAGTCATGGTGTTTGTTGCTAGTTTCGTGCTTTTGGTGTTGTTTGTGCTTGATTTTCAGTTTTGTTTGTGTCTAGTCCATGATCATGCCACTTTGTTTGTGGTGTCATATTATTATTGGTTTTTCATGGATGTCTTCTAGTTTGTTTCTTATTATTTCCTTTTATGTTTGAGGGTATTGGGAATTAGTTGGGGAAAGAGGAAAGTTGATGGAGCTCGAGAAGAGTTGTGTGCTACCCAACAGGTAATGTAGGACCCAAATGAAGCTTGATGCATGCATAAACAGTTGAAGGCAAGAGTATGTCAGTCGATTGGATTGGATGGGTCCATTGGGGTAAATGGAAATACAATCATGGGGAAGGTAAAGTGAATGTATTTGAAGTGTTACGTGCCTTGTCTATGTTGGGAACTGTTGTTTCAGATTTTGTGCATGTTGTGCATGCCTGCATGGATAAAGGGATTTCTCTTAACCTTAAAATTATGATATCTGGTAATTCTGTTGTGATCATGATTATGATGATGTATATATATGTATATATGTATCTACATATATTTTTTCCTGGGAGGGTCATCAAGGATCATGATTTCTTTATGCTAATGATTATATATATGTATGTATGTGTGCCATTTTCTGATAGGGTTGTCAAGATCATGATTGTTTTATGTTGATGTTTATATGTATATATATGCATGCATATATGTCATTGTTTGACAAGGTCATCCATGATCATTAATGTGAGGAATGATTGCTTGTGTAGGTGAATGGAATGAAGAGGTTCCTAGTCTTATGAGGAATCAAGTGGAAAGAGTAGCCCTAAAATATCTATGAGATTAGTATCATGTAGATATGAATTGATCTTATGTGATTATACTATTTCTATGTTTATGTTATGGACATGATATGATGAGGGATACATCAGCGGAATGAAAGCAGTGTGATCTGTGGCATGTTGGAACAAGCATGGATAGTGGAAATACATTCGAAGCAAGGTTGCTTGGTAGAGTTAGTGTGGTCTCTAAATATGCAGTATTGTTGTTGTATATTTTTGTACATGTTGTATAAGTGGTCCTATGTACATATGGTGTTGCGTACATGTTGTATAGTGGTGCTATGTACAAATGGTGTTGTGTACATGTTGTATAGTGGTGGTATGTACATATGATGTTGTGTACATGTTGGATATGCAGTGTTGTGTACATATGGTGCCATGGGCATGTTGTACATGCGTTGTTTTGTACATATGGTGCCATATAAATGTTGTATATTCAGTGTTGTGTACATATGGTGTTGTGTGCATGTTGTACATGTGGTGGTATGTACATGTGGTGTTGTATGCATGTGGTGTTGTGTACATGTTGTACATGGGTTGTTGCGTGGTGGTGTTGTGTACATGTAGTGCATGTGGTGTTGTGTACACGTGGTGTTGTGCACATGTTGTGTACATAAGGTGTTGTGTACACATTGTGCAGGTGGTGTTGTGTACAGGTGGTACTGTGTACACGTTGTACACGTGGTATTGTGTGCATGGCATACATGTTATGTTGTGCACATGTGTCACTGTGTATGTGCATTGGGTAGTTTTTGTATCATGACATGTGTATTCATTGTGTTGTACTCTGTGTATGTATATGCATTTTTTTGTACACCGGGTGTAGGTATATATGTTGTGTTGTACACATGGTGTAGGTGTATGTATTGTGTTGTGGGGTAGACTGGGTGTAGGTGTATGTGTTGTGATGTACATTGTGTATGCATATGTGATTGAAGAAGAAGAAAAGGTACTGGGTGCTAGCCGAGTTTGGCAACTGATCCAGTGTGTGTATGAAAAGGACAAAGGACAAAGGTAGAAGAAAAGAACAATTTGAAGGATAGGTATCAATATTTTATTTCAATTTTTAATTATGCACATTATTTATGATTATGATTTATGATGGTTATATGTGATCTATGACTATGATTTATGATGGTTTCATGTGATCTATGATTTTTATTTATGATGGTTGTGTTTTAAGATAAACAAATGTAATATGTTTATACATGATGATTTGGTCAAAAAAATAGTTTGAATTGTTGTGACGAGAAGTAAACAAAATTGAAAGTGTACCTTAATGGCGAGCTACCAATGAGGTATGACTTGAATTTATTTTAAATATAATGGAATTTATGTGTTTGGTACAAGAAAGCATGGTTGGAATGCCCATTTTGGGTGGTTGAAACTAACTGCAAGAATTAACAACAATAATGAAAGGAATTGGAACAGAAAACAGTGTGTTGGTAAAGCACTTCAGGAGTAGGGCCAATGTGGACAATGGTACCCAATAGTGTCAATTAATTTCCATGAGAATTCTATGGCCGATATGATGGTTTTGAGGTAGGGATATGCCTTGGTTTTTTAGACCTTCTGATGCAAGGAAACCTTGCCAAGGGATGGATCACTTGGGAAATGGGATGTCGAGGAACTTGGAAGCTGAGTGACTACACGTAAGGGGGTTACCAGATTTCTTGAGGGAATGTGTAGCATAGAAGGGAAGGTGAAGGATGGATTTTTTTTTTTGTCATTAGAATTTCTAGATGGAATTAGATGCACATTGGGAGTGTGCCCTAGAACAATGAGTCGGTAACTGTTCATTGAGGGGACAGGTGGCGCAAGGATCACAGTGCTGGATATTGGATGCAGACTTTGACTTTGGCAATGGATTCTAGAATTCCTAGGAAGGAGGTGAATCCTGGTACTACTTTTGAGGGTGGAAGTGTGAGCCTCTGGATTCCCTTGCTGTAGATGCAGACATTATATCCTTTTATTTGTTGGTTAGATTAAATGTGAATATGTATATTTGTATGTTATTGTAAATATTGTATCGAGCTAGATTTATAAAGCTCCATCGACAATATAATTATTTGTTGGTTGAAGAAAATGTGCGTAATTATGTGGTTTTTATTGTAAATACTGTAATGAGTTGTGTTATAAAGCTCTAGTAAATGGTATGATTGTCATGTTTTTAGTAGGATGTCATTGTAAATACTGCAACGAGCTGGGTTATAAAGCTCCATAGCCATTATGTTTTGTTCTCAGCTATTTTTTGTTTATAGGTGTCATTGAACTCCGAGGATGGTGTTCCCCTAAGGGGGATGGGTCTATAACAACCCCTTGTTAAAAATCCATGTAATAAATTTAATAAAGGCAAAAATAAGACCAAGGCCATGGGACATGTTTTCCAAGATGAATGGTGGGAAAAACATCCTAGTGGGTGTTCATTTAATTATTATGGCTAAGGGAAAGTGACAAAGGAATTATAAATGGAATGGGAAAAGAAAAAGAGACATTCTTTGCAATTTATTTATGAAAATAATGGAAAAAAGGAGAAAAGGAAGGTGAAAGGTCACCTATTTGCATGAGAAGGAAATTGAAGGAAAATAATGGAAATTGAAGAAATTAGAGGCCTCAATGATAAAATGGCTCTTGAAGACCAGTTCATGGCTTTTTTTAGTGTAATACTTTTCACAATTTTGGGTGGAGCTCTCTCTCTGTTCTCTCTCTCTCTCTCTCACTTAGAGAATTTCTTGGAGCACTCTAGCATTGGAGAAAGGAAAGAAAAGGACAAGGAAGGCAAAGGAAATCAAAGCTCAAGCAAGGAAGATTTGGATCAAGTGACCTCAACATGAATATTTGCATATGATACTAAAACTATTATATGAGAGCATCAGACCTACGATCTTCAGATAAATATGAGATCCATGTGTTCATATCTATTGTTATGACTTGTAGATTACATGTTCATGATGTGTTTGACAACATGTTTGTCATGGTTTTGCATGTTAGTTCAATTTCTTGTCTAATATTTGTGTGGAAGGCTTTGTATTTGTGCCATTAATCATTATGGAAAGTTTCATTAAGATTTAGGTAGAGGTCTGGATCCTAGCCTGAAAAGGTGGCTTAAATCCTACAGTTGCAGGCACAGAAATGGGTGAAAAATATTGCAATCGATCCCTTATTGGCATCATGCATGCGACTGGAGGGTTTCATTAAAATTCTAGGAGACCAAGGAACCATAAAAAAGCTTTATCTCATGGTTTGGGCACCTGGAAGGGTGGTTTAGCCCTTGGGCATCCTATATCACTTGAGGGAAGTCATTAAGGGTTTTGTCCTGTCAATTCCACTTCCTTAAGGTGATCTAGGAGGTTGAATCATATAATAATAACTCTTCGTCACATGTTTACTCTGGAAGGATGGTAACTTGGGTAAATGTGGAAGGAGGGTGTTACAGAGTGGTATCATAGCATGGTTCAATACTTGTCCTAGATGGGCAGAAAGTGTTTGTCATACATGCATGTTAGTTGTCTATGTGATTGTTATGCATGCATTGTGATAGTAAATGTTTCATTTTGTGTCATCATGATGCTATTGGTATGTTATGATACTGATATGTTGGTTGAGATAGAGCAGGAGAAGCAGATTATTAGGTGAGGTTGCAACATTGGACCACGGGGTAAGAGCATGTCATCATACAA
Source organism: Pinus albicaulis (assembly GCA_034641835.2). Classification (NCBI taxonomy): domain Eukaryota; kingdom Viridiplantae; phylum Streptophyta; class Pinopsida; order Pinales; family Pinaceae; genus Pinus; species Pinus albicaulis. Next base: position 252,595,805 of record CM076578.1, read on the forward strand.
GTTTGTATGTTGGACATGCAGGTATGTTGGTTAATGGTTGTTATACGCGTTATGGTTATGTACATGCCTATCGTTTTATTGTTGTTATGGTTACATGCATGATAGATGCTAGTTAATTAGTGTGGTCATATGCACATGCATTAGATAGTCATGTATGGTAGTTAACTTCTTGTTATATGCATTATGGTCATATACATGATGATCATGGTTATTGCGTCATATACATGATGATCATGGTTATTTCATTTAATATCTTAATGTTATATCTATCATGCTAATCTTGATTGGCCTATGTATATGGTTATGGTTATGATATTCAGGTATGAGTCAATATATTTGTGATATTATGTCATACTAATCCGCATTGACTTGTGCAGATGTGATAGCATCCAATGAGATACATTGAGGTATAAGTTTTATTATCTTGTCTATTGGGTTTATCTAACATGTCATGCTTACTGGTTGTTTTAATGTTTGATTAGTGACATGATATGAGTATGTCTCTATGAGATTGGATGAAGGAATGATATTGTTTTAAGATGGTTGTACTCACGCATTATGTGTTGAGACAACTGATATGAACTTGAGTGTACGTGGGTGCTAGTTGTAGTAGTATGACTATTGATTTGGATTTGATTATGCTATGGTTGTTATTCTTGGTAAATTTTGATATCAAATTAATATAGATATAATGTCTTGATATTTGGAACATGTGACTGACATGTGTGAACAGTTCTAGGGCATGCTTGGTATTAGCATGACAAGGTAATAATTTATTTGTTTATATAAATAATAGTTGGGTGATGTGACAATACATAATAAGATTCAATTGCAGCAAGGTAAAAGTTAAAACAAAGGAATTGGGTGAGGATTCCTTTGGATATGTTTGGAAACCAAAATTTCAAACAAATAGTTGCTTTGCATACAGGAAGTCCTCTTAACCCTGATTTCATATGATATTATGTGGATATGTGCTAGATTCATGAACATGTATTTGACATTTATATTAACTAGTTTCTAGTTATAGTTTGATCCGTTAAGGAAATTGGAGTCCCTTGAGAGATGGCATAGATGTGTTCAATTACAATGAAACATGCTTGATTCAACAAGGTAAGATAACTGGTATATTGTTATGTTTATTTATACATTAACAATTATATGTTTTTGGTAGTATGATGCAGGTGATTGAATGGAAAAGGAGACTACCATGGAATCTTGAAGATTTTCCCTTGGAAGCATTGGGGACCATGGGGATTGATTCATGGTGTTTGTTGCTAGTTTCGAGCTTTTGGTGTTTTTTGCACTTGATTTGCAGTTTGGTTTGCTATAGGAAATTCCCATTCCAAAGTGGAAATGGGAGATGGTATTAGATGCATTTATTACATTTTTTCCCATAACAACAAGAGGAAATGACTGTATAATGGTTGTCGTGGAAAAAATTATGAAGTCCGCTCATTTCATTCCGGTAAATTCAACACATAAAACAACAAATATTGCAGACATTTATATGTGGGAAATCACTAGGCTTCACGAGTTGCTTAAGGAAATAATTTCATATAGAGATCCAAAATTCACATCTAATTTATGGACCAAATTATTTAAAGGAATGGGTACCAATTTAAACTTCAATACAACATATCATCTTGAGTCCGATGGACAAACTGAGTGGGTAGATCAAATAATTGAAGACACATTGTAGATGTACGTGATGGATAAACCATCCAAATGGGAGGACCACCTGAATTTGTTGGAATTTGCATATAATAACAAGTACCATTCATAATTAAACATGGGCCTATTTGAGGGTTTGTATGGTAGGAAATGTAATACTCCACTTAGTTGGAGTAACCTAGTGGATATAATTATGGTGGGTCCCGAATTGCTCAAAGACATGGAAGAGAAAATGGTTTAAAAAAAAAAAAAAATTAAAAGTTTCCCAGGATATGCAGAAAATTTATGCTAATAGGAACAAGACAAACAAGGAATTTAAATTCAGGGATCATATATTTTTAAAAGTAAAAGCGAAAAAGAGTTCATTAAAGTTGGGAAATTGTGCTAATCTAGCAGCTAGGTATTGTGGGCCATTTGAGATCCTGGTGAGGATTAGACCCATTTAAAATAGGCTTGAATTGCTTGCATCTCTACATATTCATGATGTATTTCATGTTTCATTGCTTAATAAATATGTACTGAGCACTAATCATGTTATTGATTGGAAAATGAATAGGTGGAACCCAGGGGATATTTTGAGGTTCAATTGATGAAAATTTTAGACACCAAAGTCAAGGTGATCCGAAATCGAGCCATAGGCATGGTAAAGGTACAATGGACTATGCTTGATCCTAAGGATGTGACTTGGAAGCAAGAATAAGTCATGAGGGCAGAATACCCTCAACTTTTTTATTAATACATTGCATTTGCTTGTATATACAATGCACTAGGGATAATGCATAAAATAAGAGGGGGGGTGGGGGGAACATAATACCCCCACTTGTTTTGACAATGTAAATACATGTACCTTTTATATTATATTGGTGAGACAAAAATAATTTATTGTTCTGTGCACCCATGTAGTTTCACAGATGTTGCGTTGTCAACATAAATCCCCTCTGCAGATAGAGGTGATCTCTCTAGCCCTAGAGTGGGTCTAGCAACACGAGATTCTTTCTAATGCAAATATATCTTAACTAATGTTTACAATGCAATGAGGAAAGAGACATAAATATATTTTTCTCGACGCTACAGTTGAGTCTGTTAATGATGACCTCGATCCACGATCCTTATAGGCCTGCTTCCTGCTACTGATGGCACACAAATACTTGCAGATGATCAAGATACAATAGTAAATGTGACACAATACGTAATAAACATAAACATTATCTATCTAGAAGATCAATGAGTACTAGAATATTTGCATAAATTTTTTGACAAATATAGAAAGCAAACATCAGATGTTATTATTGATGAATTTCAAAAGGAGAGCTTACAACTGTAGGCCTTGACGTTGGAGGCATCCTTTGGTGAAAATCTGAGTCTTTCACCAAGTTCAAAATCATTCCTTTTCCTGAACACTTAGGCTTTATCACAATGCTAACATGCAAAGGGATTAGATTTCAGATGAGTCTGACAATGATAAACCAAGTTATAAACTTGGGGGAATGAGGGATGTGAATTTATAGGAAGGGAGAAGAGGTTGGGAGCCCATGAAAGGAGGAGGAAGGCCCACTTTATAAGGGATGATCCCACATGGATGAGATCAAGGCTCTAAAATCTGAGAGCTCGACCTTATCACCATTGTTCAACAACCAAATCATCGTCGTTGAGCTTCTAGAGGTCAAAGCTTCTCCTCCATTTGAGGAAGCGCTGCCAGAAAGGGGATCAGCGTGGTTTTCCAAGATATTAGGGCGTTGATAGCGCTAATCCAGAACTATTAAAAGGAAATCAACGCGGTCATGGCCCCAAGAAGGGCGTTGACCTAGGAAACTAGGAATTTGACCAAGTTTCTTCAGTAATCTTCAAAGGCAGTCTTCTTTGGATCTTCAAGGAGATATGTTAACATATTTCTTGATAGTGGAAAAATTACACAGGATCTGTCACGGGGAATTTTAGGATCAGGGATGGGAAAATTAGCATGGTGACAAATTATTGTGTAAGAGATGTCCCCTAAAGAATGAATGTAGAACAGGGAGTGATGACTGAAATACTTTATGAACCAAGGCAAAGAACACAGACCACCTCTAGAAAACTTGCCAAATCAAACATATTACAATATATGAAATCTCTGGTATGAATATGCCTAACCACATAATGATGCACTAGGAATCAACTAACACATTAAACCACGACATGGTCGCAACCATCTATCTAAAAATATCATAGAAATGGATTTGTGGTATGGGCACAACCATCCGTATAGATAGGATCATGTACACAAGCTTGAATACTCAATAACTCCTCGCAGCCTGAACCAAAAATCAGATTTGACCCAGGGTCTTCACCGCGATATCAATCAGCCCAATGCATGAATCTAGCCATGTGAATAAATGCGTTGGTGTCGAACATGATAGAAACCACCTGATTAATGGTCAATGATGAGAATCGTTAACATGAACAAGAGAGACCACCAATAATGACGATGGACCTCAAGGTACAATAGCACAATCTACAAGAGTGAATGAATGCGTTGAAGTCAAACACTTGCAGAATCATTCGATCAAAGGCTAATGATGTGAACCTATCGTCGAACATGAATAACTTGCCATTAAGGCATGCAAGCTTCGAGGTACTGAACATAAGTTTCTAAATCAACTTCTCAGATAATGAGCTGAAGTCGACATGAAGTGATTCGTCGAAGGAGGGCCATGATGATTCCCACATCATCGACATGAAACAATAGATATCTAAATATGATAGGAGTGATTCAGGATTGTAATAGAGGAGGTCAGATAAGCAGAGGATGTTTGAGAAAAAGGACATCTTTGGAACATATTGGTGACATGACTTCGGAGTGTGGTAGCATTTGACTCAAATAGGATCAGAGGTCATGTTGACAAAATTTGGTAATCAAATGAGAGGCAAATAGATTTCCCAAACCTATGGAGGCAAAGTGACGAATGTAGGATTTCCCCAACCTGACACGAATTGCAGATGAGTGTCATGTTAAAGAGCGACAAGCTGCCCAAAATACATATAGGATGTTGACTTTCAATTTTCCCCTGTTATTGCTAACGAGTACCTATTTATTTTTTATAGCCAACATGAAGAGGACAACATATGCTAAGCGTGTAAGTTCATTCTTTGAATGAATCCATCCTAGTAAGTTTATGGGAGCCCTAGGAAGGAGAAACTCGGTCTCATCATGGTGATAAGTCTTTCGTCGTTTAATATTTAACGAGTCCAACGAAAGGGAAACTTGGTAAATTTTCATGTTTAAGGAGTTTGAAAATAAACAGAAAGGAAACTCCATCATGTCCCTTTTCATAAATAGTCTCTTGAATCCAAAAAGGTAGAAAACAATATCCGAGAGAACCTCTTGACCATGTTCAATCAAGGTATTCCTTTTTTGTAAATAGTAAACCTCAGCCTGAAAAAGGGGTAAATGTATACTGATATCACATCAATTCACTCACTTTAATGAATTAGAAATGACAAGTACTCGACAATATTTTCATTTTTTGAGAGTTAGAAAAGAGCTAAAATTTGACTCCAAGGGGGTTCCTTTTTTGTAAACGTTTAACGAGCCCGAAAAAGAGATAAAACACAACTCCTTTGCATCGGAAATAATCATCAACGGTGTGGAAGTCTTGTACTACACATAAATAACAAACATCATTGATATTGAGGAAAAATACTAAAATATTGGTGATTTTTTTTCAAAAATATATAAATAGACCAAAAAACAAATTCATTTTCACATTTCTATTTTGAGAAGAGCATTTTTCCATTTTCCCTCCAAATTTCAAATCAACGGTGTGGCCGATCCAGGACACCATTCGTCGATTCGTCAGTGTTAGGAAAGAGATCTAAACCTCCTTTTCATTTTGATTCCATTAATTTTCCATTTAATTTTATAAATAGGGATATTAGAGGGAATAATTTCCAGCTTTAAAATCGCCTACAACCAACGCGATTTCAAGCTATCGGGGTCGTTTTGGTCGCGTTTAGCCTGCTAGGGCAGCGCGCCACTAGTGCCGAATTAATTTGGACAATCGCGCTCACCATGGGTGGGATTTTAAAACAAGAAATCAACCCAAATCCATCGTTAATTTCTAAAATTACTCCAATGAAAACTCCCAAAAAGCCAATTGAACATGTTTTGCAGGTGCTTTCATCAAAGATGCCGGTCGAATGGAAAGGAGGCCATGAGGTGGAAGACCAGCAAGCTTTGCAGGATCAAAATTGTGTTGACGCTTTGCGCAATTGCGGGTTATTGAAATTATTTCAAAACTTAAGTCTAAGAGATCAACTGGAGCTACTCCAATAATTCATCAGTATATGGGACGTGGACCAACAATTGCTTGTCATTGGGGACCAAGAGTTAGAGTTAGATGTAATGGAAATATATTTCATCACTAGATTGTCCAGGAGAGGGGAGAGGATCCAACTCTCTGGAGCTCACGCAGAGGGTGAGAGTACCAGCATGCTCATCTAGAGATAATTTCCTGTGGCTTGAAAAATAGAGAGCGAGAAGGTAGAAATTTCTTCCATCGGAGTGCTTCCCCTGCAAATGATTCTACATTGCATTACGAGAGTGGCAGGAGCCCAGGCATTACATGAAGCAGTAGAATCTCAGTTCCAATATGCGGTGGACTACTTGGCCCCAACGATATTCAACTGGTACGAGGGGTTACTAGCTAACATGAATAGCCAGCTAACCAAGTGCAAGACAGGGCGCCTGAAACAGTTTCGGTACGGGTCAATCTTGGTGACCTTATTTCTAGAGAGAGTACCCATGTTCCAATACGAGTGGCTAGAGATCCATGATCCAGTCCCGAGGGATCCGAGGTTGATGAGATGGTGCGAGATTATGCCCCGACAGGGCGGGGGTCAATAGATGCATTTCCCCACAACCTTTTTTGGTTGGTTGTGGCGTCAGATTATCATATTTGAGGACTACACATATGCAGACATCGAATTTAGAGGAGATCTGGACCTTCCGATTCCACCAGGCACAGAGTGGACCGATGTAGGTAAAAAATGTTTTTTTCAACATTTTTACTTTTTTAATGTTTTTTTTTTATGTATTCTGAAACTTGAACTTATGGTGTGTTTACAGATATAGATCCTCAAAGACCTCTAGGCATGTCACCGATTGCACAGAGGGTAGCCTGTCCAGCAGAGGATGCTCCTTATGAGGAGGGAGAAGATACACTAGTTGAGCTGGAGGGGAACATGATTGGCCTCACGAGAGGCATTCTAGAATATGCTACATTCAATGAGATTCATGTATGCCTTCAGAGACATATAGTCAAAGTACCGGGAAGACTACATCGATTTCTATGGCGAGTAATTCGAGCAGTCACCTGCTACCATGAGCACCATGTGGGTGGATAACAACCCTAGTTTTAAAAAGTTTTATTGATGTATGCTTAGAGAGCCATTTTTGTAACATAACACATATTTTTTGAGAATTTGGATGTAACACATTTGACAGACTGATATATATATATATATATATATATATATATATGCATGTTTCTACGACTACTTGTGTATCATGATGATGTCTTGATTTTACATATTGTGCAAATGTATATCTAATACATGGTTTGCTAATTTATATGTTAATGTATTTAAATGTCTTGGAATATGTTGATATATGATAAAATGAAAATTTCTTTCCAATAATATAACATGCAAATACATACGCAAAATTTGAGGATTATGCACAAAATAATGCCCATTTAATTGTAACACAACGAGTTGTGAGTCTAACTTAACAACCAAATCTCTAATCCCAAGATCAACGAAATCTTATAATAGTTTGATCACCACACTATAATCGGAAACATTGTTATTTGTTTGATCGAAACAAATACCTTGTAAATTTATCAACTCACCATCAGGAGAAAAGAGTGCCCATGCTGTGGAGGATAGGTTCCGTGTGCTACAACAAGAGCCATCAACAAAAACAATGTAATGATTCGAAGACATCTGCAAACCAAGTGGAACACAAGGTGAGCAGAGGAAACATGTTTGCAAGGCAAACAATCACACCAAAAATCAATTCAAAGCACACTAATGTACAAAGTATCACACTTATGATTAAGCGTAATATTTTTTAAGATAGAGTTCAAGAATGAACTCAGATGACAGAATTCTGTCATGATTAAAAGAAATAGACCCATGGTTCTACCATTGACACCACATGTAAGCATTACTACGACCAATTTTGTGAGAATATTCACATCAGTAGTGACATGCCCATGCCCCCTGGCCGAGTAAGGGTTACGAAGCATGGAAATAATTCCCTCGAGGGTAAATGACCAAATGGTAACAACATGGTTAAAGGGAGTGAGTGGTTCATGCTTTTTAAGGAAAGCAATGTAAATCTTGAGCTCATGGGGAGAACAAGAAACCTAGAAAAGACATTCTCGATAATCACAAAGATGTCGAATGGAATGGTCAGAGTGATATTTCCCATTATTATAGGTCAATTTTGGCATCATCCCTACGACCAGTATGAATAGGGTCTAGAATCCCCTAATTCAATACAAACAGGGTCTATCATCCCCTAATTCAGTTGCTACATGCCCTAACTAAGAAGTCATTTCACTGATGGCTTTAATTCATGAGAGTTTCAATGTTTGAAGTATAGTTAAAATGAACCATTGAATCATCAACACTCTTTTGAATGGGCCTACGTGTGTTGCAAAGCACTTACCCCCATGAAAGGGTGATCTTTAAAGCACTTCCCGATACTTAAGGGTGCATTGGTCTCCTAGGAGTGAAATCATCATTGTTCCAAGAATCTCCACATGTCTAGTGCCTTCTAGAAGAGCTCATAGGTGCCATACTTCGAATACATGTGTTCATCCATCACCACTGAACCTGGAAACATGTCTCATCTATTATTAGAAATCCATTCAATATCATTTATTGAGAAACTACCTACAATTTGCCTATAATTTGAGCACTCATCTAAGTGCAAGGGAGGAAGAAATTTATGGAGTGTTATGATGTTGGATTCTAAATTCTTGGAGAGCTGAAGTACTGTGATGCTTCTAGATTGATGCTTGGTGTGATGAAGACGGGATGAAGTTAGAGCAGGTTGACCGAAAACTGATCGACTGGTTGTAATCTGTCCCTCCTAATACTGCAATAAATATATTTGTTCTTTCTCCCATATATACATTTGTATCTTGTGAATGAATTCTAAATATGTGTATATATTCTCAGATTTATTCAGTTCAATCTGGTCATGATAAATAGATATTGTATATTTGTATCATTGTGTGTTGTCTTTTGGTTTTAATTGCAGGTATTGATCTCGCCAGTTCAATTGTATCAAAAGAAAAAAAAGCGATGAAAGAAGAAGAATGAGAGTGAATGATCACAAGTAAGTCTCTTCATATTATGTTCATCTATTTATTATAGAGAAAAAAACATTTACCTTTCCTTTGTTGTTCTGAGTGAAGGAACACCACACTCATGAAAGACTAGTTTATCCGTAGATTAGAATTCCTCATAACAAATTGGCGACCATACTAGGGAGAAATTCATCATTCCTGGTGTTTCTTTCCTTTTTAACCATCATCAGTAGACTTTACTTCATCTATTCAGTCATTTGATTGTACTTTTTTCCTTAGAAGTGTGTTTGTATTGCTTGATCTTCAAGCTTCACTGTGCCCAACGCACTGTTGGTCAGGGTACAATGCTCTGCATAGCATTGTCTCCCATCCAGAGGTGCTATGCAACGCACTGTCTACCCTTAAGGGATGTGTTGCCCCTTAGCCAGCCAAATTATATCATTATTTCTCTTTTTCATTCAGTTTCATCCTATTGCTTTATGTATTCTCAGATGCCTATTTGAACTTAGAGACCAATAAACATTGCTAGTTCTTTCTCCTTTGGATAGTTGTTTGTTCAATGTTTCATTAGCTGTTTTCTTTATCATTGTCAAATTAAATACAAAGTTGTAAATTTTGCATTAGATCAATTCTTTGTTTTCAAAAGGAAAATTTTCGTTTCAGTCGTAATTTCCTAAGAGAAAATTGTTGTTTTAGTCCTCATTTCTCAAAAAAGAAAACATTGTTTGATTTATTTGTGCATTTAGTTTCTTTTTAATCATTCACATTAAAGAAAATTGAAAAGAAAAGCATGCATATGCATTTAGAGATTGTGAGTGTTGCATAGGAATAGATTAGGGAAATCTACATTTAGTTTTTTCTCTTTGATCTACGCTCAAAAATATGATTTCTCTATCCCTTTAGTATCTAAGATTTTTATTGAAAAATTGAATTGAAAAGATTGCTTCTCATTTAATTTTCATTTTAGGAATTTCCCATTACATCTTACGGTGAACCTAAAAGATAAATTGTTAAGAAAGATCAACATAAAATTCACCTCAATCAGCCTAAGAAAGCATTGTAACATTAACGATAACACTTAGAAGGTCTAGGCTAGAGACGTGTTCCGACGTCGTTAAGCATAGAAGCTGTCACTAACTTGTATGCGATACATTCAGAGTGTGAAATCCCACTCCACGAACGTAAGTATATCAGAGCTCATCCATGTACCTTCGGGTATATAGGGTGGTGTTCTAGTATGAAAAGTATAAGGGGGTGCTCTCACTGTGCGGTTTTGCATTAGACAACGTTATTACGGACTTGGGCCTCCACGTACATTTGGGTATATTTGGGAGGACAAATTTCGGTTGCTTACCATCCATATGTAACTGAGTCGGTCGCCTTGTAACTTGTGATACACCAAACACATCATTCAGGGAGATTTCCTGCATGTACTTCTTGGTTCACTAGGAGGTATTATGCAGTTCACAATTACTTGGTAATATTTTTGCCTAGTATCACCCTTTTATTTGTTTATTTGTTTTTGTCATAAAATAAATCAGTCATCGTGGAAGAAGAACAACCCTTTCCTCGTCGTTCGCTTAGAATAACGCTTAAACCACCTTTACCATCGTAAGCCATTTCTAGTCGGTGAAGGTGACCTCGTTCTACCGAATCCAGTACCATCAGTACCTTTGGTGCATCATCTTAATCACATCTTCCAGAGTCGTCTCGAGTCATTTCTACACATCCTGGTTTATCTACTTTCGTTGAAAATAAGTCCTCATCGCTACCAGTGGACACTGAAATTCCAATCAGTACGACTATACATCCAGAATCCGACGTTGTTCAACTAGAATTTCATCCGGATCCCATCATTATTTTACCAAAACATCTAGATCCCGAAGTCGAACGACATGCAGTTGTTCCTGTATCAGTCACTCGTTAGTCATCCATAACCATTGAGTCTTCCCTTCTATCGCACAGTTAACCACCTGAAATATGTCTCAGGCCTGATGGTGAAATTTTTCCGCCTAGTTTTATTTCGATTGAGGAAGAACCTAAAGAATAAATACCCTCAATTCCAACTCATTTTGGGTCGGGAGTTTATCTTTACAAGTCTTTTCCTCAATTATCTTACACTGCTTCAGTTGATCCTGTTTCAATCCAAGTTCTCGTAAATCCTATAGGGTATTCACTGGATCATTTGACCATGGCTGAGTCAACATATCTAGTTGTACCATCTGTTATAGTTGCGACATCATCTGCTGTTGCTGCTCCGTCGATGTTTACCATGTCACCCAAGTCACATCTTTATGGTGGCCCGTCCGTCCCATCGGGTACCAATCATTATCTGGAACCTACTCTGGTTCCTTCTCAAATCCATGGAATTCACCCATGTCATATTCTAACATCTTTTCTAGTACATCTGTAATGAGTACTGAATGGATTGATCCTTTATGCACATCTTTAGTTCAACATCAAGTTGGTCCACCTGGGTACCTTCCATCTAGTTAAATCTCGACTGGACTCCCACCATTTAGAGATCAATATATTCCATATTATTATACTCCTCATGCTGGGGAGCAACCTATGGTCACCCATTTTGACAGTACTCCATTTTTTTATGGTCACCCAAATGTTGGAATGATTTTTTGTTGGTGGCAGCCTATCCTGCCCATTCAACTGCAAACAATTGTGCATTTATACCAATCGGTTCAACCTTTTGCACCTACATCTACCCTACCTATTAATACTTCATTACCCCATTTACAGGCTCAGTTGGTTGTACCTCAACCATCTCACTCGGGACCTTCAACCCATTACCCTCAAGTTTTGGGCGTCCAGACTACACCTCCTTCGACTGGTTTACAACAAACACCTATATCTAGAATCTTACAACCACAGGCTGGATTACTCTTTTATGGAATGTCACAGGCTTCTACCAGTCTTACCTATTCACAACCAGGTCCAATATATTATGGTTTTGGCTATAATCTTGGAGGGAAATCACTGTGGCAGTCACAGCCTCAAATGCCACAACAAAAATTCCAACAAAAAAAAGCTTATCCAGGTCTTGGTCAACATATCCCTCAAGCGTTTGGTCATCAAAATAACCCCTATCTGGGTTACCATTATAAAATTCCTTATGCTGGTGGACAAAGGCCTATTTCCCAAGAAATTCCATCCTATCCTAGTTATGCTCAACCTGACTTGAATCGACAGTTTCCCTTTATCACAACATTAGAATTACTTGATTTAAATCGACTTACCAATGATCCCATCAGATATTCTCCTTGGTGGTCAGTGATTCCACACAAATTACCCTCCGAAATTCCTAAATTCATGGAAACCCTGGAGAAGACCCGTCAATGCATGTTATGACTTATCATTTGTGGTGCTCATCAAAATCCTTAAATGATGACTTCGTTAGACTATGTCTTTTCCAACATATGTTTGCTGGTCTAACTGTGAAGTGGTATATTGAATTACCACGAGCTTCATTTGATAACTTCAATGCCTTAACCATTACCTTTTTAACCCACTTCTAGTTACCCATATGATATGAAACTGGAACAGAACTATTGACCAAATTTAAATAGACAACTGCTACTCACATTTCTGATCATATTCATGAGTGGCGCCATCGTCGTCGAATGTTAAAACAATTTGTTCCTAATCAGCTCTTGGATGAGTGGTTTATTAAGTCCGTCCTTCCATCTATCACAAAGGATGTAGCTAAAGGTAGCATCATCATTGAAGAGAAAGTCATTGCTCATGCCTAGCACTTAGATTTGATTTATACTCAGTCTGGCATGCTCTATGAGAAAATTCCAAACGTGCCACGATCAAATTTCACTATTCCTCATCCATCTGGTAAGGAATTTCATGCCAACGACGGTATGATTGGTTCTAAAACACTCACACCTCTACTGAATATGATCCTGCACCTTCTTCTGAAATAAATGTTGTGTCATCTAACAAAGGAAAAAGTGACAAGCAACCCAGAAGCAAGAAGAAGGGGAAAGCAAAGAAAAATAAAAAATCACCCCAACAGGAACAATCATCTGATAACCAATATAGAAATTCTCGGAAACCTTGTTACCATTGATTGATATGAAATGAGGAGAACTTTACACAAGACTATCCTCACCACTCCTAAGTCTCAAAGCTTATTAAGACTTCGCCTGCATCTGTTGTGTTGATAGATCCTTTTCTGAATCCAAACATAAACATGGTTGCTATGGATCTCGCTTCTAGTTCCCAAGTACTTATGCTATCTGTCATAAAGGCAAAAAATGATTTTTTTGTGTCTACGTGAAATAAATATTATGGTAGTCAGACTACTGATCAACCTACTACCTCGACCATGAATCCATCCACTGAATCAATTCTGCCACCTGATATTCAAGAGTTACAATAAATCCACCAAAGGGAGTCATCCACAAATCGACGTTCAATCCTCGAGCTCGCGCAACTATGAATATCTGGCTCAATCACCATCAACTATGTCAACGCTTGAGGTACTTCAAAATTTTCCCTCCTAGAAGAAAGCTTTGTTGTCGGCAATTGGTGGAATCTACCCGACAGATTCTAATCTTGTAGTCTTTAATCACATTGGCTATGTGCCACAATTACGAACCGCATTAGAATTTTCAATCCAAGTAAATGTTCTAAATCACCTCGTTCATCACACTATTATTGATGAGGGAGCATCTACTTGTATTATGTCTATCAATTGATGGAAGTCACTTGGCTCGCCTCGCTTATCTCAATCGCCTACGACATTGAAAGGTTTTGATAGTCTTACATATAAGCCTTGTGGTATTATCAATAACTTGCATGTCGAACTAGGGGGAAAAACTATAACTGTTGAATTTTAGGTCATTGACAGACCCCTTGACTACAACATATTACTTGGAAGTCCATGGGTTTACGCTATGACTGCGATTGTTTCTACTTACTTTCGAATGATCACCTTCCCTCATAAAGGTTGTTGTGTAGGTAAATCCTCTCTACAGACAGAGACGATCCCTCTAGCCCTAGATTGGGTCTAGAAACAAGGGAGAAGGCTAATGTGTAGGTTCCTAGCTAACAAATGAAATAGGTTAGGATAGATTGTCTTACCTGTAGTCCAACGTGATTGTCGCAGCTATAGTAATGGCGACCTCTTGATCTTTGTCTCAACAGGTCGTGGTCCTTCAGTAATGGTACTCATATTCCTGCACAAATATAAAAGACAAGAGCAACATACAAGACAATAATTGCATTCGTAGCTAACTAGTCATTCAAGGAAGACTAAACACATTGTGTAAAATAAACCATATTAACACAATATGGGAACCAGACAATAGTCATGTATATATAAATAGAAGAAAGAGATTACAACCGGAGCCTTGATGTCACAGCCTCCTTCAGCGGGTTACGTCGAAGCGCATCTCGAAATATCATCAGGGAATTTGGACGAGGCGAGGAAAAAAGCCTAAGCTTTCTCTCGACAAAGGTCTCTTTCTATGTTCTATCTCCCTAGCAAAATGTTTAGCAATTCTCTTCAACCTTTCAGCTATAATTGTTCATCTAGTGTATCAATGGGAGATAGATTTATTTATAGAGGGAGAGGAGGAGGTTGAGATCCCTACAATGGTGGAAGGGAGGCCTTATCCTTTTGGAGGTTTCCCCAAAAGGTGGAAACAAGAGGCCAAATGAGGGTGTTCGTGGTTCTTCAGTCGAACCACCCAAGCTGGCTCGCCCACGAAGATGTTAGCATAGAAACTTCGCCTCTATATTTTTTAAAAAAATCAAAAAATATCTTGGCACGAGTAGATCACTGGGACATAGCGCCAATGGGCACAGGGCCCAGTCTTAATCTTCCTCATTGGAGTGAGGGCATAACAATATACCAACGCCAACCCAAAAACATGTGTTTCTGATGGTCTTCTCAAGGTATTGTCAACAGGATAAATGTTGTCCTCATGGAAAGGGATGCAATGATGGTCTTTGCAAGGCATGAAACTCCTTATTAGTCACAGAAATGATCCTCCAACGTACGGGATGGGGATTGCAGTGACGGTGACAAAATGTTGTGTAACAGATACCCCCTAAAGCATGAGGCCCAAGAGAGAGGGAGGGGTGAAATGATTTATGAGAACGTGTTCGAACAAAACACCACTATCGGAAGACCTACAAGTACAAATATAACTGATATCTCTGATACATGAACATGTGGTATGGGCGCAACCATCCATAATAGAGTACATAGAAACTGAGATCCGAGGTATGGACACAGCCATCCAATAGTAAGGATCAACAAAGACACTCAAGTATGGTCGCAACCATCTAATCAAAAGAGTCACGTAATAAGTCATGATAAACCACAATATCCCACAGCCTGGATCTTATCAGACAAAACCCAAGGTCTTGCACTCCATCTCGACCCGAACAAGTACAAATTCAAGCATGCAAATATGTGAGCTGAAGTCGAAAATGCAAGAAAGTCACCTGATTACCAACCAATGATGTAAGCTATTAACAGGCACGATAGAAACCACCAATAATGATAATGGCTCTCAAGGTACAACAGGTACAATCCATGGAATGTGAACAGTGATCTAGCGTTGAACACCTGTAGAATCACTCGATTGAAGGCCAATGATGTGGACCTGTCGTCGAATGCGAAGAACCTGCCATTGAGGCATGCAAGCTCCAAGGTCCCAGAAAGGAGTCTCTAGATCAACTTCCCGGATAATGAGCTGAAGTAGATAGGAAGTGATCCGGTCGAAGGAGCGCCATAATGTTTCCCACATCATCGACACGAGACAAAGGAAAATGATGATAGTGAATCAGGACTAAACAGAGGATCAGAGGGAGGTTGAAAACTGCAAAGGAAATCTTCTCTTGAACATATCAGCGAAACGACTCTGGATTTGACAGTATTTGACATGAAGGAATCTGAGGTCATGGTGACGTGGCAAAGAGCAGATGAGAGGTCAAAAGAGATTACCCAAACCCATGGAGGTAAAAAAGACGAAATGAGATGTCCCCAACCCAAAACAAATGCAAATGAGTGTCATGTTCAAGAGCGACATACTGCTGACACAACTGAGACCTGGTTCCATTTTCCCCCACAATTTATGGTGAGTACCCCAATTATTTTTGAAAAAAAATCTTGAATTGGATAACATATGCTTGTCATGTAAGTTTTTCCTTCGGAAAAACCCATCCTAGTACATTTTACGAGCCCTAGGAAGGAGGAACTCGGGTACGTCATGGTGAGGATTTTTGATGTCATCAGGGTTTAATGACTCTAACAAAGGAATAAATCGACATATTTTCATGTTTACAGAGTTTGAAAAGAAGCGGAAAAGAAAACTCCAACAGTCCCTTTTCATAGGTAGTCTCACAGATCCGAAAAGGTAGAAAACTATGTTTGAGAGAACCTCTTAGTCGCAATAGGCTAAGGTATTATTTTTTCGTAAATAATCCATCCCAGCCCGAAAAAGGGGCAAACACATACTGGGTAGATATCGTTTCGCTTGCCTTTTAACAAGTTCAAAACGACAAGAGTCTCGACAATCTTTTCAATTTTAGAGAGTCATAAAAGAGCTGAAATATGACTCCACCTGGAGGAACGAGTGGTATTAAGGGTAGCAACTGGTTCTGATGATGGTGGAACTGCTCAGAACAAGTAAAGGTCAAGAGGTTGGCTAACAAGACCACTCATTGCAGCGGTTCCTCAGGAATGGGTAAAACAATCAAGTGAGGGCATATTATCATCCAAGTAGATAGTGACGATGGAATGCGAACAGCAAGGCGCATCTGGAAAAACAGACTAATAAAATGGAAATCACGAGAGGTAAAATGAAAATGGTTTCATTTTTACACAAGCTTGAAATTAGGAAACTTTGCTTGAAGTTGGTTTCATTTTTACACAAAATTGAAACAAAGGTAAACTATGCTTGAAAAACGAGCACGGGCATGCCCCCATCATGGTGACTCAATTCGAGGTACATCCCCCCCAAGCTTCAGTCCAGCTGTAATGAATGAAAAGCAGATGGAGTGAAGGTTCAAATTATGAGATCAGAGAAAGACTCGACTGGGATCTTATGAGATCTGATCAAAGACTCGAATTGAACGGGAACATGTTTAATTGTTTTAACGAGGTTGACACATTAAAAGAATTATCCTCGTGAGCCAATTCATTTTTTTAATGAGGTTGACATAGAAGAAGAACTATCCTCATGACATCTTGTTTCATTTTTTAGGGAGCTTGACACAAGGAAAGGAACTATGCTCGAACGAACTTGTTTCATTTTTTAAGGAGCTTGACACAAGAAAAAAAACTCTACTCTAACAACCTTTTACCATAAAAAATAAGAGGTCATGGCTTCCAAGAGGTTCCCATTTTATGGGAGAACAACGTCCTGGAAATCGTGATTGAATCCCCCAGTAAATGGTACTTGATAGCATTATCACTGGACGAGGGCAATGAACAAGTGGCCACATAATTAACCTATGGAGAGGAAGATACAAGCGGTGGATAAAAATCTAACAGAGATGATGGTGGACCTGCTGCCACCTTAGGACCAAAGAATGAAAGCTGATCAATGGTCATGATCCGACCTTTGTGTGGAAAACAAATCATACAAAAGAGGGAGGAGACAAGTGCACCCATGGCATAAGCATAGTCGCGCCCCAAGAGTAAATTGAAATCAAAGGGGCTTGGGAAAACCATCACATCTATACAGACGTTTTTCCCTCTCAAAGTGATCGGCAACCTTGGAAGGATCCCTAAAGGTTGACTAGTTCCTCTTTTAAATGCCAACAGATTCTGCGTAACAGGCACAAGTGGTGGAGAACCAAAAGCTTGCCAAGTATTTGAAGACAAAACACTCATAGACATGCCTTCATCTATAATTGTGCTAGGTATAGGCACATCAAAGGTCTGTACCGTGATCTCAAAAGGCAGATAAGAGGGAATGCGATATCCCGCAAATCGACTCTAATCGAAGGAAGCAACCAAACTACTTGGAGGGGGTACCATTGAACTAAAATGGTCATCCCCTGGTGTTACCAGAGCAAGAGTAGCATCCTCATGGGCCACAGACATGGGAGCGGGAAGAGAAACTTATCGAGTCATAAGGACGGGAGGATCTTTCTCCAAGTCTGAGGAATCTAAAGAAACAAGAAGAATGTGAGGGGGATGAGAGCCACTATCAATGGAAAAGACCTGTTGAACCATAGGCGAGATCAAATCGATCGATTCCACGACCAATGGTTGGTCAGGAATGGATTCCTGAATTTGAATTTCCGAGGGAGTGGGATCGACCGAGGATGAGTCTCGACCGATCATTGAATCAACTAGCGGAGGACTCGAAGAAAGCTTATGGTAACTAACCGGAAGGTAGGGTGCAGAAATAGTAGTGTTATCCAACACTCTTGTGGCTTCATCCATATATGGACAAAGGTGAATGGGATGATGCCCTTCACACAACTTACAGGGATTGGTAATATTACCCTATTTCTTATGAGTCTTATCAAGGCTAGTCAAATATGTGCCACCAACATGACTTCCAAAAGCCAAAGGCAATGACGGACAGCCATCAGACCATGCTTCGAGTACCTTGCGAATACCAGGGAAGTCTCGAAGAACATGGTCACCTTTGCAAAACATGCAAGGGAATTTGAATTTCCATGGAAGGTTGGATGGTTTTTCAATGGAAGGTGTCTGAGGCGCAATGGCCACAGAGTAAGCCTCTCTTTTATCTGACTTCTTCTTTTTTGTCTTCTTCTTCTTCTTCTTAGCCACCTGGTTACTAAAGTCCAGACTTTCACCAGGTGAAGTAGAAGAGAAAGATTAAGAAATAGGAAAAGAAGGGGAGAGGTCCACCTTAGAATCAACATGACACTGTCCAAGTGGAGGGGATGGTTGTACAGTGGGTGGAACACTCGAGACCACAGAGGTCGAAAATAACCAAACAGGCAACCCAACAGTTAACCCAAGCAAGGACACTGTTTCCATACAAGGAGCACCAACATTCCCAAAAGGAGGAAAAGGACCAGGATTCCCTGCAGAGGGGATTCCTTGGTTGGTAAACTCTAGAAGAGTTGCAATTGGAAACAACCCTAAAATACTAAGGAAGATAACTTTAACCAAGAATATTTCATGGGAAAGTAATATTTTAAGACATTGAAACAAAACTCTGTTGTTTCATATTCTAAGAGTCGAGAAATAGGAAAAAGATGACTCTAGTCACTTTCAGATTGAATGATCGTGAAAGGACAAGTGCTCGATGATATTTTCTCTTTTAGAGAGTATGAAAAGATCAAAATGACTACTTAGATCATCTAAGCAAGATGGTGTACCAAGTTTCCATGAACTGCTATATACACCTTGGTGATCAAATGAAAGAGAAATGACCAAGGACTTAACGTACATGCAGGTAGTCTCCCTGAATGTTGTGTTCAGTGTATCACGATTATAGGGTGGCAGACTCAGCTTCTTATGGATAAAGTATTTTAACCTATGAGGGTATCCCTTTATATACGCAACGGTATGGGGAGCACAAGTCCATACTAGTGCTATCTAAAGCCAAGTGGCGAATGACAGCTACTAGGTTTAACGACACCGGAACACGTCACTAGCCTAGACCTCTAAAAATGTTTTTGTTAGGTTCCAATGCTTCCTTATATTAATTGAATAAATTGTATGGTTGATATTGAATTAATGTTTGAGTTTCAAGGCCCTACTGAATGGGATCTCAAATTCCTGAATTTATGCTACATGCAAAAAACACCATTTTCCATTCGATGAATGCTAACTAAGATAAGGATAGAGATCTTTCAGAAAGTAGCAAACAATGAAATCAAAAGAAGAAGCCCACTAATGCATCTAATACAACCAACGAAAAACAAAAAACTCTTTCCTAGTTCATTAAGCGCTAGTTATGAAAAAGAACTTTTCATTTTCGATGCAAATGAAAGAATGCAATTTTTTTTTTTTTTTAATGAATGAAGTACACAATGCACTATAAAGCAAATCGAACACTAGTTTAGATCACTGCAAATGTAGAGATCTTAAAATTAATAATTCAAAAGCAATACAGACATAAAAACACAATCAAATCAATGACGCACTCTTCCAAGCAAAGAGAAGGCTTTCAAATGACCCAAACGAGCAACATGATCTATGCTCGAAGTGACAGAATGGAGAGTCAAACAAAAACAAAGGTAATCATCCAACAAACCAAAAACACGATGGATCAAGAAATAATAACACAATCGATCAGGAATCGAACTGACAAAACCTAAAAAGACTCGAACTTCAACCAGAAGGCTTAGTGATAAAAATACACCTAGAAACCCTAGGGCTATGAACTGCACCGATGAGACAATGGACAAATAGCTGAGAAGAGCAAGCCTACAATAGTCAAAACAATTCTAGAATACCAATTGCAAATCAAAGAAACAACCTAGAGTCAACTAACCAAAAACTCAGAAGGGAGTTCAAACCAAATCCTACAGGATTCGGCGCGACTGTCAGGTGGTAATCCACACCAAACAGGGGTTGGCACTACTACAACAAAAGCAAGAGGCTCCAATTGGCATGACTGTTCAAATCAAACTTGCGCCAAGCCAGAAAACTATGGGAAAAGGGAAAAACCAGTGAGTAGAGGTCAATCTTGACACTCTGGAGATGAACAGGAGGATTCCAAATAGTTAAGCAAGCCAAAAAAGATACACAAGCAATCAAATGACCGAAGTTAACTCGACAAGGAAAATTCCCAATGAGCAATGAGACGACAAACTCACATTGATCCCCAGCGGAATCACCAACTTGTTGTGTAGGTAAATCCTCTCTGAAGACAGAGATGATCCCTCTAGCCCTTGAGTGGGTCTAGCAACAAGGGAACAAGCTAATGTGAGGTTCCTAGCTAACGAATGAAATTGTTTTTTGATGGATTGTCCTACTTGTAGTCCAACGCAATTTTCGCACCTATAGTAATGGAGGTCTCTTGATCTCTATCTCGACAGGTTGTGGTCCTTCAGTAATGGTACTCATATTCCTGCACAAAGATCAAAGAAAACAGAAACATACAAGACAATAATTTCATTTGTAGCTAACTTGTCAGTCAAGGAAGACTAAACACATTGTGTAAAATAAACCATATTAACACATGATGGGAACCAGACAATAGTCATGTATATATAACTAGAAGAAAGAGAATACAACTAGAGCCTTGACATCGCAGCCTCCTTCAGCGAGTTTAGACGAAGCATCTCAAAATATCATCAGAGAATTGGGACGAGGTGAGGACACAAGCCTAAGATCTCTCTCGACAAAGGTCTCTTTCTCTGTTTTATTTCTCTAGCAAAATGTTCAAAAATTCTCTTCAACCTTTTAGCTATAATTGTTCAGCTAGTGTATGAATGGGAGATAGCTTTATTTATAAAGGGAGAGGAGGAGTTTGAGATCCCTACAATGGTGTAATAGAGGCCTTATCCTTTGGGAAGTTTCCCCAAAAGGTGGAAACAAGAGGCCAAAGGAGGGTGTTCGTGGTTATTCGGTCGAACCACCCAAGCTGGCTCACCCACGAAGCTTTTAG
Organism: Pinus albicaulis; assembly: GCA_034641835.2. Classification (NCBI taxonomy): domain Eukaryota; kingdom Viridiplantae; phylum Streptophyta; class Pinopsida; order Pinales; family Pinaceae; genus Pinus; species Pinus albicaulis. Next base: position 252,617,415 of record CM076578.1, read on the forward strand.
CATGGAAACTTCGCTTCTATATTTAAAAAGAATTCCAAAAATAGCTTGGCATGGGTAGATCATTGGGACAGAGTGCCAATGGGCGTGGGGTCCAGTGTTAATCTTCCTCATTGGAGTGAGAGAATAACGGTCTACCAGCGCCAACCCAAAAACATGTGTTTCTAATGGTCTGCTCAAGGTATTGTCATAAGGAGAAATGTTGTCCTCATGGAAAGGGATGCAATGATGGTATTTGCAAGGCATGACACTTCTTATTAGACACATAAATGATCCTCCAAAGCGCGTGATGGAGATTGCAGGGACGGTGACAAAATTCTGTGTAACAAAGGCATTATTGTTACACAATATTTTTTCACCATCCATGCAATCCCCATCCCACACATTGGAGGACCATTTCAGTGACTTTGTGAATTTTCATGCCTTGCAAAAAGTGTCATTGCTTCCCTTAGTAGGAGAATAATATTTTCTATGTTGACTATTCCTGGAGTAGGCTCTCAAAAACACATGATTTTGGGTCGGCACTGGTAGGTAGTTATGGCCTCGTGCCAATACAAAAATTAACACTAGGGCTCGTGCCCATTGGCGCTCTGTCTTAGTGGACTGCCCACGCCTAGCTGTTTTTGGAAAGTTTTTTAAAATAGAAGTGAAGTTTCAATTCCCAACCACTTCGTGAGCGGAGTCAACATGGTTTCTTTGACTGAATAACGTCGAAGACCTTCCTTTGGCTTCTTGTTTCCTACTTTTGAGCAAGTCCCCAAAGGATAAGGTCTCCCTTCCACCTTATGAGGGATCCTAAACCACCTCCTCCTCTCCTATAAATACACCCTTCTCACATAGTTGTAGCTATCTAAACAGTCCTTACTATAGCTGGTGTGAGATAGAGAAGAGAGGAATCCATTATCGAGAGAGAGTCTAGGCCTATTTCCTTGCCAGGTCCAAATCCTTGACGAATGCTTGAGACGTGTTTGACTGGACCCGCTGAAGGAGGCTGCAATGTCAAGGCCCTTTTGGTTGTAAACTCTTTCTCTCCACTTATTAATACATGACTAATGTTTTGGTTCCCGTTTTGTGTTTGATATGATTAATATTGTGCAATGCATTTAGTTCTCCTTGACCAAATAAATAGTTATGGATACAAGTATGTTTTCTTCTGCTGTCATCGTTCACTTAATCCTTGTGTAGGTACACGGATATTGCCACTCAAAGACCATGACGTGTGAATATGAATATCAGGAGACTGCTACCACAGCTGCGACGACTACGTTGGAACAAAGGTAGGACATCTATCCCAACTCAGTTTCATTCATAAACTAGGAATCCAAGCATTAGCATGTTCTCTTGTTGCTAGACCCACCACAGGGCTAGACGGATCGCATCTATCCACGAAGGGGATTTACCTGCACAACAGTTATCACAGTCATTAATAAAATCTCCTTCTTTGCCTCTAGTTCCCAGGCTTCTGGAAGCATTCCATTAGTTCATGCACCCCAGCTAGCACTTCAAAAAATTTGTGTTGGTCTCTTTAAGGATTCTTCCCTAATGGGCACCTTTTCATTACCGCCACCCACAACGTCGAAGGAAATTGCGAATATAGAGACCTGTTGCATGGTATATTCCACTTCATCTGACTTAAGGAATATTACCGATAATTCTGAAGTAGATACACTGGGTGAATTTATGCCACCAAGCCCAATTGAGCTCGCATAACAATCAATTTTCTTGGCTTGGGTGACGCATCTTGATCCATCGTCGTCAATCGTTTAGGCCGATCATTCATTAGATTTTGGTACTCCTTCTGATCATTTTTCATCCACATGCTTGACTGATGAGAACATTGTGGAAGCCATGATGCTAGAAGGAGAACCATGGCACGATTATCATCATCGTTCCCATCTTCTAAATTACAACGAAGATAATCTTATTGAACTATATCGCCCTACGATCTCTGATTTATTTTCGAATTCTGTTCCAATTAATTCCATCAAAACTAAGCGAAACCTATCAAATATTGAAGAAATGATTTCTATCGATATTTCGACCAAACCTAGTGTTGTATAAAACATTCATGTCGACATGTCTTGTTCTGCATCTGAACTCGACACTTATCGCTCTCTTTTTCATGAATTATGAGATGTATTTTCTTGGTCTTATGAGGAAATTCTAGGCATATATTCTAGTATTGTTGAACACACAATTAAAATGTACCCTGATTTCAAACCGATACGTCAACACCTTCATCCCGTTCATCCGAAGAAGGTTGTTTCCATTAAAGCAGAAGTGTAAAAACTTTTGCGTGTTGGTTTCATTTACGTTGTTCCACTTACTAATTGGGTTTCCAACATTGTTCATGTCATTAAGAAACAAGGGACAATCAGAGTGTGAGTTGATTATCGGGATTTCAATCTTGCTTGTCCAAAAGACAATCATCCTACTCCCTTTATTGACCTAATTATTTGTGAATGTGCCGTCTGTTAAATATTTTCGTTCATGGATGGATTCTTTGGTTATAATCAAATCAATATTCGCCCAGAGGACCAATATAAAACAACATTCATTTGTAACTACGGCACATTAAATTATTGTAAACTCCCATTTGGTTTAAATAATGTTGAGGCAGCATTTCAAAGAGCAATGGATTATGCTTTTCATGAAATTAAGCACATTGTTCAACCTTATCTAGACGATTTACCCGCGCATTCACGAAAACAGACTGATCACCTGGTGCATGTGAGAGCTATATTTCTACATTGCCAACACTACAAGATATGCCTCAATCCACACAAATGTGTATTTTTTGTTGGTTCTAGTTGTTTTCTTGGATTCATCGTCTCAAAAGATGGAATTCAAATTGACCCACTAAAGGTCCAGGCCATTCTCTATTTGCCTGCGCCATCAAACTTACTTTAGTTATAGAGACTTCAAGGAAAGGCTAACTTTCTATGGAGGTTCATACCCAACTACACCAAAATAGCTAAAGGATTTACTCGTCTCTTGAAAAAAGGGATTCCCTTCGATTGGGATAAGGTTGTGCAAGATTCTTTTGATTATCTTAAATATACCTTGATCCAAGCATCATTAATGTATCCCCCTAATTATCAAAGTGATTATTTTATGTATCTCTTCGTTGCAGATACAACCATTGCTATGGTTTTAGTCCAAGAAGATGATGGGATAGAACATCTGATATATTATTTGAGTCATAATCTCAATGATACGGAAGTTAGGTACTCATACGTCGAAAATATTACCTTGGCAGCCGCCCAAGCTGTCCAAATATTTCGCCATTATATCCTACTCCAGAAGACCATTTTATTTTCGAATTGCAACCTTATGACATACATTTTGTCACATCAATTGTTGGGGGGAAAATATTCAAAATGGATCTTCATTTTGCAGGAATTTGATTTTCAATTCATCAAATCTAAGTCAAAGAAGTCTTTGGTTTTTGCTGAGCTTCTCTGCAACCTTCCCTCTGATAGTACTGAGTCTACATCGGAACCATAAATTCCAGACAAGTCTCTGTTTCAGATTGGGTCATCTGACCCTTGGTATGGCGATTTCATCATTTATCTCCAAACTCAAAATTTCTGGCCCAATACCTCTCACTCGCAACAATGACGTATTCGATACCAAGCAAAATATTATCTGATCATTGGCGATACACTTTATCATCGTGGTGTCGATACGATTTTAAGGAGGTGCCTCACTCATGAGGAGGCCGAGAAATTTCTAAATGATTTTCATGTTGGTGCTTATGGTGGACATTTTTCTAGGTACGCTATCGCGCAGAAGATTCTCCGCGCTGGTTACTTCTGGCCAACCATATTCTATGACTACATTCTCGCAATCAGAAGTTTTCATGCTTGCCAGATATTTTATCGTAAAATCTGCATGTCGCCAGCACCAATGTATCATGTCATCGCTCTGGGACCATTTTAAAAATGGGGCATTGACTTCATGACCTGCAACCCTCATTCGACCGGGGGGCATGGTTATATTATTGTCGTACTCCACTACTTTACCAAGTGGGCCGAAGTGAGGCCTACATTCAATAACACAGGCGTAACAACTGCATTGTTATTTTTCAATCATGTTGTTTCTCGGTTTTGTGTACCACAAGCTATAGTTACAGATCATGGTAAGCATTTTCGTAATAACATGATGAATGAGTTGACTGCCAAATTAGGACTATTGCATGATAGTTCTATCCCTTATTATCCGCAATATAATGGACAAGTTGAAGCCATTAACAAGATCCTTAAGCGAATGTGTCAACAAATGATAGGGGTTCACAAACGAAATTGGCATTTAATCTTGTACTCAGCTTTACGGGCATATCGAACCTCAGTGAGAAATGCGACCGTATTTACTCCCTTTCAGTTGGTATATGGTTTGGAAACTATCTTACCAATCCAATGTGAAATTATGTCATTAAAACTTGTTATTGACTTGTTACTTGACACCTCTAATGAAGAATCACATCTTTTAAACCTCATCCATCTATATGAAATGCGTTGTGAAGCTGTATTGGCCAACGAATTTCATAAGAGATGAATCAAGGCGCAATATGACCGCAATGTCAGGCCTCACATCTTCTGAGAGGGAGACCTGGTCTTGCTTTATGATCAGGAAGCTGATTTGATAGGAACAATAATATTTGAGCCACAATGGCATGGCCCCTACATTGTCAAAAAATTTCTGGCTAAGGGCGCCTACGAGTTAGTTGATTATGATGGAATTCCATTGGCGCTAACCTCAAAATGGGTTGTATCTTAAACGCTACTACGCTTAATTGAGAATCGTAAACTTTTGTATCATATTGTACATATACTTTGATTTGAATGTACTGTCTTAGTTTATTTTTCACAGTTTTCTTGAAGTTAGTAATCGACTTTACATTTCATCGTAGATGTCTGAATATTTGGAACCATTCATTGGGGATGCTGATGGTGTTAGTTGTAGTATACAAAACCTATCTTCTGCAGCATGGGCCATTTTTGCTCCAGGTGGTGAGTTAGTGAGTTTTCAAAGGATTTGTATTGGTCGATCCACAAACAATATCGCTGAGTATAGCATGTTGATCAAACTTTTCTATGATGCCATTTCACTTGGCATTGACCGCATCATCATTAGGTTAGACTCACAACTTGTCGTACTACAACTTACTAGCATCTATACCGTCTGAAATCCAACATTCATCGTATGTTCCTTAGAGTTCAAATTTTGGAAAAAAATTTTGATTACATTCAATATCAACACATTTCCAGAAATTTGAACACATTAACTGATTCTTTAGAAAATTATGTTTTAAACAGACATTTGAAACACATGTAAAGATAAATTTTCAATTCACATCATACAGTTGAATAGGATTACACATTAAACATAGGAAAAATTTATAAACAAATAGATAGATAGTTTATGTTTTTACAAAATTTGAGTCGAAGACACGTTGGTCATCTGACCTAAAAATGTATACAAAAATGTCAAAAGTAAAACTAGTGATGCTCATGATAACAAGCAACTACTTTAGCTATCCTATGTAATAGCCTCATCCAGCGGCTAGGAACACCAATAGTATGGCACTGCAGCCTCATAGGTAACTCCTCAATCTAGACATCTGGTATCCCAAGAGTAAATTCCTCAACATGCTGCTGCAACCTAGCAAGAGTTTTAGTCAAATCTAAATCCCGAAGGACTTCTCTCCTGATAGTCCTCTCTGTTGGTTCATCTGCTGCCTACTCTGGTCGACCCACTGGTCGAACGCGACCCACATCTGTGTACATAAAAACTTTATTTTAGTCTTGGAAAACATCAAAAATGCAAAAAACATGTAGAAACCTTAAAAGTAAAAAAATGGTCAAAACATTTTTACCCATTGCACTGCAATGAGCGCCATCTGGTAAAACCAAATCTTGATCTCCATGGAAATCTACGCCTACATCCGGATACTCCTCTATGGCGATATTTTGTCGTCGGAGCCAGGCAAAGAATGCAGTAGAAAATATGATAGTCGATTGACCAACATTTCTAGCTATCAATTCCAACCATCTCTGCATCCGAGGATCTCTAGGACTAGAAATGCTCAGTGTCACATGCTGCGGCTGCATCCATGGAACTCTCTCTAAAATAAAGGAAATCAAGATGGAACCATAACTATTTTTTTTTCTACTACCCTTTACTTTAGTCAAATGTTCTTTCATCTGAAAGATTATTTCTTCATCCCAGTTGAACACTGTCGATTCAAGAAACTCGAAAGCATACTGCATTTATGATCGATTTTCGACATGTAGTGTCACAGAGCCAACAAGTTTTGCAATAGTGAAAAGGATAGTTCTCAGAGTCAAATCACACACATCACGAATGTTTATATTTCCTTATTTTCTAGGTTCAGTACCAGGCCGACAATGCTCGTGTATTTAGTCCTTCATTTTCTGATCTCCACGAGCAGATCCCATGAGGGAAACATGAGAACGATGTCTCGAAATGCCCTCAACTAGTATTGGAAGCACTTTCTCCCCAATATGAAATGCCTGAGATGCCGGATCCCATGAACGAACTAGAAAATATAATAGTTCAAGATGTTGTCTCATCCCTGATAATCTGAAATACTTAAGTAACACACAATCCTTGAGGGATTTTATAGTGTGAGGATCATTTATGGAAATCATGTCTTGTTCTTCGCGTTCTCTTTCTCACCATGTAATGGTCATTCTGATCTTATCAATACCTGAAAGCCAACAATAAGCTTCATTGGGATCTATTTCATGCAAAAAAATTGGGAATTTTAAGCACAAAGCAAGATTTATTTTTTTTTAAATGCACCGAATGCACCCCTGGTCCATAGACAGAGCATTACAGAGCATCTGAGCTTCAATTTCAGTGATCTAGAACACACTTTTTGACATGCAAGGGTGTGTTTCCCTCGGAACGCAATAGATTTACCCTAGGGGGCTCAAAAACCTAAACATTCAACATGAAATGAAAAAAAAATGACACTAAAAGGAAGAGAAGGTTTAGATCTACATCCTGGATCAAACGATGTGAGGAATCGTCCACTGAAACTGTGGCAATTGACCGCTGAAGTTCAAGGGAAAAACAGGTTCCGAGCTCCTAAATTTCAAATGGTAACTATGGAATGGTAAAATGAAATGGAAATAAATTCTTTTTATTAGTCATTGTGATTGTTTTAATCATATTTAATTATGTGACTATATTTTTTGTTCATTTTTCTATGAAACGGGTATTTTTAATCCGTTTGATGGTTCTCTGAACAGGTTTACAACTGATACAGTGAGTTTGAAGTGCACAACTATTTGAAAATGAGTTGACCAGATAGCATACTTTTATCTCTTTTTCGAGCTCTGTTAAACATCGAAAAGGAACCCCCCTGGAGTCTTCTTTCAACTCTTTTCATACTCCGTTAACGTGAAAAGGTTTTTGAGCACTTGTATTTTCAAGCTCGTAAAAGGAAATGAAACGACATCTACTCAGTATAAGTTTAACCCTTTTCCAGATTGACATAGATTATTTACGAAAAAGGAATACCTTAGTTGAACATGGCTAAGACGTTTTCTCAAGTATCATTTTAGACTTTTTTAGACCTAAGCGACAAATTTACAAAAAAGGACTCATGGATTTTTCTTTTTGTCCCTTTTTCAAAATCTCTAAACATGAAAAAGGACCGAGTTTTCACTATCATTAGACTCGTTAAAACATCAAATATCGATGGACTTGTCCGATCATGACAAGATCGAGTTTCACTATTGCTAGACTCGTTAAATCATCAAATAGCGATGGATTCACCCGAAGGGTCGAATTATAGATCAAGCATATGTTACCCTCATCAAGTTTGCTAAAAAATAAAGAGGTACTGGTTAGAAATGACTGGGGAAATTTTTTGGAAAAAGAACAAAACGCTTTATGGTAGCAGGTCGCTCTTGAAGATGACACTTTGACTTCATCTCCTTGGCTTTGGGTTGGGTAATATTCTTTATGTTTTATCATACCTATGGTCTATCATACCATCCATCACTTCGATTTTGGGTCAATGTTGCCAATCCATTTAGTGTCGTCAACATGTTCAAGAGAAGTCATCTAGTAATTCCTTATCTTCTGCAATACTCAAAAACCTTCATTTTCATGACCGCCATCCTTGAACATTGCTTCATCAAGTCACATTTTGTCTCCAAAATATTTACTCTTGTTTCATGTCATATTTGTGATGATTCGCTTTCTGTCGATGTCATCTCATCATCCAGGAAGTTGACTTAGAAACATCTTTCTAGTGCCTTGAAACTTGCTTACATCAATGGCAGGTTTCTCGCTTCCAACGATAGGTTGGCATTACACACCTTCAACTGAAATATTTTGTTTGTCTTTCGACATCAAATCATCTAGTCACGCCTTAAAAATTTTACTCTAGTACCATGAGAACCATTAACATCAACAATGGTCTCTCTCGCATATGTTAACGACTTACATCATTGGCTGGTAATCAGACGATGTCTTCCCATGTTTGACTTCAGATCACATATTCACATGGTTAGACTTGTACTTGAATGATCGAGTAAACGAGATAGAAGACCCTAGATCTAGTTTCATCCACCTGGGCTACGATTACAGGAATTGTACCACATCATCCATATGATGGCTTTACATACAGATGATCATCCTATCATGGGCCTATATCTATAGCCATGTCTATATCTGTAGATGAATTTCTGATTTATGTACGTGTTATGATATTTTATGTTCTGAGCATGGGTATGCCTCCCTAGAAAATTCATGTCCAATATGTACAAGATATCATGATGTAATGTGTTGCAAATTTATGCAGGTCATCGTCCACTTCAGATCCTATGCATCACACCGTAAAGCATATCATCCAAATATTATAATTATTTTGACTTCATGCTTTAGGGGGCAGTTGTTATAGGTCAATTTGGGCATCATCCTTAAGACCATTATGAAAAGGTTATATCATCCCCTAATTCAATACAAACTGGGTCTATCATCCCCTAATTCAGTTGCTACATGCTGTAGAGAATTCATTCCATTGATGGCTTTAATTCATGAGAGTGTCAATGTCTGAAGTATAGTTAAATTGACCCATTAAATCATTAATGCTCCTCTGAATGGGCCTAAGTGCGTTGCAAATAGCTTACCCCCATGCAAGGGTGCTCTGAAAAGCACTTCCCGACACTTAAGGGTGTGTTGGTCTCCTAGGAGCGAAATCATCATCGTTTTGGGAATCTCCACATGTCTAGTGCCTTCTAGAAGAGCTCATAGGTGCCATACTTAGAATAAATGTGTTCATCCATCACCATTTAACCTAGAAACATGTCTCATATATTATTATAAATCCATTCAATATCATTTATTGAGAAACTACCTACAATTTCCTTATAATTGAGCACTCATCTAAGTGAAAGGGAGGAAGAAATTTATGTAGTGTTATGCTGTTGGATTCTAAATTCTTAGAGAGCTGAAGTATTGTGATTCTATTGGATTGATTCTTGGTGTGATGAGGACGAGATGAAGTTGGAGTATTTTGACAGCGAACTGATCAACTGGCTATAATTTTTCCCTCTTAATACTGTAATAAAGATATTTGTTCTTTCTCCCATATATGCATTTGTATCTTGTGAATGAATTATCAACATGTGCATATATTCTCAGATTTAGTCAGTTAAATCTAGTTATGATAAATAGATATTGTATATTTGTATCATCGTGTGCTATCTTCTGGTTTTAATTGGAGGTATTGATCTCGCGAGTTCAGTTGGATCGAAAGAAAAAAAAGCGACGAAAAAAGAAGAACGAGAGTGAAGCATCACAAGTAAGTCTCTTCATCTTCTGTTTATCTATTTATTATAGAGATAAAATCATTTCCTTTCCTCTATTGTTCTGACTGAAATAACACCACTCAGGGAAGACTAGTTTATCCGAAGATTATAATTCCTCATAACAGACTTCCACATTGGTCTTAGGAAAACTTCCCATGCATTTTTTTTATAATGGAGACATATTCCTTGATCATGGAATCAAATCATACTGGTTTCTGCACTTCTTCCTCAAAAGAGAATGGTTATGTCACAATAAATTCACTCATAAGAGCCATGTATCAAGTGTACTACTTTGGGGACCTTCTCTTCCTGCACTATGATGTGGGTGCTCCCACATTCTCTCTTGCATCTAGCATCAATCCATCAACATCTCTCATGTGCTTCCTTCCATATCTGGTGGATGACTCTACATGAGTGGTTTGTACCACTCTTTGATATTCTTCTTGTGGGTTCTCCACATCCCGAGTTTCATCCTTTGGAGCTAAGAGCTCCTCAACTGCATGCAACTCAAGATCCCTCTCAAGGGAAATTACATGGCTTTCTCTTCATTGAATTTAACATCTATTCTCACCATTGTCATCCCATGTGTTGGAAAATACACCCAATAGTTGTGGGGTGTATCAATGTACCCCAAAAATATCCCCAACTATGTTGTTGGCTCTATCTTCTTCCTGAAATCTTTGGTCATATGGAAATAAACAGATGAACCAAAAATTTTAAAATACGACACTCCCAGTCGCTTACCTGAAAAATCCTCCTCTGGTGTACTCATGCCAAGTATATGATGAGGACTACGATTATGCTCAAATACTATTTTATTTCATGCCTCTACCCACACATACAACAGTAGGCCGCCCACACATACAACAGTAGGCCCTGATCATGAAACATAGCTCATGCTGCTCCCACAATCATTCTATTCTTTCTTTATGCAACCCCATTCTGTTGAGTTTTATGAGGTCCAATCAATTCTCTTTGAATTCCTTATGTGGCACAGAAGTTCTTGAATTCGTTAGAGATATATTCTCCACCATTATTACTCCTTAGAGCTTTCAATTTCTTCCCTGCATCTTTCTCAAAAAGTGCCTTGAACTCACAAAACTTGGAGAATGTAGGATCTTTCTTATGCAAGAAGGAAATCCGACACTTCCTTGAAACATCATAAAAATAAATCACATAATACATGTGCTTTGTTGTGGAAGCTATTGGGAATGGCCCACACACATTTGAGTGAACTCTCTCAAGGATTTCCATTACTCGGCTTTCCTTATCGTGAAAGATTTCCTTTGTATACTTCCCCATATTAAAACCTTTGCATCCGTCTCTCTACACAAGTGCACCCTTTGGAATCCCTGTATAAATATTTTGCATGTTCCTCAAAGAATTATGGTGTAGATGGCCCAACCTCCTGTGCCATAACTCACTGATGTCTTTGATCACCACCTTCTATTCTTTAGTGCTCAATGTTGCACAGTCATCCATTATCATGATAGTTGAAACATGCCACCTTTGAAAATTATCTCTTCTTGCTTGTCTTGCTGGTCTAAGATTTGGAATGGGATGCATTCCATTTTCCTCTCTTCGCCTTTTCATCTAAGGCACAATTCTCCTCATCATCAGTCTTTGACGAGGATCCATCTTTGGTGCTCCACTGAAACTCTTCTTGTACCAAGTCAGACCACAATTGCTCCCATTTTGGTAGTTTCTCCATCCCATTCGCAGATTTCTGGTAGCTATGCTATCTCTTTTCTAAGTCATAGAAGTTCTAAGCTCTCCAAATCATCATCAGCAACAATGATCCCAACACTTCCAATCTCATCTCGACATCGAGTGAACTTGGTCAAGTATTTCTAGATCGTGTCGCCTTTCTCCATTTTGATCTTTTTGAGCTTTCCTTCCAACACTAGCTTCCTGTGGTCACTGCTGCTTTGAAACATATTTTTCAAGGCCTTACACATCGCATATGGAGCCACCTTCCCATGGAGACTCAAGACAATATGATATGGAATTCCCTCTAACAATATCCTTCTCTCGTTTGCCACATTCTTCTTCGAAGCAGAGCATCAGTCGCAGCGAGCTCGAGAATATCAGTGTCAATGAATTCCTTTAATATATTATCCTCCAACAATACCTCCATCCCATCCTTCCTTACAATATAATTCAAATTTCCCTCGAGTTCATATTCGAGTCTTAAGCCATTGAAATACATCTTGATCAGCTGCTGGTACCGAAGAATGAATCTACAAATTTGAATACTTATTCAACATAAACTCAATTTCTTCTCTTCTATTGTGATTCCTAGCGCTCTGATACCATCTAGAAATTATACCAATGGGATTCAATCTGACTTTATGATGTACTATAACAAGATACATAATCCTTCTACAAATTTGTGGATACAAAACACAATCGCACAATCACATATAAGCAAGAGAAATAAGTAAATTAATCACAAAAAACAGTATGTATCTAGGGAAATCACACTTCCTAAAACCCCACTATATGTATATTGTATAAATTCGAGGATCATGAAATAACACAATTATTTTTCTCTCAAGAGAAACTCCTGCACTCTGCCAATTGTCTCACACTGATCTAGGAAAAATAGGACAGATACTTAGCCAATTCTCAGCCTCTGCTCAGCCTGCCTTTCTCACGCATTATTGGAGGAATTAAGCCCCTATTAAATAGGAAAATCCCTTGCCCTCATTGCACAATCCTAACTAGGACTTCATCTGAATCTATAATTGACATTTGCAATTTTCTAATTACAAAACTGATAGTTATCATCCCTTTAACCTCAATCTCAACTTGGTCTTCCTTAGAACTGACATGCAACAACTATTTATAGCGAATTATTAATTAAATTATTGATCACTCATTGTGAAATAAATCAGATTTAATTTATTGGTCCTATCTCTAGCTCGTCACTTAGTTAGAACTAGTTAAATTGATTTTAACTCAATTAATTGAGTTAACTAATTACAACTCATACATAACTGTAACTGAACCCCCTTAAATCATGGAATCAACTCTACATGCCTCCTCTTTTACCCCTAACTCAAATTTCGTAAGATAACTCAGTATTTTTGACTTAGTTAACTAATAAAAGTTGTCATGAGATGAAATTACAATTTCTCTTCCAATTTAATTAAGGGAAAATTAAATCAGAAGCCCCCTTTGGGGTTCCATTTCTTGTTTCCATTTAAATAGTCTCTAACCCTAATAATGGTTTTCCCATTTTTTATGATTTTCCATTGCCTACCTTTCTAACTTCGTTTACCTTATAAACCTCCTTCCTTAATTCAACTTAGTCTATTGGGATGAGGTCCTCATTTAGAAATATTTCTGTCCCTTTCATGCTCACATATTTACCAAGTATTCCAAATTTATGGTCACTACAACTTGCCTAACACAAATTAGTCATCTTTATGCTCAAGTATCTTTCTCAACCTTCTTGTTTTATGAGATTTTTTTTTTCCAATTTGTGACTTAGTTTTTAGGTATTTTTTTACTATTTCTAACTTGTCATCATCTTTATACTCTTTTATAGTAGAAATTATAAGTTTCAATTCTCTTTTATTATGCTCATGATCCAAATCAATGACCTCATTCATTTATTCATTGATGGGTTTGATGTCTAATTTATTATATGTACTGCTTAAGGCCATATTGTTATTCATTTTTTCATTTAACTCTTTAACCTCATATTTCAAGGTGCAATTTTCTCCAACCGTCAATTGTTTTTGCTTTCCATATCTTATCTTATCTCTCATTATTTTTATCTCAGCCTTGAAACCTAATATTTTATTTTCTATTTTATGTTCTATTTATATTTCTTCTCTCCTTTTTTCTACTGAATCAAAATGATCATAAATAATTTCTAGGGTGACTTTTCTTGACCTCCCTTTGCTAGGTTTTTTTAGTAATTGTCACACTCACCTCACCGAGAATCATTATGAGGACTAATCACCACACTAGGAACATGGGACTATCTTCCCACTGAAGGTAATCCTAAGGGTTTGTAAGTTTACTAATGCCTAGTGTTTTCGTGTAGAAAATAAACTCGTCATGGTATCAGAGCCTTGACCTAGGTTCGATTCTCTAAGTTTCATTTTAAGGGTTGGTGTTGGAGTAATTGTCACACTCACCTCATTGGGAATCAATTATGTGGACTAACTACCACATGAGGAACATCAGAATACTTGCCCACTGAAGGTAATAGTAAGGGTTTGGAAGTTTACTAATGCCAACGAGTTTTGGTGTAACATAAAACCTCATCAAGGTTGAGGTTTTGACATATGTTGTGAAGTATTCATAATTCAAAAAAATACAAATAAAAAGGAATAAGGAAGAAAATAGATAAACGAACTTATGCACCTAGGTTACGAGTGGTGGATTGTTGAGGATTTAGAGATATACCCAAGACTACTAAGAAAGGTTCAAAAGTGCGACAAACTTAAGATAGCAGAGGTTGGTCCTATAATCAATATTTCAATCTATAAAACAACAAATATTATATGAGCCACAAAGAGGAATCATGAGCATATATCTTATATGATATATTTCAATCCACTTTAGAGTTCGTAAGATAAATCCATCACACAACTTCGTATGATATATTTCAATCCAAATTAGAACTCGTAAAATAAATCCATTACAAATCTTTGTATGATATGTTTCAATCCACCACAAATATCATAAGATAAATCCATTGCTTCGTATCATATATTTCAATCCACCACAAATCTCATAAGATAAATCCATTGCTTCATATGATATATTTCAATCAAACCTAGAGCTCATAAATTAAATCCTTCGAATAACTTCATATGATATATTTCAATCTAATGTAGATCTTGTCTATTAGATCATAATAGTGTATAAATCCACAGTAGATCTTCATATGATATACTTAAATCCATCTCAAAACTCTAACTATCCACCATAGAAAATGTTATAAATATCCACAACAAAGTAAGAAAAGTCTACCTTAGAGTCGGAGTAAAAAAAATTCACCTAAGAGTATTATGAGCACCCACTCATACTAAAAGATCCACTACAGGTATTATAAACATAAAAAAGTACACAAGAATCCACTAGAGTTTATATATATCCCCCAAAATATTAAGAGCATCCAATAAATATTAAAACTAAATTATTAATATTGTAAAATAATCCACCACAAAGTATATAAATTTAAATTATTATATTTATATAATATAATATATATTTTTATTCCATGGATCTGGGTGACTTGTGGAGAGAGAAGGGGGATCAGACTACCACTACCTCGCCTATTAGGCAGGGGGATGTGGCAACATGCTCCTTGGCATATGTCGAAAACCTTTCTTTGTAACATTAAAATTGTCTTGGCTTGATGATAGGGAAAGGAATGAAGGTTGATTGTGCTCTTATGGATGTAAGGAGAGCAAAACATTCATGGAAAGAGAAAGCATGAATGTTTGGAGATGATATGGCACATAGAAGAGTTGTCCTTAGCAAAAAATTTCAACAGCCAAGGACATTAATGCTGATGAACATTCACCAACGGAGACGATGTCAAACAACGGAAAAAGATGGCATATCTCATGTGAGGGGGGGGGGGTCATTTATGTGAGGCATGTTGATATATTTTCATGGGAGATGTTGCAGTTTGGAGTGCACCAGTAGGAAGAGGATTACTTGAGAACGACTAGGAGTCGTCTAGAGGCATAAAGAATATTGAATCAGAGGTGAATCATAGTTTACATAGGATTTTATCAATCGTGGATGTTAAGAATATAAATGGGAGCATAATCTTTGGGAGGAAGTGTAAGGTTGGTTAATCTAACATTCATAGGGAGCATGGCACTTAAGGAAAACTGTGGGATGGATTTGGCATGCTCTCACCCCATAATTCTACAGAAGAAGAAATTTAGGCCAGGGACGTGGTCGGGGTGCTTGGGTATTGATGCAAACCCAATATCGTATTAGAGCGCAGGTTCAATACAAACCCACATGGCCCAGTGGGAGGTGCCAAAAGGGTGTACTAACCTTGTTCTTAATGTTTGGAGCCAAACACCTTATCTGATAGCCACCTAAAACCAGGATCCTTTTACAACAGTCACCAGAGCCAAACCTACTGCTTACTCTCATTCCATGTTTCAGAACCAAGTCGCCAACCAAATATTTTACATAACGTACTTGTGACCCCACGAGGCCGATTCTTTTCCAAAAACAATTACAAATTGTTACGGGCTTCCAGCCCCTCAGGTATGGCCCACCGTCTATCACATCCACTCTTCATGAGTTTTCCTTTATAAATCCTCCGGCGACACTTTTCCCTTACAGCTCAAAAACTTCACAAATCCGTCGATTGTCTGTGGACCCAACGAGGTATCCCGACGCCTCTAAAATGTTCTGGGTAACGGTAATAGTTTTTTCACTTGACGCTCTATCAGTTAATGATACCTGGTGTTCGAGGCTTTTATTAATGCCAATTCATAAAGCATTACAGGATTATGGGGTTCCGACCCAACACTTTTAAAAATTCTAATTCATAAAACAATACGAGATTCTGGGGTTACTACCCAACGTTGTAAATTCTATCTCTCGGCTCTATCAAGTGCCAGATTCCAGCACTGTGTAATGACGGCTCTATCAAGTGCCAGATTCCAGCACTGTGTAATGATGGATCCCAGAGTCTGGCGCTAATTTTAAATGAGGTATGGGGTTTTGGGATTTCGGGCCCTCCGAGCTATAATTATGTTACAAGATTCCATTAATAAATGGTCCCGACCCAACAATTGACAAATTTCTCTAAAGATTAAAATTTGTTCAAGCGTTTTGTTTCTCGGCCTTTTTCCTAGGTTTTCACCTGCTCGCTTGATCTCTTCTCTCGATATTCCAATGCTCGATTCACTTCTACTGAAACTTTGATCTTATCTACAGTATCCCCCGAGCTTAATTGATCTTCTTCTGCTTCCCTCTTCACGAGGTTTTGTTGCAGCTCCACTAGATTCCTATGGTGTGCGTTCTTAAGTGCTTTTTCTCCTAATCTTGGTTAACTCATACCTACAATCACATTCTAGTTTGGTTAACTCATACCTACAATCACATTCTAGTTTCCTCAACCATATATGTATAATTCAATTCTTCATTGGAATAGATAACAAATTATAAACACTCGGAATACTTAACATATTGTTTCTTTAATCAATAAATCAACATATTTACAAAAATTGCTCTCTCATTCCGATTTACAACAAAGCCCCTCTCGGCCTTTGCCCTTCCTAGCCTTCGAACCCTTCTTGGATCTCCTCTCTTCTACTCTCACACTCACACACTCTTTTTCATTCATTTACATAATGAAATACAAAAAGATCCCGAACTAATATAGTTCACATCCACAATTTCCTCGCCTAAACCTCTAATTTGGGAATCTTAGATCCAAAAATCCTTTAACAAATCCAATTGATTCCTAAATCTCTCTAACTCTCTCCATATTCTCAATATCTCCCTCTTTAAGAGTAGATCTTATTACATTAAACCTCAATTTAATCATTTATATATAATTTATCTAAAAACTTAGGAAAATGCATTAAAAATAATGTTACACACGCACATAGGGGACCAACTCTATTGGTAAATGAAAGACGCCCTAGCCTAGTAAAAATACATTTTAACTTGAGGTAAGATACTCCTACATCATACTCCCAAGATTCAAAAGATTCATGGTCTCCTCACCATGTGTATGTTGATGAAGTCCTCCTAGATCCTAAACCTTAGTTTGTAGCTTATCTTTCTCCTTGTTGTGTTGTTTTTATGTTATCCACTGTACTTTTGGTTTCCATATTTTTCATTGTAGTTGTCCACAAGCTTTGCTAAGTCACAATCATTTAGTCAGATGTAACTCTTTATTGGTTGTCTTCCTCTTTTTGTTGTACCCTCTCCTGAATGTCCTTTCCATCAACATCTTCTATCACTCATCAATACATGCTTTCAACTCAATTCCTCTATTGTCATTGTCCTCAGACTATCGCATATCCTCTTCTTTATCAAGAGTTATAAAACCCTTCTTTAGTTGTGACTCATTTCCTTCCTTATCAATCTACTGTCCACCTTTTGTACTATGTTCCTCATTATTGTTGAGCACAATTTCCTCTGACTCTAACTCATATTTTTTAGTTTGAATTTGCAATTTCTGGATATCTATCATATTCTCCAAGAAATATGATTCTTCAGATAACTCAAAATTACTTTGAACTGTTTCCATGCTCTTCATGCTCAGATTCTTTGCCAACCACTCCTCTTCATTTTCACTTGTGTCTGATTCCTTAAGCATGAAAATTTCCAATGAAATCTTCTCGAGCATATCTTCCTGGAAAAATTATTCTTCTGCAACTACTACTTCATCCTCTAAGGTTGTTCCATATACTACATCTACACTATATTCCTGAACTAATGTTGCTTCATTCTCCTTTAAGACAACAATTAAGGATGGTATTCCCTTAATTTCCTTTGGCACAACAACTTCCCTATCTCCAAAGTTATTAAGCAAATGCTCACAAAATTTTTTCTTCTTATTCATCTCTTCCAGAAGTTTCATTTTTTCATTCAATTATACTAATATTTCAATCTAGTATTGATCACTATCTATCAAACTTGCAAACACACACAAAAATTCGATTCAAAATAATCAATCGTTTCTTTTTCCTAGGCCTCATTTGCCTCTTCTTCTTTCTAAAGATTGTTTATAAATTTATGTTCGATTTTTCTGGCCTCTTCTATACCAAAGAACACGGCTCTTTCCAAATCACTAGCTCTGAGTTCATTTTTCATCCTGTTATACTCATTTTGTCTCAATTTCATCTGTAAAGAATCCCATCTTACCTCATTCCTCCTCATTCTCCATCCATAACATCCCCACTCTGCAAGCTACTACTTTAGCTTGTCAAGGTTTGTTCTCAACTCATCCAATTCTCTCATTCTTTCTTCTTCACTCATTATGTTCTTTATGCATGTTTCTTTGGTATTCCGTCTTCTTTCCTTGTGACTTCCTCTTGAACCCTGCATATGACTATCAATAGCCATTTCCACCTCTTCATTTTTTGAACTATCTTTGTCCACCTATGAGTTGCAAGAATATTATCTCTTTTTTCCTCTCTTTAACAGGTTTTTTTCTTGCCACTGATACCTCACTAAGATCCCTCCTAAACATAGTCTTTTGGTATTCATGGTTCCTTTTCTAGAAATTCCTCTAGAAATTCTACCCACACTCACTATGGAACTTCCTTGCAACTTCTACCCAACCTTTTCTTGTTGGAAGTTTTCCTCCTTCTCCTGGTTCCCTACAGTAGAACCTTTTCCTATTTATTCTAGAGAATGTATGATCCTAAAATTCCTAAGCTATTATACTTTTGCAGTTTCATTTGCTTACCCTTATCAAGAAATTTATTGTCCTCGTCTCACAATATCATTTGTTGATATCAGGGCCTGTCAAAACTTCTTCTTGAATCCTATGGTTGCTACCTCTTTCTCCTTATCATAGGTCTTCTACTATAATGACAACATCTCCTTTCTATAATTTTTCCTTGTTGGTTGGTTGTCATCTCCTGCAAACACACTCCTCGGAGTTATCATAAACAAAAAAAAATATACACTTCATAAGATCTATGTCCAGATATCATGTTCAAAGTCTTCCTTTTGGTCCATTCTCATGAACCAATTCTTCTCCAAAGCACCTATGCTTTGTGCTCAATACTCCTCAAGAGTACATCAGCTCTTCCACTCTCCTAAACCAATTCTTCTCCAAATAATTTATGCTCTATGCTCAGTCTTTCTCAAGATTACATTAGCTCTTTGACTCTCCTTCCTATGCTTTTACCAAATTATTGGTAAGCTTCCCAAGATCTATCTTTTTTTGCAAAATCACATGCAGTATTCAAATTCTCTATTTTCCCATCACTGCTCCAATTATAGTCATTCCATGTCCTTTGTCTTAGAAGATTTTGATGTACCATCTCCTAAAATATCGAGTGCTTTCCTCAAACATCTCCTTCTGTTCATTAGTCTTAAAACACCACATATATATATATATATAAACTTACCTCATTGGAACCTTCAAATTTGATCGTGTGATCACACCTCACTCCACTGTCTAACCAATTTATCTCGATTGTTTTCTTTCTTCTATATTTAGAGCATTCCACCTTTGATACCACTTTCTCTCTTTAAAAAAAATTGATCTGACCACCACTTTATCTCTGGTATAATTTTATGATACCACCTGATGCAAACCTGGTCGTGTACCCAGGCGCAGGTTTGCTAAAAACCCACATCCCCCAATCCTCTACTCAAAGGCGCTTCCATCTTCCCTGCTTTAGGTGATTTACGGGATTAAAAGTTCGTGTTCCAAACAAATTTACAAGTGGAAGGTGCCAAAATGGTGTACTAATCCTGTTCTTAATTTTGAGAGCCAAGCTACTTATCTCATAGCCACCTGGAACCAAAGCTCCTTTTACAATAGTCACTAGATCCAAGCTTCTTTCTTACTCTCATTTCGTGCTTCGGAACCAAGCCTGAAACGAAGTTCTTTACATAACTTACATGTAACCCCGTGAGCCCGATCCTTTTCCAAGTTCAATTACAAATTTTTACCTGCTTCTAACCCTTGGAGTATGTCCCACCATATATCACTACGATTCTTCATGATTTTTCCTTTATAAATCCTCCCAGGCAAATTTTCCCTTATAACTGAAAAACATCACAAATCCGTCGAATGTATGTTGACCCCACCAAGATAAGCCAACACCTTTAAAATGTTTTGGGTAACGTTAATATTTATGTCGCTTTCCGGTCTGCCACTTAATGATCATTGGTGCTTGACACTTTCAAAAATTCCAATTCATAAAACATCACGAGATTCCAGGGTTCTGGCCTGATGTTGTAAATTCTATCTCCCGTCTTTGTCAAGTGACAGATTTTTGTTCTGTCAAATGATAGATCCCGGGGACCGACATTAATTTTAAATGAGTTACGGGGTTATAGATCCCGGGGACCGACATTAATTTTAAAATAGTTACGGGGTTATAGATCCCGGCCCCCGGGGACCGGGGTTCCGGGCTTCTGAGCTCTCTAGGCTATAATTCTGTTATGATATTCCATTAATAAACGGTTCCGACCCAATAGGCGAGGAACTTCTCCAAAAACTAAAATTTGTCCTAGTGTTGGGTTTCTCAGCCTTTTGCGTGGGTTATTCACCTACACAATTGATCTCCTCTCTAGATATTTCAATGCTCGATTCACTTTTGTTGCACCTCTAATCTTATCTACACTATCATGATATGCTTATGCTTCCCTCTCCACAGGACTCTAAACACTCGGAATACTCAACGGAGTCACTTCTTTACTCAATAAATCAACATGTTTATAAAGAAGGCCCTCTCAACTTGATTTACAACAAAGCCCCTCTCATCCTTTGGCCTTCGTGGCCTTCAAACCCTTCTCATATCTCCTCTATTCTACTCTCACACTCACACACTCTTTTTCATTCATTTACATAATGAAATATGAAAGGATCTTGAACTAATTTAGTTCGTATCCATAATTTCTTCACCTAAACCTCTAATATGGGAATCTTAGATCCACAAATCCCTCAATAGATCCAAATAATTCCTAAATCTCTCTAACTCTCTCAATATTTTCGAGATCTCCCTCTTTAAGAGTAGTCTCGATTACATTATTTCTCACTTTAATAATTTATATATAATTCATCTAAGAACTTAGGAAAATACATTAAAAATAATGTTACACACACACTTAAGGAACCAAATCCCTTGGTAAATGAAAGACCCCTAGCCTAGAAAAATACATTTTGACTTGTCATAAGATGCTCCTGCATCAGGTATGTAGTTGGTGGCACTTCCATGTCCACTTCAAGTATTCTCTATTCGAAAGTTTTGTTTCTCTCTATTGAGAATGTTTATAAATATTGTCTCCATGAAGTAATTCAACATACCCTCTTTCTAGTAGTTGGAGTGTTGGTTGTATTTGGAAATGTCTATATAGAAAATATTGTTTCTGTATTTTCATGTGGGAAGTGGAGCATGGATAGGACTCTTAACAAAAATTGGTTTAACACTTATCCCATGGGGAGTGGAGGAATATAGAGAAGGGTGGTAGAATATTACTATGTGGTCTCAAGGTTATTGGTTTCCTCTAGATACTTGAGAGTGTTTTTCTGAGTTTGGGTGAAGTTGGTTAAGGGAGGTGAGAAATTTAGGTAGTTGGAGGAGAGAAATTTTGAGAGCATATCCTAGGACTATGAAGGCACAAATTTCTCTCTCGGGTGGTTGGGAAGATAGAAGCAAAGACTCATATTTGTTTTTATATGTGAAGATAAGGAGGTGGACTCCATTCCGAGACTTCGATAGGGTGGTATCCTCAGAAGGGGGAAGTGCTAGGAAAACAATATAGTGACTCAGTGTAGAGGAGAAGCAGGGAGGCATGGTAATAGGATAAAAAATTTAGTAGGTGCTCACATGTCCTCTCAGATATATCCATTGCTTGATAGCAATCATATCACTCAAAAAATTATATATCTTTCTATATAAGGGGTTGAAGAAAATCCCACCATGCGGAGATAGACAGAGAGAGAAGCAAGAGAAGGAGAGGAGAAACATACTACGAAGAAAGATCCCATAGGGTACCGTGAATAAATTCCTATTGATCCAATGGATTAGCAAAGTGATCAAAATTAAAATTGTTAAAAAGTGCTAGAAACCCTGAATCCAATGCAACTTGAATCGCTGAAAACAGATATCATATACTCCCGATATCGCGTTCTAATAGTGTTCCTAAAAAACTAAAACATTTGCAGGTTGGATACAGGTATGCTGACTGTGCAGTCCATACAATGAATAGGTCAGGTGACTAAGCAGTTTGAATGTGATTTTTGGGCCAATGGAAGGTTTCCAAGTGGCCTCACCAAATTGACTTGAAATGTCAAATTCTGATTGGTCGAAATCGATGAGTTTTGATTGGTCTAATTTGTGTTTAGGTGGTCTAATGGGTGGAAACCATGTGGGCCAATGGAGGGCATCCACGTGACCTCCCAAGAGTGAACAAAAATTATGTTATGTTCAAAAGGGCCTCACTAAGGATCGAACACGAGACCTTTGATCTAGAAGAATGACACCTTACCTCCATGTCACGGGTGAGTATTAACCACTATGGGCGAAGTTGTATTTTGTGTTTATTGACATGGTGTTTGGGAGATGGGGTCGGGGTTATGCTCTAGTCCCCAGTGGCCCCATGCCCACAAGACTACATGGCAGGGGGCCGAGGCCTTGAGCTTAACCCTGACCCAAAGCCCCTATTAACACAACATCCACAGTCAAGCCTGGAGTTTAATATACCTGGTGGCATGTACCCAAGCCACAGTTCAAACGTAGTTCAAACACAGAGTTTAACATTGGCATGGAGTTTATGGCATGTAACTAAACCATAGTGGGGTCACCATGGAACCGAACCACGGTGCAGAGTAAGGTTAACAGTTGACACATGTTATGGCCCAACCTGGATCTAACAACAGAGATTAGGGAAAATGTCCCAATACTTTCTAATCACGGGGGGTCGTTGGGAAGTTAAATGAGGCAACAAATTTCACCCAATTCAACATGAATTCTGTCGGCACCGAGAAAAATTTTCGCTCGGTGGTTTTGAAAATGGTGGATTCGTAGAATGGTTAACATACCAATGCAGTTTGTAGAGAAATTAGTAGAAAAACTTCTCTAGAGCATAACTTCTTCATTTTTTGGCCAAATTGAGCCCAAAAAGAACCGAACTTAAGGTTTTTTACTATTCTGGAGCCTTTGGAGACATTATTTTTTCATTATGAGCACTAAAAATCCATATAATCACATATTTTAGCACTTAATGAAAGATGCCCAACATTGGAAGCTGGACTAAGAGATGTAGCCCAGGTGGGGTGAACTCCTTCATCATTTTGTTGTCTTGTGTTATTGTATACGGTATTATTATCTTTGTTTTTATGTTGTAAGTTGAGTTAAAAACCACTAATTTATGTGCTTTTTCAAATTTCCTAATTTCCTAAAAGACATAAAATTAACTTGCACATTTCATCAAGCCTTCAAGTTTTCAAATACATATTAGTTTGGTATCAAAGGTTTGGTCCTTTGGTTTTTTTGAAGGTTTAATTCTATTGCAAGTGATTTTTTATGCTTACAAGGTTGAATCTCAAAAGAGGAGAAGGAAAGCTTGTGGGAACAAGTCCTGATGCTAGTGCAAGGAGAGCACATTTACGAAAAGTTTCACCTCAAATTTCACTTCAGGTATCACCTAAAGCCTCACTAGTCATGGAACATGAAGTAGGCATTGAAAATATGTCTGAGGATGAGAAGGCTTTCAAAAAAGCATTCTTTGAAATTAATGAGATGGTGAAATTTATTATGAGGAAAGGAACTCAAGGTTGCGAGGAGAGATCTCAAATCCTCCAAAGGGAAACGGAGGAAATGGAGACAAACCTCCAAAAGGTAATGGAGATGGTAACAAACCACCTATACCTCCACCTTTCTCTTCACCTTCATCTTCAGCCTAATCTTCTTTTACATCGACCCCTTCACAAAAACCTCCACACTATCCAAAGGGATATGGTAAAACTCCTTTGTTAAAACTTGACATAAATTTTGAATTTCCTATGTATAATGGAGAGGAAAATGGTGAGAAATTGGAAAATTGTGTTGAATCCTTAGTTAAACTGAGCGGGGGGGGCGGGGGGGGTGTGAATTAGTTTAACACATACATAAGCTTTTTAAATTTTTCATCAACTTATTTACAACTTAATTTTATAACCAACTTTAATATGTGAACAGTCTTAATATGTTGCAGCAAGTATTAAATTAATGTGACATCAAACTTATTATGAGAGCAGCAAACATTAAGCAGATTGGGTAGATCATATCAACACATAGGCAACACACATAGAGACGGTAGATATAAGTGGAAACCCATAAAGGGAGAAAACCACATTTTATTATTGTTGTGATGCAAAGGCAAGCTCCAACTCCCTCTCACCACTGTTTTTCTGCAGGCACCAACCTACAGGAGGCTCCAACCTCAGTCAGCTACAACTGACAACTATCAAGCTTCAACTTGATAGGGAAGCTCCAACTTCCTCACTTTATCAAAAGAAAAGTTTGTTGATTTACCTCAGATATCAGCTCTATTCTGTAGCATCTCTTTATGCTCCTCTCTTCCTTATCTTTTCTGCCTCAATTTTCCATACTCTGCATTCTCTATCCTTACTCTCTCTAACCTCTCTAGGCATATCAAGATGATATTATTTATAGAGATTTTCTTATGACTGTCTGTATTCCTCAGGGAATTCGAAATGAATAGCCATACCTCTTAGCCCTCTGCCTTCTCATTTCTTTTCCAGCTCACTCAGAAAAATATAGCTGTCTGTACTAGTTTTAATATTACAGTGGGAATTTTGCTTTCTTCCGGAGACTTGCCAATGCATCAAAAACAATATAAAAGAATAAAAAACGTATACATTTAGTTACAATGAGGATTACAAATAAACTTATTAAGTTTTGGATCACTGTGTTTGTCTTTTCTATGACTGTGTTTGTCCTTTCCGGCTCTGTTTGATCTCCTGGTCACTGTCGCAGTGTAACTGACATATATATATATATATATATACATGTAACTGTGCTTTTCATATATCGCAATTCAACTCTCGGCATGATAATGAAGTGGTTTAACATATAAACTGCCCCTTTATGTTACACAAATCAATTCACAGAGAACTTAAATAAAAGACCTTTTAATACTTAAAATGCCCTTTCGGGCCCACTCGCCAAGCTTGTTTTATTCTCTGATGCGATGTATTACCTTTCAAATATTTCTGATTGCGATTAATCACAATCATGACTTCCATTTATATGTTCCAATGCTCTGCTCCTTCTCCAATGCGATCAATCACTGTTCACTTTGAAATGTTGATGCAATGAATCGCTCCGATGCGATGTAACACTGTTTACTTAGATACCGGAACTCAAACATATATGAATCGTCGTTTAAACCATATCGGGCCTGGAACTCAATCGCAATCGCAACTTTTGTTAACATGTTCCGCTGCCAAGTTTCTCCAATGCGATTGGTGAGGGTCCCACAATATAAGACTTTTTTTTTTTTAACTCGAACCATAGAGCGCTACATATAAATACATATATATGTTTTGGTCCTTTGTATATAAAGTGCAACATATATAAGGCACTTCATATACATAAACTTTCCACTTCAGCTTTAATTTATCCTCCAGCTTGGGTTATGATTCTCGGAATTTTATGTAGGGGGGTCCCACCCTACACACACAATATCTTTCGTCAACATTATATTAAGTCTTGGACTTAGACATAAGCCCAACACTAGTATATATATATATATATATATATATAACCTCTCAGGTTCCATAGTTTGATTAATGCTTCCGCTTCCCAGTATAACCTTAGCCATGTAGCATATTTATATTGAAATAGGTAACAAACCCCGACTTCATGTAAAAAACGTTCGGACCCACATCGTACAACTATATGCTGACCATCATATGTAGCACTCCTTTGGTGACTTGCATATCAATTATAATATATGGACATATATAACTCCCCCGTTCAATTCATTATGTACCTTACAATAAACCCACACACTTAATGTATATGTGAACTCTTTACCATCTGATTCAACCTGCATTCGGCCCATCATATATATCAACATATATTAATATAAGTTATAACCTCCGCCTGTTTATTAACTTTCATAACATGGAATACACAGTCATTCACATAGTACTTTGGCTCCGCAGCTCTGAATGTAGGACCCAAACCTTGGTTCTCTTCCCCGCACCTTCACCTTTGATCGGACGGTCAATTTGCTCTCGTGCACCAACTGAGCTTTGGACCCCCATCCAACAGACAGCACGCAATATCGCGCAACTTAAATGCTCGCTGCATAATTCTCCAAGATCACGTGAAAAAATTTGTATTTGGAAACTGCCTGAGGACACGAGTCCTTCAATGACATGTATCGCATTCATTTTGGTAATACAGCTTACCACTTCAATTCTCGTGCGAACCCACTGGTTTTGTGGCCCTCCGGTTTTATTGTTCATGTTCGGGGTTCCACTTATAGTCATGGTTCCGCTCCAACAGAGACTTCACGCCTTCGTTATATGCATATACATATAATCTATGTTCAACTTATTTCTTCATCGTTTAATATATAAGTTTATACATATAAACTTATTTCTTCAGTGCTTTTTAATATGTAAACCTTGTTTCATTATTATGTTAATTCAGCGCTACCATAAGGTTTAATACCCAACTTCATTAGTTTTTAAACGCTTGGTTCCATTTCCCTCAGGGTTCCGTCTCTGCTTGATCATTTCACTATTTGTTAATGGCTCTGCCTCTGCCTCTGCTGCCTGACTGTTTCATCTCTGCCTCTACCTCTGCTACTCTACCTCCTCTAGTTCTGCCTCCTTTCTTTGTCTCCGCCTCTCTTTTTGCTGCCCTGTCTCTGTAAATAAACTCTCCCTCTGTTCTTCTCATGCTCCATGTAAATGTTACTATACCATTCACCAAATACCTGATGTCTTCTCCTTTTCTTCTGCTGTTGTCCTTTGCATGTCTTTGCCTCTACTGCCTCCTTTGCCATCAATGACAACATTTCCAACAGTCTCCCCCTTTGGCATTGATGGAAATACACTTCCTCTGTTTGCCTTTTAGGACCCTTTCTTCTGTTGCTTGCTCTTCCTCCCTCTTTGACATCAATGGCAAGGGGTTGCTCATTTACTAGTGTGCTTTTAAATCTCATCCATGTTGCTATGATCTTGAGGACTCGTTTCATGCTTTCCTTGCTAGCTTATCTCCCCCTGGAGTGATATTTTCATTTCTGTTCTCCCCTTGAAACGATGCTTTCTCTTCATATCAGAGAGTAGCATCTACAGATACTACCCCTAGTCTATCTCTCAAATACTCAAATGGTTCTCTAGAAAGAGGTTTGGTAAATATATCTGGTGTCTATTCTTTTGTTGGCACATACTCCAGCTTCACTACCTTCTGAGCTACTTGTTCTCGGAGAAAATGATACTTGATTGGGATATGCTTAGTTTTTGAGTGAAGCACATGATTTTTTGATATGCTTATAGCACTTGTATTATCACATTTGATAGAGATAGGTTCATCAATGCTTACCTTCATGTATTGGAGGGTTTGCTTCATCCACATGACTTGTGTGCAGCATGTTGCTGCTGCTATGTATTATGCTTCTGCTGTAGAAAGAGAAATAGATGTTTGTTTCTTGTTTAGCCATGCCACTAGACTTTCTCCTAGATAGAATGCACCTCCACTTGTGCTTTTCCTGTCATCCACACAGTTGGCCCAATCTGCATCTGTGTATGCTGTCAAAATGAAGCTTTTGCCTTTTGGATACCAAAGTCCATACTGTGCAGTTCCTTGTAGATATCTAAATATTCTTTTGACTGCTAGAAGGTGAATTTTCTTTCGCGCTGCTTGATATCTAGCCACAAGTCCTACTGCTAGCATGATGTCTGGTCTTGATGATGTCAGGTACAACAGACTTCCTATCATGGATCTGTAGAGTCTTTAATCTATATTAGCAAATCCATCATCAGCACATAGCTTGCATCCCATGATCATGGGAGTTTACACAGGTTTGCAGTCTTCCATTTTGAACTTTTTCAACATTTATTTTAAGTATTTTTCCTGTGAGATGAATGTACCTGTGTTCTTTTGCTGAATTTGAAGTCTTAAGTAGAAACTGAACTCTCCAATCATAGACATCTCAAAATCTGATTTCATCTCTTCAACAAATCCTTTTGCTAGCTCATCTTTGTTTCTTACAAACATAATGTCATCAACATATACTACCACAATCAGGAGTTCATTTTCATGGGCTTTTATGTATAGATTGTTGTCTACTCCTCCTCTCTTAAAGCCTTGTTTTTTCAAGTATTTATCCAACCTTGAGTACCAAGCACGAGGAGCTTGTTTTAGTCCATATAGAGCCTTCTTTAGTCTACATACATAGTCTTCTTTGTCTGTTAATGAGAAGCCTTCTGGTTGTTCCATGTAGACTTCTTCTTCTAGATCTCCATTCAGAAATGCAGATTTCACATCCATTTGATATACCTTGAAGTCTTGGTAGCATGAGGCCATAAACATTCTGATAGCTTCCATTCTGGCTATAGGGGCAAATGTTTCATTGTAATCAAGTCCTTCGATTTGTGAGTATCCTTTGCAGACAAGTCTAGCTTTATTCCTGATTACTTTTCCTTGCTCATTCATTTTTATTTTTGAATACCCATTTTGAGCCTATGACATTTTTCTCAGTGGGTCTAAGAACTAATTCCCAAGTATTTTTATTCTCAATTTGGTCCAATTCTTCATTCATAGCATTCACCCAATACTTGTCCTTGTTGGCTTCTTCAAACTTCTTTGGCTTTATTTGTGATAACATGGCTATGTATACCTCTTCTGTCTGTTTAGTTAGTTGTCTTCTTTTCTAGACCCCTACTCTCTTGTCTCCAATGATCTGATCTTCTGGATGGTTCTTCTGAGTGTATCTTGAGGGGGCTTTCGAGCTCAGTTCAACATCTTCTGTTCTCTTGCTTGTTTCATCATAATCTTGGTTTTCTTCTTCATGATTTTCTGAAGGACTACTGCAGTCTGTACCTCTTGTATTGTTTGGAAGTTCTTCATCAAATCTCACTTCAATGCTTTCTACAATTTTTCGAAGAGTCTTTTTGTAGCACCTGTACCCTTTACTTTTGGATGCATATCCTAGAAATATCCCTTCATCTGCTCTTGCATCAAATTTCCCAAGATTTTCATCATTATTATTTATGTAACACTTGCTTCCAAAGATTCTAAAGTGCTTGATTGAAGTTGGTTTACCATGCCATAGTTCATAGGGATTCTTGTCAATGCTTGGCCTTAAATGAGCTTTGTTAAGGATATGCACGGCTTTGTGTACTGCTTCTGCCCAGAAGGTTTGAGGAACATTACTCTCTTGCATCATGGCTCTGGCAATTTGTTGTACATACCTGTTTTGTCTCTCTGCTACTCCATTCTGTTGAGGTGTCCCTGCAATAGTAAATTGTTGCTTTATCCCATGTTCATTGCATAGGTCTACAAAGTCATAATCTGTGAACTCACCTCCTCTGTCTGATCTGATGCATTTTAGCTTGCATCTTGTTTGATTTTCTGCTAAAGCTTTAAATATTTTGAATTTCTCCAGAGCTTCCGATTTATTCTTAAGAAATGCAATCCATGTCATTCTGGAGAAATCATCTATTATCAGCGTGAAGTATGGTTATCCACTTGGTGTTTTAGTTCTTGCAGGGCCACACAAGTCCATGTGCACAAGCTGTAGTGGTCTTCTTGTTGATAACTCATCTTTGGCCTTGAATGATGTGTGGGTCTATTTTCCAAATTGACAAGATTTGCATATGGTATTGGAAGGCCTTTTTATTTCTGGCATGTCTCTGATAGATTTCTTCTTGCTTAGTCTGATGAGATGATCGAAGCTGAGATGTCCCAACCTCTTATGCCATAACCATGACTCCTCAAGTTTTCTAAGATGTCATGCTTCATCTTCCTCTTTCACTATGTAAACATTACTCTATGTTCGGACACCTTTGAGCAGAGTCTTTCCTGTGGTACTTGATTTGACTTCACAGTCTTGTGCCCTGAAAAGAACTCCACAACTTTTATCACACATTTGACTGACACTCAACAAATTTGCTTTCATCCCATCTACAAATAATACATCTTGGGCCTTACCTTTGCCATTATCTAAGCTGACTGAGCCTTTTCCCTTGATTTTTCCTGATTTATCATTGCCAAAAGTAACATTACCAGTTTTCTTTTCATCAAAAGTCATAAATTTGCTTTTGTCTCCAGTCATATGTTTTGAGCAGCCACTGTCCAGATACCATTGGATTTTCAGATCTTGAGCAATTAGAGCCAGGTCACATTTATTCACCTTCTTTTTCCACTGGAAACATCCTTCTGTTTGATATATTTGTGAAGTGATGAACCACATCCTCTGAGAGGACATTTGAAAGGCATATGTCCAATTTTATTGCATACACAACATTTGATCATAATTTTTGCAGAATTGTGAGTATGAGTAAAACATCCTTGATTCATAAACCTCCTTGAGGTGTTGTACATAAATCTTTGTCCATATTTTTTGCACTCAATGATTTTATGGCCAAATTCCTTACAATAAAAACAGTAACCATAGAAACAACTTGCATACCTGATGTGAGGTTGTCTTCTCCAGTTGTTTGCTTGAGACCGTCTCTTCACTGTTTGCATCTTTTGTTGGTTTTAATTACTCCTCCTTGTATGACAGTATGCAGGAATGTGTCCCAGCTTGTGGCAGACATAACAAGTAGCATTTTTCACAGGAGGAAAGAATCTCCCTTGATGGCTTCCAAATTTGACGTACTCAAGGGTATATGATCCTTTTTCTGTTGTCTTAGTATTTGTTGCATTCTCTGTTATTAGAGGTTTCTTTTTGTCTCCCTCATTACATATTTCTTCTTTTGTAAGAATTATTTGAGCTGCTTCATCAGCCTTCTTTTCTTTTACAAAAATAATATTTTTGTTTTCCTTTTCTTTGCTTTTACTAGATTCTCCTTCATAGCCTAGTCCAATTTTTATAAGTGGAGATATTTGAGCATCCAGAATTGCATTCAAGTTACCAGAGCTTGTTGTTTGAGAAGAATTTGTAGACACTTTCCTTTAAGCATTTTCTAATTTCTTCCTCAGACATACTACTTCTTCTTCCAACTTCTCTTGTTCCCGGGTTTTATCCTTGATTTGCTGAAGTAACATGTCTTCTATCTTCTTGGCTTCTTCAAGCTCTACCTTCAATTACATGAGGACTCCTGAATTTTGCTCTTCTGTTACATACTTGAGGAGAATGTCCTTTTGTTTTCTGCACTTTAGTTTGAGTCTGTCAATCTCCTCTAGGGCACTTCTTAACTCCCCCTGAAGGTCAATTTCACCTTCTTCTTCTTCATCATCTTCTAGCAGGAGTCCTTCAAGTTCTTCTATGGCCATCAACAAGAATTCAGAGGTTCCTTCTTCATTTTAGGGTTCATCTGAGTCTTCAGATGCACTGCTGTCTTGTTGAACATAGCAATATTTTCTATTGAATTTCTTTCCTTTCTGCCAGTTCTTTGATGTAGTTTTCTCTGATTCATGAACCTGATTCCTTGCTTTCTTATGAGGACACTTAGCAGCATAGTGTCCAACTCTTCCACAGTTAAAGAATTTGAATGGAAGTTTACCTTTATATTTACCTGAGCCTCTGTCTAGTTTCTTGACAAACTTGGCCTCTTCTTCATCAGAGGAAGAACATATATCTTCCTTTTCTTCTTTCTTCTTTTCTGTTTTAAAAGCTTCCTCCCTCGTACTTGGTTTCTTCTGTGGGAGTCTCATCTCATTGGTTGTTAGATTTCCAAGTAATTGGTTCATAGTCAAGGTTTCCCAATCAGCTGTTTCTTCTATTGCAGACACCTTGGGGTTAAAATTGGGTGGAAGAGATCTTAGAATATTTTGTACAATTACACTTTCTGGTATGGTTTCTCCAAGAGCTTTCATATTGTTAACAATTTCTGCAACTCTTAAGAAGAAGCTGCCAACATCTTCATCATCATTCATTTTTAAATTTTCAAACTGAGCTCTATATACTTGAAGTTTGGCAGTATTTACCTTTTTATTTCCCTCATGGATGTTTTCAAGAGTATCCCACATATCTTTGGCAGTCTTGCTGTGCATTATTTTGATAAATTCAACCTCACAAAGTCCACTTAAGATTGCATTCATGGCCTTTGCATTTGCTACAAATTCTTGTTTATCTTCTCTCTCTAGGTCAGTTTCCTTAGGGGCATATCCAAATTCCACAGCAGCCCAAACCTCTATTCCTAGAGACATTATGTATGCTCTCATTTTGGTTTTCTAGAAGGCGTAATTAGCACCGGTGAAGAATGGGGCTTTATTGGTTGAGCTTCCTTCTTGACCAGCCATCCTGGGGGCCTAAGATCTCCTTTCAGTGGTTAAACTGGTACAAAAGGAACTTGTCTCTGATACCAATTGTTGAATCCTTAGTTAAATTGAGAGGGGGGGGGGGGTGCATCAGTTTAACACATACATAAGCTTTTTAAATTTTTCATCAACTTATTTACAGTTTAATTTTATAACCAACTTTAATATGTGAACAGTCTTAATATGTTGCAGCAAGTATTAAATTAATGTGACATAAAACTTATTATGAGAGCAGCAAAGATTAAGTAGATTGGGTAGATCATATCAACACATAGGCAACACACATAGAGATGGCAGATATAAGTGGAAACCCATAAAGGGAGAAAACCACATCTTATTATTGTTGTGATGCAAAGGCAAGCTCCAACTCCCTCTCACCACTGTTTTTCTGCAGGCACCAACCTACAGGAGGCTCCAACCTCAATCAGCTACAACTAATAACTATCAAGCTTCAACTTGATAGGGAAGCTCCAACTTCCTCACTTTATCAAAAGAAAAGTTTGTTGATTTACCTCAGATATCAGCTCTGTTCTGTAGCGTCTCTTTCTGCTCCTCTCTTCCTTATCTTTTCTGCCTCAATTTTCCATACTCTGCATTCTCTATCCTTACTCTCTCTAACCTCTCTAGGCATATCAAGATGATATTATTTATAGAGATTTTATTATGACTATCTGTATTCCTCAGGGAATTCAAAATGAATAGCCATACCTCTTAGCCCTCTGCCTTCTCATTTCTTTTCCATCTCACTCAAAAAAATATAGTTGTCTGTACTAATTTTAATATTACAGTGGGAATTTTGTTTTCTTCCAGAGACTTGCCAATGCATCACAAACAATATAAACCAATAAAAAAGGTATACATTCAGTTACAATGAGGATTACAAATCAACTTATTAAGTTTTGGATCACTGTGTTTGTCTTTTCTGTGACTGTGTTTGTCCTTTCCGGCTTTGTTTGATCTCCGTCTACCTACGTAAATGTAATCGATATATATATATATATATATATATATATATATATATATATATATATATATATATATATATATATATATATATATATAGATATATATATATATAACTGTGCTTTTCATATATCGCAATTCAACTCTCGGCATGATAATGAAGTGGTTTAACATATAAACTGCCCCTTTATGTTACACAAATCAATTCACGGAGAACTTAAATAAAAGACCTTTTAACACTTAAAATTCCCTTTCAGGCCCACTCGCCAAACTTGTTTTATTCTCCGATGCGATGTATTACCTTTCAAATATTTCCGATTGCAATTAATCGCAATCGCGAATTACATTTATATGTTCCGATGCTCTGCTCCTTCTCCGATGCGATCAATCACTGTTCACTTTGAAATGCCAATGCGATGAATCGCTCCAATGCGATGTAACACTGTTTACTTGGATACCGGAACTCAAACATATATGAATCATCATTTAAACCATATCGGGTCCAGAACTCAATCGCAATCGCAACTTTTTGTTAACATGTTCCACTGCCAAGTTTCTCCGATGTGATTAGTGAGTGTCCCACAATATAAGACTTTTTTTGTTTTAACTCGAACCATAGAGCGCTACATATGAATACATATATATGTTTTGGCCCTTTGTATATAAAGCACAACATATATAAGGTGCTACATATACATAAACTTTCCGCTTCAGCTTTAATTTATCCTCCAACTTGGGTTATGATTCTTGGAATTTTATGTAGGGGGGTCCCACCCTACACACACACAATATCTTCCGTCAACATTATATTAAGTCTTGGACTTAGACATAAGCCCAACACTAATATATATATATATATATATATATATATATATATATATATATATATATATATATATATATATATATATATATATATATATATATATATATATATATATATATATATATATATAACCTCTCGGGTTCCATAGTTTGATTAATGCTTCCGCTTCCCAGTATAACCTTAGCCATGTAGCATATTTATATTGCAATAGGTAACAAACCCCGACTTCGTGTAAAAAATGCTTGGGACCACATCGTACAACTATATGTTGACCATCATATGTAGCACTCCTTTGGTGACTTGCATATCAATTATAATATATGGACATATATAACTCCCCCGCTCAATTCATTATGTACCTTACAATAAACCCACACACTTAACGTATATGTGAACTCTTTACCATCTGATTCAACCTACATTCAGCCCATCATATATATCAACATATATTAAAAATAAAATAAAAATAGGGAAGGGGATGAACGGACGATGGAGCAGGGCGGGAGAAACGGCAGTTTGAATGTAGCAGAGCGAGATCGGGATCAGGGTTTGCGCGCCTCCGTTATTGCAGAGCAGGTCGGGCGTTTGCAGTCAGGGCTTCGGGCCCAAGGTGCTGAGGGGAGCCCACAAGCGATGGGTGCAAGTTTGTCGTATGCTGAAATCGTAGGCGGTTTTGACCGGAAGGTGGGAGCTGTTTTGGCAGACAGAGGGGGCGAGGCTCCATCGAAAAACCGTCAGTCCATTGGCTTTAGTGTAACAGAGAAGGTGCACGACCTGCAGGATAAGACTGCGTCACAGAGCTCGAACGTGGTCGAAAGGGTAAGAGCAGATGATCATCAGAGAAACGTTGGTTTCACCTGTGTTTATGACCTGGATCCTTCTGTGATATATGACAGAGGGGTTAACGAACCTCGTGATAAAGGAAGTAGGAGAGGTACCTCTAACCTCTTAAGCCCAGAAGAACAGAGTGGGTATCCTGCTCATGAGGGCCTAAGAGAAACTAGCGAATGCAGAGTTAGGAAGGATGAGGAGCCGAAGAAGGGAAAAAGGAAAAAGAACTGGATAAAAGCCAACAGAGCAGAGTTAAACTACGTCCTAGGCGAAGATATAAGATGGGAGCAGGTATCTCAGCTGGCTAGCAGAACACTAGTTGGTAGAGCCATGGGGAGGCACTTCGTTCTGAAAACGGTGGTTGCATGGGCTGAAGAGAACTGGAAAGAGGATCTGGGTTATGTTCCGGAAGTGGTGCTCCTTACTAAAGGGTGGTTTGCTTTCAAATTTCTGCTACCAGAGCATATTCAGTGGGTGTTGCACAGGTCCTGGGCGTTGGATCACACGCCATTGCTACTCAAACACTGGCATCCTCTCTTCGATGCTAGTAGGGAGAGAGTGGACTTTGTACCCCTGTGGGTGCGTTTCCCTGGGCTGCCTCTCCACTATTGGACAGAGGAACACCTTCGAGGTATCGGTAATACGCTTGGGGTCTTTATTGAGGCTGATCTCTCCTTCTTACAGAGTAACCACAGGCGGGTGGCTCGAATTTTAGCGATGGTCAATATCAGAGAAGGATTGGCTGAATCATTGAATCTTCGGTGGGGGCAACATGTTATCAAGCAGATCCTGGATTATGAAAATGTGCCATTTAGATGTCATCGATGTCATGCATACGGACATCCTGCCTCTAAGTGTAGCTCTACCTCTCGACCTGTCAACAAACGGTGGGTTAGGCGTTTTGAGAGGTCTTCAAGTTCGAGAGGGGAAGGATCTGGTTTTTCCATTGGTCAGGTTTTGTCTTCTGCGTTTATTACAAAAGACCAGAACCCATCTTCCATGGGCTGCAGCAATCTGGATGCTTTAGGCCCTCAGCATTTGGGAGAGGAGCCTTTTCTCGCTGCTGAACTGGCGCCGCTATCCCAGTCCAGTGATGGTGTTGCTCTACCTGTTGTAAAGGTTCATAGTGGTCACTTTGAAGCGGACTTTCAACTGAAGAAAGATGCCATGCTGAAGTCTGCTTTTTCTTTTCTGTCTTCCTATCATTTGGGATCCTTTCCCTTTGCTCCCCTTATTAATTTTTCACTTAACTTGGATACAAAGTCAGTCTCAGATGGTATGGTCGAAGGAGGGTTGTTACCTATTACTGATTCTATTTGTTCCCAACCAACATCTCAAGGGAAGACCACTGTTTTCGATCCAGGTGAAGGTGTGATGGCTCCTTTGGAAACCTCTGGCCCTTTGGTCATGGGGTATAACCTGCGTTCCAGTGCAAAAAAAGGTGCAGGGGGATTAGGGAGGGGGAAACCTTCAGCAGCTCGGGGCAGGGGAAGGATTTCCCTCTTGGCAAAAGCTCAGCATAGAGCTATGCTGGATGTTCATGATGGGAGGCAGTATTCTATTGAGAGGGCACTTAGAGCAAGATTGTCCCTGAAGAATGGTGTGTGATGAAGATCATGTCCTTCAACTGGAGGGGATTGGCAGGACCCCAAAAGAAAGCTGCTTTCCGGAGGATCATTTTTCTGGATTGTCCGGATATTGTTTTGCTTCAAGAGACTTTAGGAGTAGGTTCTGTGGTCAAAGCTAGATTAGAAGGCTGGCTTCCTGGGTGGATTTTTGAAACGCTGGATGCTAGAGGGAGATCGGGAGGGCTGGCAGTGGGCTGGAATGAAAGAACAATAAAACCTCTTAGTTTTTGGGGTATGGAGTCTGTTTTGGGGTTAAACTTTCAAGCTTTGGAGCTTGATATGGCTTTCAATATATTCAATATCTATGGGCCTTATCAAGACCGGATCCCTTTTTGGGACTCTCTACTGGGTAACTCTCTACTCAAGGGGGACTCAGTGATTCTGGGTGGTGATTTAAATTTCTCATTAGGCCAGGCTGAGATATGGGGTCCTCATGCTCATACTGATCCTTTAACTGGGTATTTCACTCAGAAACTAGTGGAGAACCATCTGCTTGATATTGAGCCTTTAAAGCTGAAGCCCACTTGGAGGAACAACAGATGTGCTGAAGATAGAATAGCGAAGAGAATTGATCGGTTTCTGGTGGCTGAGCAGATTGTGGACAGACCTTTACAAATGAGGCAGTGGGTTGGTTGCGGGGGTGCTTCTGATCACTTTCCTATCTTTCTTGATTTAAAGATTGGGCCTACACAGCCACCCAGTCCGTTAAAGTTCAACAGTACCTGGCTCAAGGATGATTCCTTTAAAGCCCTCATCATTGCTAGGTGGATTCCTTATAGGGATGATAGTAATCTGGCTGCGGCTTTTCATTTTGCAGAGAACTTTAAGCGGATCAAGGAAGCAGTAAAGACCTGGTCGGCTTCCAAGAGATTGAGGGAGGATCTGGACCTGAAGCAGGTTGAAGAGGAACTCCGCCTGACCTATGAGGGGATAGGAGGGGGGTTTCATTCACAAGCATATAAAGATTCCCTTGTTGCTCTCTAAAAAAGAAGAAACTCTCTTTTGATGGATAAGGAAGAATTGTGGAGGCTGAAGAGCAGGGCCACATGGTTGGCTTGTGGAGATGATAATACAAAATTTTTCCATGCTTTTGCCCGTGGCCGGAAGGCGACAAATACCATTTGGAGTTTGAAGGATGGTCATGGAATTGTACACTCTTCCTTTGAGGCTAAAGAAAAGTTGGGTGTTGATCATTTCAAGGCTCTTTTTATGGCTCCTGATCATGCTTCTCTGGCGGAGGTAGTTAGAATGGCCCAATTTTTTCCGAGATTTGTGGAGGAGGATGACAACAGAACTTTGATGGTTGAGGTTACTGAGATGGAATTAAAGGAGGTCCTCCACAGTTTTCAAAAAGACAAAAGTCCTGGGCCAGATGGTTGGTCGATTGAATTTTTTTTGGCTCTTTATGATATAATAGGGACAGATCTTCTGAAAGTCGTGGAGGATATCAGATCTTCAGGGAGGATTCCGGCTTGTTTTAATTCCACCTTCATAGCTTTAATCCCGAAAGTGGATAATCCCCTTTCTTTGGCTGATTTTCGTCCAATATCTCTTTGTAACTGCATCTATAAAGTGGTAGCCAAGGTGATTGCTAGAAGACTCAAAAGCATTCTGTCACTCCATATCTCAGGGGAACAATTCGGTTTTCTGGACGGTCGGCAAATTCATGAAGCTATCGGGACTGCTCAAGAGGTTCTCCATAGCATGAAGACCAAGAACCTCAAAGGGGCTGTGTTGAAGATAGACCTCTCCAAAGCC
This sequence comes from Pinus albicaulis, assembly GCA_034641835.2. Lineage (NCBI taxonomy): Eukaryota > Viridiplantae > Streptophyta > Pinopsida > Pinales > Pinaceae > Pinus > Pinus albicaulis. Next base: position 252,656,416 of record CM076578.1, read on the forward strand.
TATGACCGGGTAAGTTGGCTCTTTATCCGTATGCTCCTAACTCACCTTGGCTATGGAATTGGCTTTATTAGGTGGATCATGAGTTGTATAACCATGGTATCTTTCTCTGTTTTGATTAATGGGGCTGCATCTCCCTTTTTTCATCCTGAAAGGGGCCTTCGTCAAGGCTGCCCTCTTTCTCCCCTTTTGTTTTTACTGGTGGCTGAGGGCCTAAGCAGAGCTCTTAAGGAGGCATCAAGACAGGGATCTTTGAAGGGCATTCCGGTTGCTCATAATCTGTTCATCACCCATCTTCTTTTTGTTGATGATGTGTTAATTTTCTGCTCTGGTTCGGTGCGAGATGTTGTTACTCTTGGTGGGATTTTGGCCCTTTTTAGCAAGGCCATCGGTATGGAAGTGAATGTAGCGAAGTCCTCCATCACTTCTCAATTTTTGAGGGAGGAGGAGAGGCGTGAGTATGAAAGATTATTCCCTTATAATTCTATTGGTTTGGTTGATGGGCTGACCTACCTGGGGTTCCACCTTAAACCCAATGATTATAGGAAACAGGATTGGAGTTGGTTGTTGGAAAAGCTGGATAAGAGGTTAAGAGTGTGGTGTCATAAATGGCTGTCTAGAGCTGGGCGCTTAACACTTGTTAAGTCTGTTTTAGAGGCGGTCCCGGTGTATTGGCTGTCCCTCTCATGGATCCCAAAAGGTATTTTGGAGGCAGCCAGGAGGATTTGCTTTCGGTTCCTTTGGAGCGGGAAGCAGGATACTTTGGTGACACCGTGGGTTCGGTGGGAGAAAATTGCTGTCCCTAAAGGTTTGGGTGGTTGGGGACTGAAAAACATTTTTCTCTTTTCTCAGGCTCTTGCAGCTAAGGGTGGTTGGAGGCTTATTAATGTTGACAGCCTTTGGACCCAGGTGCTTTTTCGTAAATATATTGCCCCTATGTCTATTGTTGATTGGATTAGGAATCCAAGCAAAACATCTGCGGGTGGTTCTGTGATTTGGAAGGCTCTCGTTAATTCCTTTCACATTTTGGAAACTAGTTTGGCTTGGGATGTGGGTAGTGGCAGGAAGCTCCGGATTGGTGAGGATCCTTGGATGGGAAGTGAACTTCAGCATCTTCTTCCTGGGCGAATGGTTGGGGCCTTAAGGCAGAGGGGGATTACTTTTTTGGCTCAACTTGCTGATCCAGTTCGGAGAAGATTGGGCATACAGTCCTGGGTTTTGGCCTCTTCTTTGGGTCTGGAGATTGATGATGAGAGGGCTCTGGCTGACTACATCAGTGCGTTAAAGCAGGCTCATATTCTGCTCCAGGAGCGGGAGGATTTGATTGTTTGGGATTATGATCCGTCTGGGATCTATTCTCCACGGGCTGGTTATAAAAAACTTAGTGTTGGGGCTGTCTTGGAGGCGGAGCGGTGGTGGTGGAAGAAACTTTGGAAACTACATTTCCCTCCCAAGACCCGCATATTTATGTGGTGTGTCCTTGAAAACAAAGTTCCCACTTGGGACGTGCTGCAACATAGAAGTTTTCAGGGTCCAGGCTGGTGCTGTTTGTGTAATGCTGATGTTGAGTCAGTCAATCATCTTTTCCTTAGCTGTCCCTTCATTAGAGGGGTGTGGATGGAATGCTCCAGGATTTTGGGTCTCCATTGTCGTTGGGAGGGATTATCCGTGTCTCAGGCATGGGATGTTTGGTGGGCATCTCATTCAGAACAGAATTTAAAAGCTCTGCCCCTTCTTGTGATCTGGGGTGTTTGGTTGGCCCGGAACCGCTTACTCTTTGATGGGGTGGTCAGTACACCTGTGGTCATCGGTGCCATGACTGTAGGTCTGCATTCTGCTCTTCCTATTCATGTCCGTGTCGCCAATCAGAGGGAGGTTCTGATGTTGGACATCGATAGAAGAAATCCTTGGGGTTTCTTTGATGGGGCGATGCAACAAAATGTATGTGGGGGGGGGGGGCTCTGTTGTTTTTCTCTGATGCTCATTGGTATGAAATCTCAGTTGGGCTTGGGGATGGATCGAATAACAAGGCTGAACTATTGAGCCTTAAGATCCTTCTGTTGTTTGCTGTGGAGAAAGGCTGCAGAAGGTTAAACTTTTATGGTGACTCCTTGAATGTGGTTAACTGGTTAAAAGGATATCAGCAATGCAGAGTGCACCATTTACAGCATTTGCTTCGATCTATTAGGGAGATCCTTTCCTCTCTTGAATCTTTTTCCTGTCAACACATTTACCGTGAAAACAATGAATTGGCAGATCGAGCTTCTAAGAGGGGGATCCAGCAGGTTGGGGGACTATGGCGGATAAGAGAACATGTTGGTGGCGATATCTCTGAATACTTACACCATTCCTTATTTGAATGAGGGGATCCTCCTTGGCAGCCTTGATTTCATTTCTCTTAGACATTCAATCCTTAGTTTGATGCTAAGTTTCTCTTAAAAAGTTTGAGAAACCTTCGAAGCCTTTTTCACAAATGCGAATGGGCAGATATATGGTCTTGCTATTTCATGGCCATTTCAATTCCATACAGCCTTTCTGAAGATATGTTTGATTCAAACCTGCTCGTGGTTACAGAGTTTGTTTCCTTTCTGTTCATTTTGGAGGTCAGGTCCTTTTCTTCTGCAGGATGATACTTTAGTGTGCATATTGAGGGACGATATGGTTTAATCTGGCTGGTATTGCTTGGTTACGGTTTGTCTTTCCGGAAGATAGCATTCACTTGTTTTTAGTTGAAGATGGTTGTTTACATATCTGTCTACCTTAACGTTTTTCTCATTGCTGGGCTACATAAGCGGGATGAGCAACTGTTTTTTAATTATTTACAGCGCTTCTGGTTCCTCTGTGGCGGTGTTACATATCGACTATGGATTCTTCTATGGTGGCCGCATTTGCTATGGATCGGGTGAAGGTCTGTACAGGTGCCTGTGTTAGTTATGAGTGGATGCTTCTTTGTGGGCAGGGGCATTGGTCTGTGCTGTGGAAGTGCAGCATTTCTGTTCTGGTGTGACATGACTTTTCTCATAAGGGACTTACTGACAGTCTTGTTTTTTTTGAACGTTTTGGAACAGCTTGTAAAAGCCCGAATATGCAAAGGCTATGCTTGTTTCAGATACTGTCTCTTGCAATCAACCTTCGTGGTTTGGCTTTCCTGAACACACATCTGTGTGTTTTTTTAATGTAATTTTGTACACATCTGCTGAATAAAATTACGCTTTTTTCTCGAGGAAAAAAAAATAAAAATAAAAATAAAAATACAATAAAAATATTAAATTTAAAAAAATATATATTAAAACAACAAATAGATTTTAAAAATTAAATTAAATTTAAATTATAATATATATATATATATATATATATATATATGAACTTAAATTAAAAATATATATTATAGATTTTATTAAATTTAAAAAAAATGTTAATATTAAATTAACAAATTAAATTTAAAAAAAAATTATTAAATTTTAATAAATAAATGAATAAACAAATAAATTTTGAAATAAAAAATAAATTTTAAATATAAAGAAAAAAAAAACATTGTTAAAATAAAAACTTAAAAAACTTTAAAAATCAATTAAAATTGAAAAATTGAAAAAAATAAATTAAAAAAATATATTAAATAAAAAATAAAATAAAAAACAAATTAATTTGAAAATATTAAGTTTAATTAAAAAAAAAATCTAATTTTAAATACACAATTTTAATTGAAATAAAAAAAATATAAAAATTTTATGTAATTAAAAAAATAATAATAAAAAAAATTAAAAATTAAAAAAAAAATGATTAAATTCAAATAAATTAAAAGAAAAAAACAAAATTTACTAAATTTTAAAAATTATAATTATAAATCTTCCGGGAAATCACATACGAAATTTTTAGAACCGACGTGTTTCGAACTACCAACTGTAGTTCATCATCAGGATAATGAAAAAATTAAATGAAAAAACTAAACATAAAATTTGATAATAAAAAAATATATATATATATGAAAATTTAAAAAAAAAAATCAATTAAATAAAAAAAAAATACAAAATTTAATAAAAATTATTAACAAAATTTAGAAATAAATTAAAAACAAAAAAATGAATAAAATAAAAAAAATAAAATAAAATAAAATAAAACAAATTAAATTTCAAATATAAAAATTAAATTAAAAAATAAAATAAAATTTTTTGAATTAAAAAATATATATATATATCAAATTAAAAAAAATATATTAAAAATTAAAAAAATTAAAAAAAAGAAGAATTTTTTAAGTGTGGTGGCGCCGCCAATCGGCCTCCCGCCCAGGTGGCGGCAGAGGCCGGCCGTTGGGCAGGAGGCCAATTTCGAGAATTGGCCTCCCGCGGTGGGAGAGGCGATTTCGAGAATCGGCCTCAGGCCGATTCCAGGAATTGCCCTCCCGCGACGACAGGCCGATTCTGAGAATCGCCCTCCCGCCGCGGGAGGCCGATTCTAGGAATCGCCCTTCCGCCGCGGGAGGCCGATTCCAGGAATCGCCCTCCCGCCGTGGGAGGGCGATTCCCAGAATCGGCCTCCTGCGGCGGGAGGGAAATTCCCGGAATCGGCCTCCTGCGGCCGCGGGAGGTCGATTCCCGGAATCAGCCTCCCCCCCAGGTGGCAGTGGAGGTTGATTCTGGCAGACATAACAAGTAGCATTTTTCATAGGAGGAAATAATCTCCCTTGATGGCTTCCAAATTTGACGTACTCAAGGGTATATGATCCTTTTTCTGTTGTCTTAGTATTTGTTGCATTCTCTGTTATTAAAGGTTTCTTCTGGTCTTTGTCTCCCTCATTACATGTTTCTTCTTTTGTAGGAATTATTTGAGCTGCTTCATCAGCCTTCTTTGCTTTTACAAAAATAATATTTTTGTTTTCCTTTTCTTTGCTTTTACTAGATTCTCCTTCACAACCTAGTCCAATTTTTATAAGTGGAGATATTTGAGCATCCAGAATTTCATTCAACTTACCAGAGCTTGTTGTTTGAGAAGAATTTGTAGACACTTTCCTTTGAACATTTTCTAATTTCTTCCTCAGACATACTACTTCTTCTTCCAACTTCTCTTGTTCCTGGGTTTTATCCTTGATTTGCTGAAGTAACATGTCTTCTATCTTCTTGGCTTCTTCAAGCTCTACCTTCAATTACATGAGGACTCCTAATTTTTTCTCTTCTGTTACATACTTGAGGAGAATGTCCTTTTGTTTTCTGCACTTCAGTTTGAGTCTGTCAATCTCCTCTAAGGCACTTCTTAACTCCCCCTCAAGGTCAATTTCACCTTCTTCTTCTTCTTCATCTTCTAGCATGAGTCCTTCAAGTTCTTCTATGGCCATCAACAAGAATTCAGAGGTTCCTTCTTCATTTGAGGGTTCATCTAAGTATTCAGATGCACTGTTGTCTTGTTGAACATAGTAAGATTTTCTATTGAATTTCTTTCCTTTCTACCAGTTCTTTGATGTAGTTTTCTCTGATTCATGAACCTGATTCCTTGCTTTCTTATGAGGACACTTAGCAACATAGTGTCCAACTCTTCCACAGTTAAAGCATTTGAATGGAAGTTTACCTTTATATTTACCTGAGCCTCTGTCTAGTTTCTTGACAAACTTGGCCTCTTCTTCATCAGAGGAAGAACATATATCTTCCTTTTCTTCTTTCTTCTTTTCTGTTTTAAAAGCTTCCTCCCTCGTACTTGGCTTCTTCTGTGGGAGTCTCATCTCATAGGCTATTAGATTTCCAAGTAATTGGTTCATAGTCAAGGTTTCCCAATCAACGGTTTCTTCTATTGCAGACACCTTGGGGTTAAAACTGGGTGGAAGAGATCTTAGAATATTTTGTACAATTACACTTTCTGGTATGGTTTCTCCAAGAGCTTTCATATTGTTAACAATTTCTGCAACTCTTAAGAAGAAGCTGCCAACATCTTCATCATCATTCATTTAAAAATTTTCAAACTGAGCTCTATATACTTGAAGTTTGGCAGTCTTTACCTTTTTATTTCCCTCATGGATGTTTTCAAGAGTATCCCACATATCTTTGGCAGTCTTGCTGTGCATTATTTTGATAAATTTATCCTCACAAAGTCCACTTAAGATTTCATTCATGGCCTTTGCATTTGCTACAAATTATTGTTTATCTTCTCTCTCTAGGTTAGTTGCCTTAGGGGCATAACCAAATTCCACAGCAGCCCAAACCTCTATTCCTAGAGACATTATGTATGCTCTCATTCTGATTTTCCAGAAGGCGTAATTAGCACCGGTGAAGAATGGGGCTTTATTGGTTGAGCTTCCTTCTTGACTAGCCATCCTAGGGGCCTAAGATCTCCTTTCAGTGGTTAAACTGGTACAAAAGGAACTTGGCTCTGATACCAATTGTTGAATCCTTAGTTAAATTGAGAGGGGGGGGGGGATCAGTTTAACACATACATAAGCTTTTTAAATTTTTCATCAACTTATTTACAGTTTAATTTTATAACCAACTTTAATATGTGAACAGTCTTAATATGTTGTAGCAAGTATTAAATTAATGTGACATCAAACTTATTATGAGAGCAGCAAAGATTAAGTAGATTGGGTAGATCATATCAACACATAGGCAACACACATAGAGATGGCAGATATAAGTGGAAACCCATAAAGGGAGAAAACCACATCTTATTATTGTTGTGATGCAAAGGCAAGCTCCAACTCCCTCTCACCACTGTTTTTCTGCAGGCACCAACCGACAGGAGGCTCCAACCTCAATCAGCTACAACTGAAAACCATCGAGCTTCAAATAAAATTAAAAAAAAATATAAAAATAAAATAAAATAAAATAAAACAAAAAAAATTAAAACAAATTAAATTTCAAATATAAAAATTAAATTAAAAAAACGAAAAAATTAAATTTTTTGAATTAAAAAAAAAAAAAAAATCAAATTAAAAAAAAAATATTAAAAATTAAAAAAAAAAAAAAAAAATTGACCGTGGTGGCGCCGCCAATCGGCCTCCCGCCCAGGTGGCGGTGGAGGCTGGCCGCTAAGCAAGAGGCTGATTCCGAGAATCGTCCTCCTGCGGCGGGAGAGGTGGTTCCGAGAATCGGCCTTAGGCCGATTCCGGGAATTGCCCTCCCGCGACGGGAGGCCGATTCCGGGAATCGCCCTCCCGCGACGGGAGGCCGATTCTGGGAATCACCCTCCCGCCGGGGGAGGCCGATTTCGGGAATCGCCCTGAGGCTGATTCCGGGAATCGCCCTCCCACCGCGGGAGGCCGATTCCGGGAATCGCCCTCCCACCATGGGAGGGCGATTCACGAAATCGGCCTCTGGGGGCACGAGGGCGATTCCCGGAATCGGCCTCCCGCGGCCACGGAGGTCGACCCCCTGACCGCCCTCCCGCCCCCGTGGCAAGGGATGCCGATTTCCGGGAATCGATCTTCCGCCAAGGTGGCGGTGAGGTCAAGGCTGGCGGCGTGGCCGTGACACTGGGTCACTCACCGCGGGCTCGCCGCCACTGGCAGAGGCCGATTGGCAGCGCCACCACGATCAAAAAATTCTTTTTATTTTTTTATATTTTATATTTTTAATATTTTTTTAAAAATTTTTTTTTTTTTTAAATTCAAAAAATTTAAAATTGTTTTTTTTTAATTCAAATTTTTTATTTTAAATTTAATTTGTTTTAATTTTTTTTTTTTTTTTTTAAATTTAATATTTTAGATTAATTATTTTTTAAAATTTAAAATTTATTTAAATTAGTAGAAATTCTTTCGGTAATAATCACATGCACTGGAACATGGTCGACGCTTTTCGAACCAACCAGTGTGGCTCATCATTAGGACTAAATTTATTTATTAAATTTATTAAATTTTAATTTAATTTAATTTTTTTTTTAATCTTTTAGTTTTTTTAGCTTTTCATTTTTAAAATTTATAAATTGTTTCATTTAAAAAAAACAGTAAATTTATGGATATTTGTTTTTTAATTATTTGCACGTGGTTTTTTTCATTTTTTTGTTTTTTAATGATAGTTTTTATTTTTTATTTTAATTTTCTTTTTAAATTTTTTTTTTTTGTTAATTTTAAAATTTGTATTTTTTCTTCTTCTTCTTGTTATTTTTTTAATTTAATTTTTTCTTTTTTGCATTTTATTTTTTTTAATCTAAATTTTAATTTTGTAATTTAAATTATTTTTAAATTTTCTATTTTATTTTATTTTATTTTTTTAATTATATGGTTTTTTTTAATAACTTAGAAAAAAATGTTTTTGATGTTTTTTTTTTTTTTTGGTTAATTTTTGTTTTTTTCTTTAAATTATGTGTTTTTTTTTTCAAATGTTGTCATTTCTTTTGATATAGTTTTCAAATATTTTTGGTTTTTTTTTTGTTTATTTTTTTATTTTTGTTTAAATTTTTTATTTTTACGAGTTAATTTTGTTTTTTTTTTACATTTTTATTGGTTTTTTTTTATTGTTTATATATATATTTTTTAATCTAAGTTTTGTGTTTTATTACCAACATGAAAATCACCACTCTAAAAAAAAAGGTTGATGCTGCATCAATACGTTTCAAAATTAGCATGAAAATCACCGCTCTAAAAAAAAAGTTGATGTTGCATCAATACGTTTCAAAATTAGCATGAAAATCACTAACATTTTAAAACAAATATTCATACTTCATAAATAAAAATATTAGAGTGTCAAAAATGTGCTAAAAAAAAAAAGGTGATTCTGCATCACCACTTTTCAAGATCGGGTGCTTTTTATGCTACCAAAAAGAAGTAGGTAACAGTGTGGTTACCTATTTCATCGGTAACAGTGTTACATGCAAAAATCTATAATGGATTGGAAAAAATTACGCAAGAAAAGGGTCAGAGTGTGCAAATTTATACCCAAGAGTTTATAAGAAGAGCTTTGATTTTGCGTGTAGATTTATCCTCTCAAGGCACTCTACTCAAATACATTGGAGGTTTAAAATGTTAATTGAGACACACAATTCTCATGTTTAACCGTACAAATCTAGATGAAGTTTGTGTACATGCAACTCTTTTAGAAGAAAGAGGGAAGAATGTTCTCCAAGAAGGAAGCAAAAAGTTATTTCTAGAGTGGAGACAGAGGAAAGGGGGAATTCAAATGAAAAGGGAAAAATAATGCTTCCATCAAGAAAGAGGGAGAAAAACTCATATGAAAACATTATTCATAATAAATCCATGATGAACACCATTGTTGTAAACTTAATCGTGAGATGAGACCCAAAAAGGTTAACAACAAAGGAAATAAAAAGACTGCTACAACTACACAACATGATCATTTAGGATTTGATTCTGGAGATGAAACAAAGATCGCAACCATAGGATTTAAATTTAAGGAATCTATTGCAGGTATTAGTTCTTCTAGTAACCTCATTGAAACCCAAAATGATAAGGAAAGAATAAAGCTTTTCCATATTAGAGTCATCTAAAAACATAACAAAATAGACACTTTATTTGATAGTGGATCACATGCCAACCTCATTTCAGTAACCACTATCAAGAAAATAAATTTGCAAATCATTCCTCATCCTAGACCTTATCCTTTGGGTTGGGTATGTGACAATGCAAAATTTCAAGTGACAAAAAAATGCAAACTAAAATTTTCCAATACTGCAAACTTCATTGATGAGGTAGAACTTGATGTAGTTTCACTTGACATATGTGGTATTATTTTGGGAAGCCCATATATTTATGATAGAAAATCCATCTTTCATCACCATGAGAACAAGTATCATTAATTTAAATATGGGATTGAGTACATTGTTAGAGCACATCACAAGAAATTAAGTTTATCTCTTGGGAATGTTGGACAAATGAAGAGGCTTGTTAATTCTAGCAAGAATTTTGTACTTTTGATGATCAATCCCAAAAATGATTTTGAGAATGAAGCCTTTCAAAGTTGTGATGCAAGGTTAAAATATGCTTTTATTGAGGTTGTTAACACCTATGATGATATGTTTCAAGATCCTAAAGGATTACCTCCTAAAACATGAATCCAAGATGAGATCCAATTGTAGCAAGATTGTCCTCTTCCAAACATTGGCATGTACAGGATGTCAGTCATGGAAAATGCATAAATCAAGAAACAAATCCAAGAGTTTCTTGATAAGGGGGTCTTCATACCAAGCACATCACCATGCAGGTCACCTATTATTTTAGTTCCAAAGAAGGATGGTACATGGTGCATGTGTGTGGACTTTGGAGCCTTGACCAAAATCACGGTAAAGAATCGTTACCCTCTTCCTCAAATTGATGATTTACTTGATCAATTGAAAGATGATGTTTATTTCAATAAGTTGGACTTGAGTAGTGGTTATCATCATATTAGGATTGTTGAAGGAGACATTTGGAAGACAACCTTCAAGACAAAGAAAGGTTTATTTGAGTGGTTGCTTATGCCATTTGGGCTTTGTAATGCTCCTGCTACATTCATGTGGGTTATGAATTATGTTTTAAGGCTTTTTATTGATGATTGTGTGGTAACCTACTTAGATGACATATTGATTTTCAGAAATACTCATGAATATCATGTCAAGCATGTTAGGCAAGTTCTAGATGTCTTAAAGAAAGAAAAGTTGTTTTTAAAGATGTATAAATGTGAATTTGGGAAAAAAAATTTAGTCTACTTGGGTCATATTGTTGGATGGGGTGAATTGAAGATAGATCCCTCAAAGGTTGAAGTCATTTTGAGTTGGCCAAAACCAAAGACTGTAGCAAAGGTTAGAATATTCTTGGGAGCAACCCAATATTGGAGAAAGTTCATTTCTTCCATTGCAGATCATTACATGCATTGACAAGTGTGAAACAATTTTTTTAGTGAGGACGAAAACAATAGAAAGCCTTAGAAGCATTGAAAGAAAGGATTAGTACAACACTAGTACTTTCACTTCCAGACTTGAGACAATCATTTGTGATACAAACCGATGCAAGTGACTATGCCATGTGAGCATTCTTGATGCAACATGGTAAGCCCATATGTTTTCATTCTGAAACTTTTAATGGTGTAGTGATTGACTATGCTACATATGACAAAGAATTGTCTGCTTTGGTTCAAAGTGTGAAAAAATGGAAACATTACTTGATGGGTAAGGAAACTATCATTCACATCAATTATAAATCTTTGAAATAGTTGCAATCACAAACCAAACTACAACAAACGAGGAAATTATTATGGATGGGTTTCTTACAACAATTCCACTTGGTGATAAGGTATAAGAAAGGTATCTATAACAAGCTTGCTGATATGCTATATAGGCCAATTTTTAGTGCATCCATTATTCTTAAGCATAATTCTATCATGCATGAGAGCTATGTTTAGCAATATACTTTAGATGAGAATTTTAAGGAAGTATATGAAAATTTGTGTCAAGGTAACCAAGTAGAAGAATTAGATTATCATGTGCATGATAAATTGTAGTATTAAATTTGCAAGTTATGTATTCCACAAGGAACAAGAGTCAACATCATAAGGTAAGTGCATACTTCTCTTATTGCTGGTCATTTTGGTGCAGGCAAGAAAGTGGCACAATTGCAGAGGTATTGTTATTGGCCTCATATGACTAAAAGTGTGCCACAATATGTAAGAGGATGTTCTTTATGTGTTTTTAGTAATCCTAGCAATAGAAAGTTGGGTTTGTATACTCCACTTCATGTTCCTTTTGACCGTCCTTGGGAAAGTGTTTCTATGGATTTTGTGGGAGTTCTATCTATGTCTATGAAAGGTCATGATTATCTTTATGTAGTTGTGGATAGTTTCAACAAAATGTGTATTTTGATGCCTTGTAAGAAGTAGGTTATAGCTGAATAGATTGCACAATTGTTCTTTCAAAATTTATGGGTGAATTTTGGGTTTCCCAAATCCATTTTTATGATCGAGATTCTCGATTTTTTAGGAAATTTTGGTCAAGCTTATGGGGAATCATGGACACAAAATTGAAAAAGAGCACAACATTCCATCCAAAAACAGATGAAAAAACAGAAGTGGTGAATAAGATGGTAATACATATTCTTTGTGGTTATTGCATCAAGCATCCTAAATTGTGTGATGAACATTTGCACTACATTTAGCATGCTTACAATCGGGCCAAGCATTCATCAAATCAAACATCTCCATTTGAGGCATGCTTGGGATACTTACCAAAATCTCCTCTAGATTTTATCTTTGGGACAAATGTTGCTATTGATGGACATAGTGACATAGATAAGGCCAAGATATTCATTGAACAAGTTAAATTGCTGCATCAGATGGTTCAAGAACAATTGGAAAAGAGTCAAGCCAAGTACAAGACAAGACATGATAAATCATCATGTTGATCACAATTTTCAAGTGGGAGATGAAGTCTGGCTTCAAATTAGTAAGGAAAAAATCCAAGGAGAAGGTAAAAAACTGAAAACAATCATATATGATCCATTCAAGCTTTTAGAAGAAATTGGTAATAATGCCTTCCGGTTAGATTTTCCTCCATATATGCAAATCTATGTAGTTGTTAATGTTGAAAATTTGAGATTGTATGAGCCTCCTTTGATTTAAGATCAACGAGAGAATGTTCAGATTCCTTGAATTGAATATTTCTCTCCTGAATATCTTGAAGAATTGCAGCCAGACACCATCCTTGACAAGAAAATAAGAACTTCAAAAAAAGGGAACGTGGGTTACCTTCGTGTTGGGCTCAAAGGGAAAAATCCAAGAAAATCCAAATGGATTGAGATTGGAAGGGTGAGGAAAATGTACCCTCATTTTTTTGTTGACTAAAAATGACCCTTTTGAGGTCTAAAAAATTCCAGTGGGGAGGAATGATCCAGTGGATTAGTAAAGTTCTCAAAATTCAAAATTTTCAAAACTGCTCGAAACTGGTTCCAAAATGTAGATCTCGTTGCCCTGAATCTAATGCAACTTGAATAGCTCAAAACCAATATCGTATGATCTTGATATCACATTCTGGAAAATTTCCTAAAAAACTAAAAAAATTGCAGGTTGGATACAGGTACATTGACTATGCAGTTTGTATGCTGAATGGGTAGGGTGACTAGGCAGTTTGACTTTGATTTTCAGGTCAATTCCAGGCTGCCAAGTGGCCTCACCAGATTGTCTTGAAATGTCAATTTCTGATTAATCGAAATCAATGAGTTTTGAGCGGACGTATTTGTGTTTAGTTGGTACAATGGGTGGAAGCCACATGGGCCAATGGAGGGAAGCCACATGGCCTCCCAAGGGTGGACAAAAATTATGTTATGGTGGAACGGACATCATGGAGGATTGAACATGAGACCTCAGATCTAGTAGCACAGTGCCTTATTGCCATGCCATAGGTGAGTCTTAACCATTATGGGCACAAAGTTGTATTTAAAGTTTATTGACATGGAGTTTGGGGGATGGGGTTGGGGTAAAGCCCCGGTCCCCGGTCACCCCTCGCCCACGAGACCACAGGCAGGGGGTTGAGGGCTCGGGCTTAAACTTGACCCAAAGCCCTAGTTAACACAACAACCACACTTGGGTCTGGAGTTTAATATACATGGTGGAATATAGCCAAAATGTAGTTCAAATGTAGTTCATAAGTAGATTTTAACATTGGCATGAAGGTTATGGCATGTAACCAAACCACAGTGGGGTGACCATGGATCCCAACCATAATGCAAAGCAGGGTTAATAGTTAGCCTGGGTTATGGCCCAACCTAGATCCAACGGTGGAGATTAGGGCATGTGGCCCAATCCTTTCTGCTCATAGGGGTTCATTGGGAATTTAAATGAGGCAACAAATTTCACCCAATTCAGTGCATATTCCGCTGACGTCAGGCAAAATTGTCACTCGGTAAATGCCAAAATCGTAGAACAGTTAGCATATTAGTGCAGTTTGTAGAGCATTTAGCAAAACAATTCTTTAGAACATAACTTCTTCAGGTTTTGGAAAAATTGAGCCCAACAAGATCCCAACTTGGGGTTTTTTACTATTCTAGAGCCATTGGAGACATTATTTTTTCATTCTGAGCATTGTAAATCCATGTAATCACATATTTGAGCACTTAATGAAAGAGGCCCAACATTGGAAGTTGGACCAAGAGATGTAGCCCAAGAGGGGTGAACTCCTTCATCATTTTTCCCTCTTGTATTAATGTATATGGTATTATTGTCTCTTTTTTTATGTTTCAAACTAAGTTAAAACCCATTTATTTATGTGCTTTTTAAAATTGCATAATTGCCTAAAAGACATAAAAATTAACTTTCACATTTCATCAAGCCTTCAAGTTTTCAAATACGGATCACCTATGCATGTGCAGGAGGAATTGACGAGATTGGAAAGGGAGGAATCCTCACAAAGAACCTCCATCTATGATTTTGATGTGAGAGTGCAGTAGAAAGAATGGATCCTAGATATGGGGTAGACAAGGGGTATAGAAAACTAGTAGATGCAGGAAGTAGATCTCTATTGAAAATGAAATTTCTCCTGGGATATACACCCCTAGACAACCAAGAATTGAGGAAAAAATTATTACAGATTCTGAACCACATCCATGGCCACCTTAAGGACTATGATTACTGTAAAAACCCTAGTCAACAATACATTTAAAAGTTAATAAAGGTAAAATAAGACCTTGGTCATAGGATACATATTCCAAGATGAATGTTGGGAAAAAATATACTAGTGTGGGAGTTCATATGGTTTATTATGGCTAAGAAAATTGGAATATGCAATGAAAAAGGATTTGGAAAGGAAAAGTGACATTTATTGGAATTTATTTATGAAAATAATGGAAAATAGGAAAGGTCACAAGTTGCATGTGAGGAGGAAAATGAAGGAAAATAATGGAAAATTGAAGAAAATAAAGGCCTGAATGTTGGGTGTGGAGCCTGATTATCTTGTTTACTTTGTATCACAACATTGGACCCCTGTACCTTAAAAGGGGGGGTAACGCCGCCCGAAATTTAATTGCTACCGTGGGGGGTCCAGGGGGGTGGCAGCGCTTTTCGAAGCTCCCCCCTGGCGGGGGTTTCAGGGGCAGCGCCCCCGAAGCTAAAAACATATGTAAAATTTCCTTGTAAAAGTATAGTAATTTCTAGTCAATCTGGGTCGTTCATTAGGCAAATGATCTGACGGTAGAAGTTATGTTTAGATTAGGGTTTTTTGCCCTAGAAGGCAACCCCCTTGTATATATTAGGGTAATTTATTGTGGCTGTGTATTATGTGTGTATTCTCGGAGCAAGAAACAGAGAGGGAGACCGTGAGAGAGAACAGAAGATATTACAACTGGACTGGCCGTAGGTTTTGTCTTTCATTTTGGCTGATAATAGAAAGGAAGGACTCGGTTGTTCTGTAGGATCGAGCCCAAACTGGGTGAACCACGTATATCTGTGTCTCTCTGGTTTTATGTGTTTTGTGTGCTTGTATTTTCTGCATATTTTATGTGTTTCATTGCTCTGTAATATTTAATTTTCTAACAATTGGTATCGAAGCCGAAGGTATATTTGGCTGATAAACTCGCAGGAAAAAAGGGTTCCTGGTTCGAGTGGGAGCAATGGCGGACGATGGTAAGTTTAGGGTCGAGAAATTTAGTGGCCAAAACTTTGCGCTGTGGAATATGCAGATGGAAGATTATTTGTATCAGAAAGATCTGTACCTACCATTGAGCGGAAAAACAAAGAAGCCGGCGACCATGACAGACACGGAATGGAACACTCTCGATAGAAAGGCACTGGAACAGTACGGTTGTGTCTTGCGGCGTCAGTCGCCTTCAATATTTCGAAGGAAACAACAACAGAGGGTTTGATGCAGACGTTGGCGAAACTGTATGAAAAACCCTCGGCCTCAAACAAGGTATTTCTTATGAAACGACTATTTAATATGAAGATGTCGGAAGGTGGATCTGTTGCAGACCATTTAAATGAATTTAATACAGTTACCAGTCAGTTAAGTTCTGTAGGGGTAAACTTTGATGATGAAGTTAGAGCTCTATTATTCTTGTGCTCATTGCCGGAGAGTTGGAATGGTTTAGTAATGGCCATTAGTAACTCTGTCTCTGGATCTAGTACTTTAAAGTTTGATGATGTTGTTGGTGCTATCCTTAGCGAGGAAATGCAACAGAAAAGCTTCGGTGAGACATCAGGTAATGCTTTGAGTGCAGAGTCTAGGGGAAGAAGAATGGAAAGAGGAAAGAGCTTGGGATATCGCAGTAAATCAAGGAAAGGCAGATCCAAGTCCAGATCAGGAATAGTGTGCTGGAATTGCGGAAAGAAAGGACACCTAAAGAAATACTGTAGATCTCGGAAGGGAAAAGAAGGAGACACACAGCAAGAAAACAATCATGAAGCAAATGTGACGGGTGATGTGTTACAAGATGCTTTGATTCTTTCTTTCGAAAATGTTACTGATTCTTGGGTTGTAGATTCAGGGGCTTCATTCCATGCCACACCTGATAAGAAATATTTTCATGACTATGTTCAAGGAGATTTTGGAAAAGTTCATTTGGGTGATGATAAACCCTGTAAAATTGTTGGAATGGGTAAAGTTCTTGTAAAACAATAGAATGGAAACCAATGGCTACTAAAGGAGGTAAGGCATGTTCCATATCTGAAGAAAAATTTGATTTCAACAGGGCAGTTAGGCAGTGAAGGTTGTGTGACAACTTTCACAGATAAAACTTGGAAGGTCACCAAAGGAGCACTGGTAATAGCAAAAGGTGAAAAGGTTGGTACATTGTATTTATGCAATGGTATTTCTAACTCTGTTAATGCTTTAACTTCCAAAGGAGCAGATGCAGCATTATGGCATCATAGGCTCGGGCACATGAGTGAGAAGGGAATGAAGATTCTCCACTCAAGAAATTTGTTGCCAGGTTTGAAGAATGTTGATTTGGATTTCTGTGAGAATTGCATTTATGGAAAACAGAAGAGAGTCAGATTTCTCAGAGTTGGGAAAGAAAAGAAGAGCGAAAAATTGGAGCTTGTGCATAAAAATGTATGGGGACCTGCTCAGGTATCATCTCTCGGTGGCTCTCGTTATTATGTTACTTTTATTGATGATGCAACTAGAAAAACATGGATTTATTGTATTGAGAATAAATCTGATGTATTTGATACTTTCAAGAAATGGAAAGCTTTGGTTGAGATTGAGACAGGAAAGAAGTTGAAGTGTCTCAGATCAGACAATGGAGGTGAATATTGCAGCAAAGAGTTGGATAGGTACTGTTTAGAGCATGGAATTTGCAGAGAGAAGACAGTTCCAAGAACACCACAAGAAAATGGTGTGTTAGAAAGGATGAGCAGAACAATCATGGAGCGTGCAAGGTGCATGAGATTGCATGCAGGATTGCCTTTACAATTTTGGGCAGATGCTGTAGATACTGCTGTTTATCTAATAAACAGAGGGCCTTCAAGTTCCTTGGATGGTGGTATTCCAGAGGAAGCATGGACGGGTAAAAAGGTAAACTACTCTTTTTTAAAGCCTTTTGGTTGTGAGGCCTTTGTCCATATTAATAAAGAAAACAGAACAAAGCTTGAGGCAAAATCAAAGAAATGTACCTTTATTGGATATGGTGCTAATGATTTTGGTTATTGCTTATATGATTATGAAAATCACAAAATCATTAGGAGCAGAGATGTAATATTCAATGAAAAGGTCTTGTATAAGAATCAGTTGCAGGAAAAGAAACAGGAAAAAGAAAGCAAGGAATACACAGTTCTTGATGAGATAATTGAAAAAGTAAAGGTGCCTGAAAATAATAATAATCAACAACCACAGCAACAACAACTACCACAACAGCAACAGGCACCTCAAACACCTGAAAGTGGTGTTAGAATATCTACCAGGATAAGTAGACCCCCTGAACGATACTCTCCTTCATTATATTATTTATTGTTGATTGATTCTGGTGAACCTGAATGTTATGAAGAAGCAATGCAGGTTGAAAGTAGGAAGAAGTGGGAGCTAGCCATGGAAGAAGAGATGGACTCCTTAATGCATAACCAGACTTGGGACTTAGTCAGGTTGCCTGCGGGTAAAACTACATTGCAGAATAAATGGGTTTACAGGCTGAAGGAAGAAGATGGAGGAAAACAGAGGTACAAAGCTAGACTTGTGGTGAAGGGGTTTGCACGGAAGAAAGGTATTGATTTTGATGAAATATTTTCTCCTGTTGTTAAGATGACTTCAATCAGAACTATCTTAAGTCTTGTAATAGCGGAAGATTTACATCTTGAATAGTTAGATGTAAAGACAACATTTCTCCATGGAGATTTGGAGGAAGAGATATACATGCAACAACCAGAAGGATATGAGGTAAAAGGGAAAGAAAAATTGGTGTGCAAGTTAAAGAAGAGCTTGTATGGTTTAAAACAGGCTCCAAGGCAGTGGTATCTAAAATTTGACAGGTTTATGCCTGAACAAGGTTATACTAGATGTCACTCTGATCATTGTGTTTATCTGAAAAGGCAAAATGATGGTAGCTATATTATACTGTTATTGTATGTAGATGACATGCTTGTTGCAAGGTCTAACATGCAGGAAATAAATGTGCTCAAAAGAAAATTGGCAAATTCATTTGCAATGAAGGATTTGGGAGCTGCAAAACAAATCCTTGGTATGAGGATAGCTAGAGACAGGAAAAATCACAAATTAACACTGTCTCAGAATGAATACATAGAAAAGGTGTTGAAAAGATTTAATATGCAGAATGCAAAACCAGTTAGTACACCTTTTGCTAGCCATTTCAAACTTAGTAAGGAGATGTGCCCCAAGACCCAAGAAGACATGGATTATATGTCTAAAGTTCCATATGCATCAGGTTGAAGTTTAATGT
This sequence comes from Pinus albicaulis, assembly GCA_034641835.2. NCBI lineage: Eukaryota > Viridiplantae > Streptophyta > Pinopsida > Pinales > Pinaceae > Pinus > Pinus albicaulis. The sequence continues at coordinate 252,675,197 of CM076578.1, forward strand.
GGTGTATATTTCCACAAGGTTCTATATTGCATGCAGTGAAGAGTTTTAAGCAGCAGGTTAAACCAGCAAAAGAACATTGACAAAGAAATGGATTCTCGTATATTTGAGAGGTACCACAAATCAAGCATTATGCTTTCGTGGTTCAAACATTTGCTGTGGACATGTTGATGTATATGGTGATGCAGAGATAAGAGAGCACCACAGATATGTATTTACCGTAGTGAAGCAACCATCATGGGTTTCCCAAAAAATCCACGTTGTTGCACTTTCAACAACAAGGTTTATGAAGTCACAAAGAAGAGGCTAGTAAAGAAATGATTTGGCTACAAAGGTTTATGGATGAATTGGGTAAGAAGCATGATATGGGCACACTATACAGTGATAGCTAAAGTGCTATCCATCTTGCAAAGAACTCAACATTTCATTCCAGGACTAAACACATACATCTCAAGTACCATTTCATACGGTCAGTATTGGAAGATGGAGAGTTGAAGCTGGAAAAGATACACACTAGCCAGAATCCTGCAGATATGCTAACAAAAGTTGTAACCAGGGAGAAACTGAGAACATGCTTAGTTTCAATTGGTCTTCAAGGATGACGATGAAGATGAGGAACAACCATGTCCAAAGAGGAGTCATTGTCCAGCAAATGAAGCAGCGATGGAGTTGCTACAATCAGTCTCCAAGTGGGAGATTGTTGGGTGTGGAGCTTGATTATCTTGTTTACTTTGTATCACAACATTGGACCCATGTACCTTAAAAGGGGCGGTAACGCCGCCCGAAATTTAATCGCTGTCGTGGGGGGTCCAGGGGGGGTGGCAGCGCTTTTTGGAGCCCCCCATTGGCGGGGGTTTGGGGGCAGCACCCCCGAAGCTAAAAACAGATGTAAAATTGCCTTGTAAAAGTATAGTAATTTCTAGTTAATCTGGGCCGTTCATTAGGCAAATGATCTGACGGTAGAAGTTATGTTTAGATTGGGGTTTTTTGCCATAGAAGGCAACCCCTTAGATATATGAGGGCATTGTATTGCGGCTGTGTATGATGAGTGTATTCTCGGAGTGAGAAACAGAGAGGGAGACTGAGAGAGAGAATAGAGGAGGACATGTGGACCCGCCGAGGTTCATTCCTCATTTTTGGCCGGATAACAGGCAAGGACCCGGCTGTTCGGGGTGGACGTAGCCCAAACTGGGTGAACCACGTATATCTGTGTCTCTCTGGTTTTATGTGTTTTGTGTGCTTGCATTTTCCGCATATTTTATGTGTTTTATTGCTCTGTAATATTTAATTTTCTAACACTGAATAATAAAAAGGCTTATGAGGATCAGCTCATGGTTTTTGATTAGTTCAATTTTGGAGCTCTCATTCTATTCTCTCTCTCTCATACTCTTGGACACTTAGAGTTTTCTTGGATCACTCTTGGAGGAGTGTAGCATACTTTGGATATAGAGAAAAAAGGAAAAGGAAAATCAAGAAAGCACAAGAGGACTTTAGGATCAATAGCTACTATTAACACTGTAAAATTGTACAAGTAGAAGATGACATTATTTAATGTCAAGCAGAAGGATTTATAGGGCTGGAAGACATTAGAAAATCTGGAAAGTATTTAAAAATCTCTAAGGTCTAAGGAAAAATCAAATTTGAGCAAGTCATAAATGCTTTTGCGTGCATAATCCTTCATGAAGAGCACCTTTGCGCACATTTTGACCCAAAATACGTGCAATCCTGGGAGTGGTGAAAGTCACTTTCCGGGACCACAAAAATCACACTCCAGGACAGGGATTCCTCACTTGAAGCCGCCTAAGGATAGCCACCAAATCCTCCTTAGACATCAAGGGAGCACACAATGGAATATTTGTGGCACACAAATGAATCATCCCCCTCTCTTGGGTCACCATCCACAATGTACCAAGAGAGGGAAGGAGGATTTGAATCCTCCTATATAAGGCCACCATGAGATGAAGAACTTGAGAGCACATTGTTATGCTGGCTAGAATTTCCCAAGAAATACCAACAATGTGTGATCCAGAGCTGAAGATAGAGGGGAATCAATTATTTGTCATCCAACAAGTTCAATCCACCACAGTAGAGAGAGGGATAATTTTCACCGAGGTAATCTTGGAAGTAAAATTGCATCGGGACTTAGAACCTATGTTCTAAGGGACCTTTGGCAAGAGGGTTAAAGTTTCATCCTCACTTCCTTCCATCACTCAATAATAAGGGCAGAAGAGCCACCGTTTGGATTATTGCAGTTGTTTGACTCTATTTAAAGATTTTTTTTATTTGTTTTAGTTTTAGTTTAGTTTTAGTATATATATGCATGCTATTTCTCTATCTAGTATGTTTATGATTCTAGCTTGTTCCACTAACTTTCTTGACTCCACTTATTTTTCTGCCTGTGACCAATAAATTAGTTGGGTAAACCACACCCCTTAAGTTGGTGTGATTTCGTACATGCGTGCACCAAACACACTAACACAAGATCAGCAACTCCACTAACGTTTATTACCAAGTTTATGTGGTTATGCCTTTTTGCAGAGACCCCTGTCTGTGCTGTGGAGTCGAGCTGAATTTCCTAATTTTTCTCTTGTAGTCCCTAGTTCATCCCAAGTGATAGACTGAAGCAGAACAACTCCAAAAAATTACTTTTGCAGGAATTTGCACGCTTTTCCCTCCCACAAATGCACCTAGGGCGTGCGTTTAGAGCTGACCCACGCACAAACATCACACCTATTTCATCCTTCTGCGCGCAAAATACAGAAAGATAAATTTCTCCCACATTTCTATCTTTTTCTGCTTGTAAAGTGCTTGGCAGCCCATAATACATTTACCAGCACTAGTTGAGGTACCCCGAAACTTGCTAAAGCTCACTCTTAGCTTCTTTTTGTAGGCTTAGTGTTAGTTTTATTTCAAGTTGATTTTTGCAAAGTTCACACATAGTTTAAGTAGGGGGGGGGGGGGAAATAGCTTTCATTTCGAAAAAAAATTATGTTTTTCAAATTTAGGTACCAACACACCTAGATAACTAGCCAAAGTAAGTGGCCCAAGTCCACGCATGCTTAGTTAGTTTCTTTTTTCTAGTGTAAAAGTTGTTAGTTTAGTTCAATTTTTACACTAGGATTTCAAGACTAGGATTGAATTGTCGATGGAAGAGCAAGTAATCTCTGCTACCTTTGCACCCTCCGGTGATCCTAGGCAAGCATATGAACACTCTCTATTCACAACTCACCATCTCCCTTTAGTTGATCACATAGATTAACTAGGAAAAATAGAAAGCGGCCCATATTCGTACACATTTTTCTTTTGAGCAAGGAACAATACAACATAGTTTAATAGGGGATTTTGAAAAGGATCATCGCATATCCACACGTTCAAACTATGTGCTTGTCTAATTTTTTCTCACACACATCCACCCACTGAGAAAAGCAAAGACACCTAAAACTAACTTAACCAAACTCACTAAATTCTCCCCACAAGGGCCACAAAATAATTTATAGTTTAAGTTAGGATCAAGGGGGTAGGCATCCAATAAGCCGCCTTGATCATTCTTCAGCTTGAAACATAGAAGTTGACTATCTAGGGAGCTTTAAATCCACCTATTAGCCCACGGAAAAGAAAATTCAAGTGCGGCAGAAACCCATTTCAAAGGGGGTTAGGATTAGGTGTAGTGCGTGAGGTATCAATTGGGGCTACCTAACGCGGCTGATACTCGGTACTGTTAGCTAACTTACCAAGAAGCCCAAGACTCGAACACTCACGTGGGACAGTGTTACTTAGTGGCAAAATCTAGGTCATCCTTTCCCTATAGGTGACAGTGCAGGCAAGCACCAAACCCTCTACCCTTACCTTGGTGGATTTTCTTCGGCTGACTGGGGGCATCACCAGCTCTTACGGGATGTCGTACCAGAACTCACAAGATATATTCTCAAGGCACAGTTACATTTGAGTGTATGAGGATGAATATGTATTCTAAGATTTGAGTATCATACGCAAACAAAAAAAAACCACTTTTTTTATTTCTTGATCACATAGAATTAATTTAAAAGCAAATTTTATTTTATTTTCACTTTGCTTTATGTATGTGACCAGAAATTTTCTTTAATCATAGACTCTATCCTCTCATTTTTTTCCAAAACTAGACCTATTCGACACCAGAATAGACCCAACGAGACCTCGTCAATTTAGGTGTCTTTTGGACCTCCCCCGATTACTAGGAGGGGTTCTAGGGCTTTCATCGTTTAGGCATCAAAGACAAAATGCTGCCACCATTATTGGTTCGTCCTTTATTGGGGCATCCGTTGTTGGGAACCCTGGTCGGTCTCCCAACACCACACTACACACCACTCCTCCCACGACCCCTAGAGGGTAGAGGAGTGTGACCCATTTGGGAAACTAGTTGAATACATAGCATGGTACATTGCAGACCAACTCTCTTCCTAACCAGAACTTTGTGTTTTCGCAAGTTGCAATGGCGTCAACCTCCCAGTCACCTTTCTTAGCTTCATTGAATTTACCCAAGCTGACGAATGACCCCATCGCACACAACCCTACGTGGCCTCCCATGCCCATGAAGCTCCCTTAGGAAATTCCAAAGTTCAAAGGAAAGCAACTGTAAGACCCAGGTAAACATGTCATGACCTTCCACCTATGGTGCTCACGGAACAATATCATTGATGACACTATTTGATTGAGACTATTTCAATGCACTCTGATAGGAGTAGTCGTGAAGTCGTACATGGAGTAACCCTCTGCTTCACATGGAACCTTTAGCACCATCGCCACCACGTTCCTAACATATTTTCAATTACCTATTCAACATGATTCCGAAATGGAATTAATGACACATTTTACAAAAACCCCTATCGTCCATATCTCGGACCATCTCCACGAATGGAGGCGGCGTCATAGTTTATGAAAAGAAAAACTCGACGACCGGGTTCTTTTAAATTTGTTCCTGAAAACTCTCATGGCAGAGATTTCAAAGGATGTGGCACATCAAAGGCCCACATCCGAAGAGGACGCCATCAGCAAAGCCCAATAGCTTCAGATGATTTATAGTAGTGAGGATACGTTACCAATATCCTTCCGAATGCCCCGTGCCTGCAAACTTATCATGAATTTATAGGCGCATCGAACTCTGCAGATAGACTAATTGGGTCATTGACCCAAGGTGACCTAGACAGTAGCAGTCAAAACCCCGGTTACATGTATAGTTCTATCGAGAACGTACCTCAACCTGGTTTTCAAAGTCATCATATGCCTCAGAAAAACTTGACCAATAGGGTGCAAGCTTATCACCATGGAGGAACCTATCCTCTGGCTCAGGGGACTTAGTATGCAGAGAGAAACACTGACATAAGAGCTCCCCTCCAACAGCCAGGTGCAAACTAGGGACTGCGTTATGCTCAGTCCCTAGCATAAGACCCACCTATGCAAACCAATGCATAGGTGAACTTTGTGCAGCCTTCCCAAAACCAACCACACCTATATAACTAGGAGAACTACCCTCTTAATGTGGTGAAGAAAAAAGGAAAAAACAAGCCCAAAGGAAATCTTGGACAACAATGCTCGTTGTGATCCCAGGCTAGAGGCAACTCCAACCAGAATCAGAGCCAGGAGCCAAGAAATGCCCAACAGTAGATCAAAAGGCCACCTCTTCGAATAAACCATTCTTGTTTGATATGTGGTGAGTACGACCATTATACTCACCATTTTCTCAATATCCCTGAGCTAAAGAAGCTACAGAGTAATCGAGGACAAGGAGGATCTTCCCAGAAAACAGCTATGATGCAGGAACCTTTCCCCCATCAAGGGATGGTAAGCACTCAGAAACAAAATCCAGACGACTCTGGGAAAAGTAGCCACGAAATCTACATGAATGGTGAAGAGATGTTTTTCCAAACATGGAATCAAAATTACGACACCCCACCAGACACCAATGCATCAGGGGAAAGTACCAGTGCACCGACTACACCTTTGACCATTTAAAAGATACCTATCGAACCACTGCCAAATATGGTGAAGGGACCTAATAGGTGAGCAGAAAAATACTCCAAAGCGGCCCATAATTACAGTATCGTGGACGATTTAGCACAATCTCCCACTGCTATGTCAGCTTTGGAAGTATTGTAGTCATGCCTAAACAACGAAAAGCCTTTCTTTCCGTGTTAGGCGCTATCAACCCTACCGATACATGCCTAATAAATTTTGACTTAGACAAAGCCACCCCCAGGCTTCCTTCCATGGTTGTCTTCTATATACCAGTGTTGGTCCAGAATATCACTATTCACTGATGTGTCATTGATGAGGGTGCATCCACGTGCATCATGTCAAAAAAAATTTGGCAGAAGTTAGGGTCTCCCGAATGAAAACCTTCAATCATCATGCTTATAGCATACAACAGTCGTCCTTCCACCCCCGTCGGCCTCTACCAAAACATCCTGGTCTGCTTAGCTGGAAAGACAGTCCACATAAACATTGAAGTCTTGGATGCTCATTTGGATTATAACATACTCCTTGGACAGATTTATATGTACGCCATGTCAGCCATAGCCTCCTCCATCTTTCGCATTATGATGTTCCCCCACGATGAGCGCATCATTACTGTAGACCAATTTATGCATAGTGAGAAGTGACCCCTAACAAACATTGATGTAATTCTACCCTATGTAGATACATCCTCGGATGCGCTTTCATGGTACCAAGAATATGGCCCTGGCCAGTTCAAACCATTGTCTGTTCTAAGATCATTCCTAAGAGATCCTCACATTATCCCTAAGTCATCCCCTGATGCCATAGGGGCTCCAGTGTGCATGATGTCCACATCAAGCGTCGAAGCTAGTCAGGACATGGACATGAGCAGTAATGGCACCGAGTCATCAGCCACGTCAGCGTCTCTAGCTTATGCCGCTTCCCAAACCCCTTTCCTCTACAACCCAGCTGGTTTCGTCTCCCAGCAGATTTTGGCAACACTGTTGTTACCAAACATATCATTAGAAATACCAGTTTGGCATCTCATCCCCCCTACATGAACAGTAGCCACTCACATAACTGCCACAGGGTTGAAGCCCCTCAGTCCCGAGGAGGCCCCATCCATCCAAGAAACGGTTGAAACCACCCCTGCAAAGGAAATTTCCATTGCAAAACCGGTGATTATGACTAAGAAAATCGAGAAGAGAGGAAATAAGAAGGAGACTCCCGCCATACAACGGGAATCACCAGTCTAAACCATATGAGACGTAATAGGAAATCTCACCCATATCTGCCCAGAGCTGGATGAATTAAAACCACTCCTTGGCTCTGAGACAAACATCACGACACCGCACTCTCGTAAAAAGGAACTTGCCACTAGAGGTAAAGGCAAAGCATTGCGTACCAATCATGCATGCGCTATCTGCAGCAACTATAGGCACTGTACCCATCATTGCCCAGAGATACCGTGATATAGGGATGCCTTACACACCATAGACCAATCCGATCAAGAAGATCCCTCCACCCATGCATCCATAAATGAACCTCGTACCATCCTGTACCTACATGAAGAACGAAGGGCACTAGAAATACCCCCAGTCACGCCCCCTCCTATTATATGATGCACACTGTGCGATGAACGTGGTCACTTCCTCGAATGATGCGCAACCCTAGAACTCATCCATAGATGGTATCCTATAGAACGGGTTTACTACATTGGATTGCGGGAAATGCAATTCACATGTCCTTTATGCACCGACAATCACCTTCTGGAGAATTGTCACTATATCCCCCGATTCTAGCTAGACCTCGCTAGTCTACACTCAACCATAGTCCACCTCTCCCAAGAATATGACATGGACGCAGAATCCACGGACAGCTCCACAATCCAAGAGGATGTGACGAGCAGATCCAGCCTATTCTTGTTAGCTAAAAAGAGGCCAATCAGAGAACCCCTAGTTACCCCCAACCACTCTCTATAGAGAAGACCAACATGCGCATTATAAAAATGCCCAATCATGTGGTCGCCACTTGCCCTGATTTAGCAGCGTTATGATGTTGGTACCCTGCCAGACCACAAACTGAGCACGATGGGACCCCCATATCTAGGCTATTTTGTCTAATATGTGAAGGAAATCACTCTGAACAACACTGTACTTATATCTCGCGAATTCGTCCCACCATTGATATGATTCATACCATAGAGAAGAAATGATATGATACCCTCAAGCGATTTAGAAAGTAAATTAACCCTCGACCAGCGACCCCACACCCACATGGGCGTGATGGGAAAACTAGGACAACACACCAACCAAGAATGACCAAGGCCATGCCTAAGATAACATGTGGACTATGCAACTTGAATGACCATCGATTCAATCTATGTAGAGAACTGAAGCTCCTTGCAAACAATTTTCACATAGTCTCTTCTCTCCCTCAAAATATTCTCTCTAACCAAGATAAGATCACACATACCTATTGCCATATTTGTTCATACTTTCACCATACGATTAAATGTGTGCACCTCCCCAAGCTAAGAGTGGCAAGAGTAGCGTTGATTCTACACTCCCCCAAACAGTAAGACACACCCAAGCCAACAATATAGAAATGGAAGCAGAAAACCCCCTCTTCTACCATAGATCCTTTCCAAGTGTCCACATCAGGGACAATGAGTAGTGTTGATTCCCATACAATCTACTCCATTGGCACAGTGATACCATGCACTATCTGCACTAGCAAAAATCATGCACCAGAGGTATGCTCGCTAATGGAAACATTCAGGCACCTCTGCAGTAGGAACAATTTCCACCCATAGGAAATTGACCATCCTAGCAGGGAACACAAGCTTGCACTTATGCAAACTCCCATCACAGAGATTCTCCCCCCATCGAACACCAACGACATGATTCATATCATCGCATATCGAAAATAGGATTGCAGCCACCCCCAAGTCCCAGGATTTCCAACTTATTCCGCTCGCAAAAGATCAAGGTAACCTGCGATTTTGCATTGATTTCTGTGAGATCCCAAATTTGCATGCCGCTATCAAACTCCTCGATGATACCCAGCCTCTAGAACAACACGTAGTACAACTAGAGCTCGTTGAGAAAGTTGAAGATAGTCGCTGCAACACAATGAGGCCCATAAGAAAAGGGTAAAAGCATCATTCGACTGCCCCATCAACCCTCGCTCATTCACCGAGGGAGAACTAGTCCTTTGCTATGATGTCGCGAAAGAAGTCCTAGGGCCAGGAAAGTTAGAAACCTTGTGGAAAGGACCCTACATCATCAGGCATTTCCTCTGACAGTGGGCATACATCTTGACGAAACCGGACGGGGCATGCCTAAAAAACCCCATCAACGACCTTTACCTCAAGAAATTTTACCCATAAGAGCCAAGATGGCCCTTCCTTAAAGTGAACGTACACAAACCTAACCACTGAAATTTTTCGACCAAAATACTTACTAAACACACTAAAAGTGCCGCCATGGATCACCAACCTGAACCTTATTTCAGATTTGTTGATGGAGCAGCAAGATGGTATCAAATTTTAGCCGCAGCTTCCTAGGTCATTTATCACCCTGACCAATCGCCACTCTATACAAATGGTGTGTGCATAGGTTCAACAAAAAACAATTAGGTAAAATTCGATGCCGTCATCAGACTTATGTGTGATGCCCTCCATCAAGGCATGTGCCATATGCATGTCTACCTCGATTCCCATTTAGTAATGTCATAGTTAAACCAAACGTTTGAGACAAGAGATACACATCTATTTATAAAATATTTTTTTGCAAAAATTTTAAGCAAACAATTTGACTACATTTACACATGTACCAAGGAGTCAAAACCGAATAGCTGATCACAGAGCTAACAATATCCTAAACTCGAATGCATCTCAGATAAACCATCATACATAAAAAGCCAAAAATATAGATATCCATTAGCATAACATCATCCATAAACTGAAATAGGTGACACAACATGTAAAGCCATAAAAAATATCTTTCATATATATATATCAAGATGTATATGTCTGAGTACAAAAAATAGTGTCACTAACCCATCGGCTAGCCCAAAGATACACAAAAAGTCATCAAAAATAGGGGAAGCATCCTCATAATGGGTGCTCTCCCCATGTACAAGTATACTCTATGGCGGTGCCCCCTCAGGAGGGCACCTGCACCCACAACTTCTCCCAGTACCACCACTGGAGCCGCTGTCACAACTGAGACTGCCACCTGATGTAAAATAGGCTGATAGTCCCGCTCCTGAGCCATCACCGTCTCCAGCCAGACCTCCTCGAGGTCATCTATAAAACCCCAAGAAGGCATCCCTTGGGTCAAGCGGTCCACTCGAACCCAAACATCCTCTAGAACTGACACACAAGCATTCAGTTCCGCATTGCGAGCCTCCGCCACATCTACACATGCCGCCTCTGCATCAACACGAGCTCGCTCGGCCGTAGACTCGGTAGCGGCCGAGCTGCTACCCTCTCCAGAAGGGCTAGCACCACCACCAAGTCCTCCGGCAGCATCTCCTCCCCTGCCCTCCTAGATCACCCCTAGTTCTCTGAAGAGAATCGTGGCCGACCAATCGAGCCACGAGGTGTCCTACCTCACTAACATCTACAAGAGTAACCAAAAATATGTTAGTGTCACCAGCAAAACACATAAGCACATGTGTACTGAAATAAATGGAAAAACATAAAAAATGTACATGTTGGCCCCCAAGCATAACCAGGAGGGAGACCCATCCCTGGATCCCCTTGGAATTCCATCCCTGCATATGGGAATGGCAAGAAAATTTGAGCGTTCACCTCAAACCAGGCCTCTTTCATGGCATTCCAATAAGGCCCCACCATGCCCCCACCACCTCGCGGCATCACCGGAGCCCACCTCCTCATACGAGGCTCCCGTGGCCCCCCAGGAGGCACTGCCACCACTAGTCTCAGCAGCACTACCCTCTCGTACATAATACTGTAGAAAATGCTAGCGTACGCAAACAATTTCGATCCATTGCGGACCTTGTTGAGCTACGTCACCATCCCATAATAGCAAAAGCGAGAAAAATAATAGAAGTGTCTAGCCATCAGGTGGTGCAAGACTCCAACCTGCAGTTCAGATGCCCGATGCATAGTTGACAACCCTAAGAGTCGCACAATCACCGCTAGAGCACATCGCTCTACTAAATCTGTCACTAATGCAATACTGATGCACCCCTCCGTAAGAGGCACCCAACCACAATGATGTCTCCGGAACTTCTCCAAATCCACCCTCCCGGAAGGGAGTAGATACCTCATCACCTCACCATGAGGCAGTAACCTGGTCACAAAATATATATCCATCTCAGGACGGATGGCCAGGTTAGTCCCATGCAACATAAACATGTTGCACCTCCTGCGCCAATGCTGGATCAAGTAACGAAGCAATCGGTCCTACGACTGAAGAAGCTCGTTCTCTGAAAACTTCAGGAGCCCCGATTGCACTAGCTGATGCCACACCCCAGCATTAGCAGCCAATGCAGTATGGAGCTCAGGCCAATCCCGCTCCCTCCACAACAGCATGTCATTAAAAACAGGAACCCATCAGCAATAGGGAAAATATCAAAAATAGGAAAAACTCACAACTTTTTTTCCTTGGCCTTTTGCGCACCTATCCCTCGGATAGATGCACTAAGGGCACACCTGTATTTTCCACAGGCGTGCTAAAGAAGGGGAACATAGCGCTTCAAGCGCGCTTATCCTCGGAAAATGTGCACAAAGGGCGCACTTTTGCCCTGATTTCCCACACAATCTAGGGAAAAAATCACTTAGAATCTGCACAAACCAAGTTTGTATGGACCCCGACACCATCAGACTAAAAAAATTAAAGTGCAGGACATCATGGAGGTTACCTAGGCATGATATCGCTAATCCCTGGTGCTCAAGGAGATCGCAACAGCAAGAATTGCTACACAAAAGCCTCTGACCTCTCAATAAATTAACAAGTACAAATGAATTGAATTAGGGCCATATTCATCTATATATAGCCCTTTTCAAAAAACTTGGGAGAACCATAACGAGAGATTAGAAGGTCCGTTCTCTAAAACGTAAGCTGCACTGTGATCAAAACTCCATGACGAACAGAGGAAATGCCACACATTCGCAGCCCTGAAAAATAAATTTTCAGCTCCGACAGGTATGCCCTCTCTCATCTTCTTTTCAAAGCTCATGAATTTCAATAATAGTTGATAAAGAAGATGCTTTCACTTGAGGTAGTTGTTTTTGCAGGAAAAGCTCGCAAATCGTTCACAACTCCATCCACTGAAAGTTCCAGAGCAGGTATCATTCTATCCCCGACATGATAGAGTCCCAGAAAAATCTACATATCTTGACATCATTTCTCCATCAGAAATCAAACCATAGGTTCCACATATCCAACTGTGTTTATCATCACCTCACCTTGCACTTGATAAACATCCTCATTGGTCGGCAAAGCCTTCCCCCCCACCATGGCGCTCGTCACCCACAGTAGACCATATATCACAGGAAAAGTGACACCATGGCCATACCACTTTAGTCCGAGAAGCACCTCATGCCGATCTATCCACCATGCATAAGATCAATTTTTACCATACAAAATAAAAACCCCCTTCCCGGACGACTAGGTTGTATAAGCAGATCAAAAGGGAACTACCATGCCTCGCATTTGGCCCACCATACCTCCACTAGTATAATCCCATCTGCAATACTTTTTCATCTGCTTCATCAACCCCACACATGAGACCAACCAATGGGGCCCCCACCCTCAACAAAACACCTTCCTCACAACATCAGTAAGCGAACACTTTCATGTTTTGGGGCACCCGTCTCTATGTTTTGTACAAACCAAACCCCATTATTTTATTCTTATGGTAAGTGTACAAATACCGCAAACGATGCACTACATCCCCCACCCTCTCATCCATATTTTCTACCATGGAAGCAGTCTCTCAACACCCTCGGTCGGAGTATCACACCCCCAAGCACAAGCCACCATGACATTCATAGCCAGTTTTTACCCACCCTAGAAATCCTACCGACTCCAGGTATTTCCCCATCAGAAATAACTATGACTGCCGCTAAGCTACTCAGTACACTCCAACCTTGGGCCATTGAATCCCCATCATCAGTTTTTAGTCACCCCTCGCTAACATGGCTATGTTAAATCCATCACATCCAGGTCCATAACCCTTCATGTTAGCGACCCCTCATTCGGTTGAGGCTTCCTTTTGGTCGAATTCAACGCCTCTTTTCCAAAAAGGAAGCAGTACCATGGATCACCCCTCTCCATAAAAGCGGCATCCTCGGGTGGCACTATGGGAGACATAATTTCCCAAAGATGTCATCAATCCTCCTGACATTCGACTACAACAAAATATTTCATTTAAAAATGGTATCGTACCTTACAACCATTGCACTACGCAGTTATATGCCATACCAAGTTTACACATATGGGTATCACATTCCACCTATTGTCAAAGGAAAATGTCTCAGAGGGCGTCAACATTTGTCGTCAACAACCACCAGATTACTACCATATTAGTGACACAGAGAGAACATATATCTGTCAAATATATTTTTTTAACTAGCCACAACATCACGAGCATGGGACATACCCGCCTCGTAGAAATTTTTTATATATATTGTATTATATTTTCTTACAGGGGTCCCCATAGGACATGGCCATTCTTCGAACTGGTGCAAGGTGTTTCGAATTCCAAGCTTCATGCAGGTCTCTCTCTCTATGTACAATATACAGAAAAGAAACTATAATGTATTTCATCTATACAGTTCTTCCTAGACCTCACACATTAGGTGGCAACTGTTAACACTGGAAAATCATACAAGCAGAAGACGACATTATTTAATGTCAAGCAGAAGGATTTACAGGGTTGGAAGACATTAGAGAATCTGGAAAGTATTTAAAAATATCTAAGGTCTGAGGAAAAATCAAATTTGAGCAAGTCATCAATGCTTTTGCACGCATAATCCTTTGCGAATAGCACCTTTGCGTGCCTTTTGACCTAAAATGTGCGCAATCCTAGGAGTGGTGAAAATCACTTTCCGGGACCACAAAAGCACACTCCAGGACAGTGATTCCTCACTTGAAGCTACCTAAGGACAACCACCAAATCCTCCTTAGACATCAAGGGAGCACACAATTGAATATTTGTGGCACACAAAGGAATCTTTCCCCTCTCTTGGATCACCATCCACAATGTACCAAGAGAGGGAAGGAGGATTTGAATTCTCCTATATAAGGCCACCATGAGTTGAAGAACTTGAGAGCACATTGTTATGCTGGCTAGAATTTCCCAAGCAATACCAGTAGTGTGTGATCTAGAGCTAAAGATAGAGGGAACTCAATTGTTGGTCATCCAACAAGTTCAATCCACCACAGTTGAGAGATGGAGACTTTGCATCGATGCAAGCTTGGAAGTAAAAACATCCTTGCATCGGGACTTAGAACACATGTTATAAGGGCCCTTTGGAAAGGGGGCTAAAGTTTCATCCTCATTTCCTACCAACACTCAATAAGAGGGGCCGAAGAGCCACCGTTTGGATTATTGCAGTTGTTTGACTCTATTTAGAGCTTTTTTTTATTTTTTTTAGTTTTAGTTTAGCTTTAGTCTACATATGCATGACATTTCTCTATCTAGTATGTTTATGATTCTAGCTTGTTCCTCTAACTTTCTTGACTCCACTTCTTTTTCTGCCTATGACCAATAACTTAAGTGGGTAAACCACACCCCTTAAGTTGGTGTGATTTCATACATGCGAGCATCAAGCACACTAACACAGCTACAGTGGGTTTTGCTTGCAGGTGTCGAGTTGTATGTATTATTTCCTTACTAGTTTTGGCGTGCATTTCATATGCATGCTTTTATTTGGTTATGTTTTGTCATTAGCATGGAGTATTTCCTGGATTGACAATGGTTTTTCCTAGCCTTGACATTTCTTGGATAGCCATGGTGTTGTGGGTTTTACCTTTTTTTTTCCTGGTTTGTTTTCATGTGCCTTTGGATATGGATTGAGCTATTAGTTCCTGGAAGCCTTAGTTGGAAAAATGCTATGGAATACCTATAACAACTTGGGTTGAGTTACTAGTCCTGGAAATACTTAGTGGGTTGAGTTAATAGTCTTGGAATCCCTGGTTGGACAAACGTTCTGGAAGCCCAACAACGGATATGGGTTGAGTTACTAGTCATGGAAGCCCTAGTTGGAACAAACACTCTGGAGCCTTGGAAAGCTTGGGTAGAGAGCAATCTAGTGATGGCTAGTGATGTCCAAATGTGAGGTGGAATCAATGGTTGAGGGTTGACGTGGTTTGGCCTCTAGAAGCCCTTAATTGGTTTTGATGGATTTTTTTTATGAGATCCCACATTCATGCTTGGAATATGGCATGGGGGTGACTGGATGAAATAAATATTTGGTTCAGCCTAATCTATGGCTAGGTGGTTCATGGAAGTCCCATACCTGTTCAGCCTATGAAATCATCAATAAGAGCTCTTTCTCCTTGGTATTTTATGGGTAAATATACTTGTTTATATGTGGTTTATATGGCTGTTATATCCTTGAAATTTAAGTTTGTTATATACTGGTTATGAGTGAGTTTTATGAAATTGAGAATGTATGGTTCTCCTCATGTTTTTGTTAATAAATGAATGTGAAATGAATATATGGCTTAATATATGGTAATTCAGTTATTGTGATGAGTTTAAGAAATCAAAGCTACCTACATTCTATGGGGAAATGAATAAAACACATGATGCAAAAGCATGGTTTCTTGGAATGAACAAGTTATTCAGATTGCACGATTACTTAAAGAACATGAAGGCTAGAATAGCTACGTTTAGTATCAAAGGTAAAGCAGATATCTGGTGGGAATATGTAAAGAAAATCAAAGATATTTATGAGGAGGAATTGACTTGGATTGAATTTGAGAGAATATTCAAGAATAAGTATCTATAGGAGAGATACTATGACAATAGGGAAAAATATTTTTATGGGCTAAAGATGGGATCTATGATTGATGATGAGTACACTAACAGGTTCTTGGAGTTATTGAGGTATGTCCCTTACCTCAAGGTGGAGAGAGCCAAGATACAAAGGTTCATCAGTGGGTTTCTGGTAGCATTCAAAGACATGATTGCAGTTGATGAGCCTAGATCATTGGAGGAGGCCATCTAGAAGCTAAAGCATTGTTATGAGAAATAAAAGCATAGGTTTGAGACCAAACATGACTATAAAGGTACTGATAAGAATAAAGGGAAATGTGATAAGAAATGAGCAAGGCCTCATGACACGGGTAACAAAGAGAATATAAAACTACACAAGAAGTTCAATGCATTTGAAAAAGGGTAGATATTTCAGTTTGAGAAGAAGAACAAGGTTTCAAGATAGAATCCTATACAATGTTGGACTTGTGGAAAAGATCATCACAGGCGATATTGTACACAACATCAAGGTGGTAGAGTGCAAATATAGAGTGCTCAAGAAGCGTAGACAGTGGGGGACATTGGACAGAGTGTTCCTCGGATTTATGTAGCGTTGGATAATAGGCAGGCAGAACACTAGACGTCTATTATTGAGATGGATGGTAAGATTTGTGTCAAGTTGTTTCTATTTTTATTGACCCTGGTTCTAATTATAGTTATGTTAATCCCGACCTGGTGTATAAGTGTGGTTTGAATAAATAAGTGCATGCAAAGGCTTGGTTAGTGCAGTTGGCTACAAGTACAAAGAAGCGATTTCACCATTGGGTAAGAGATTTTTCATTTGAGTTGAATGGTATTTCTACATTGACACATTTGAATGTACTTTTGTTGGGATCATACAATATGATTTTGGGTATGGAATAGTTATATCTTCACAAGAATAAGGTGGATTTTATGACAAGGCTATTGAGTGTTTGGATGAAAATGGGGAACAAAGAGTCTTGTAGGGCAATAAAAATGCAACATCAGTTAGAATGTTAACAATTATGCAGGGTAAATAGAGTCATAGGAAAGGGTGTGTGTTATTTGCAATGCATATTTCCAGTGATAAAGGTAAGGAGGATGAGGATGCAGAGGTATTGAACAGGTACCCCGTTCTATAACAGTTTCAGGATGTGTTTCCGGAATAGATTTTAGAGTTTCTGCCTCACAGAGAAGCGGAATTTTCTATTGAGTTAGTACTAGGGGCAGTACCAGCGTCAAATACACCTTACATGACAAGCACACAAGGGTTAGTGGAATTGAAGTTGCAGTTGAAGGAAATTATTGACAAGGGATACATTAGGCCAAGTGTATCATGGTGGGGTGCACCAGTGTTGTTTGTGAAGAAGATGGATGATAATCTTAGGTTTTGCATCGTTTACAAGCAGTTGAACAAGGTAACCATTAAGAACAAGTATCTGTTTCCAAGGATTGATGAATTTTTTAATCAGTTGAAGGGAGAAACAATGTTATCAATATTGATCTGAGATCATGATACCATCAGGTACACATAAAAGAAGAGGACATTTACAAGACTTCTTTTGGACCAGGTATGGGAATTATGAGTTTGTTGTAGTTATTTTTGGTTTGACTAATGCTCCAACTACTTTTATGTGTTCTAGTATGGTTTCCAGATACATCACAATTATATATATATATATATATATATATATATATATATATATTATCTGATGTTTCAAACCAACTACTGTGGTTCATCATCATGAAGTACAAGGATGTGAAAGACTGATCTCAAGGGATTGTATAATAAATAGGTGATGGATGGATAAGAATAGGAAATAACCGACAGGTAGAACATAAAATTTTGAGAGGTCAAATTAATTATTATGTTATTAATATAGATATATTAATATTTTTCCTAAGATAATGTTTTGATTATGGTAATATTTTGGTTAATATTAATAATATTATTATAATATGACCTAATATTAATAATATTGTTATAATATGACATAATGTAATGTACTTTTATGTGCTTGATGAATAGTCTATTGCGTCCTTATCTGGACAAGTTTTTTATTGTATTCATTGATGATGTATTGGTATATTCTAAAAATTAGGAAGAGAATGTCAAACATTTAGCATCGGTATTGAGATTACAAAGAGAGAAACCGTTGTGTGCCAAGCTTAGAAAATGCAATTTCTTTCATACATAGGTACATTACTTGGGGCATGTGGTTTCCAAGGAAGGCATAATAGTGGATCTGGAAAAGATGAAAGATATCATGGAATGGGAAGATCCTAGGAATGTGGATGAGGTAAGGCCATTTATGGGGATATCACACTATTATAGGAAGTTTATCAAGAAATTCTCGCATATTGTTTATCCTATCACGTCATTGCAAAGGAAATGTAATAAGTTTGAATGGACATAGGAATGTGTGACAAGTTTTGAGAAGTTGAAGAAGTCGTTGACAAATGCTCTAGGTCTAAATATTGCATATCCAAACAAGGAGTTTGTGGTATGTACAGATGCTTGAAAAAGATGGCTTGGTGGAGTCTTAATGCAAGAAGGATATGTAGTGTGCTATGAATCAAGGAAACTAAATGAGCATGAGAAGAATTATCTGACACATGATCTTGAGTTGGAAACGATCATACATGCATTGAAGATGTGGAGGCACTATCTTATTGGTAAGAGGTTTATACTGATGAGTGATCACAGTGGATTGAGGTATTTATATGACCAACTGAATCTAAACATTGGTAAATCTAGATGGTTAGCCATGATTAGTGATTTTGAATTTGAGATCAGATACATTAAAGGTAAAGAGAACTGGGTTGTAGATGCTCTTAGCAGGAGGATACAAGTGAATCATATAGTAGTTATGAGCTCCTATGGGAACGTTTTACTAGACTGGATCTTACAAGTAGGTCAATAGGATGACATGTATAGGGAGCCTATTCACATGTTACAAGTGATCAGGATGTGGAATATCGTCTCACAGTAGATGGCTTGGTTAGGTGTAGGGACAAGATATATGTGCTAGATGATAGCGAGCTCAAGAAGCTTATCTTGAGGGAATTTCATGCTAATCCTTATTCGGGTCACCCAAGATATCAGAAGACATTGACAACAGTGAAGAAGTTGTACTATTGGTTGAATATGAAGAAGTGACAGATTTTGTGGATAGGTGATTAGATTGTAAACATGTAAAAGCAGAGTGTAAGCATCCAGGTGGTATACTACAACTCATTCTGTTTTGAGAGTGGAAATGTGACGTTATTTCTATGGACTTCATCCTAGGTTTTCCGAGGAAATATAGACATCATGACTCGATTATGGTGTGGTAAATATATTGAAAAAGGTGGCACACTTCATTCCAGTTAAGTATACCTATTCATCCAATGATGTAGCACATGTCTTCATCATAGATGTAGTGAGGTTGCATGGTGCTCCAAAGAATATTGTGTCAGACAAGGATGCTAAGTTTACTTCTAGGTTATGGAAAGAGTTACTTGTAGGTTTGGGTATAGAGTTAGCCTTCAATATAGCTTATCATATGCAAACAAATGGCTCGACGAAAAGGATCAATAGGATATTGGAGGACACATTGCGGATGTATGTGATGTATCAAAAATGGAAGTGGTAAGCCTTATCTTCTACTGGTAGAGTTTTCTTACAACAATGGGTATTAGGAGTCACTGAGGATGAGTCCGTTTGAGGCACTCTATGGGTGGATTTGTAATACTCCCATCAGTTGGAGTGGTCCAGGCAACAGTTTATTGATAGGATCAGATATTTTGGAAGAGATGGAACAAGAAATGTAGGTAATTAAGAAGAATATAAAGGAAGGACATGATAGGTAGAAAATTTATGCCGATCATAGTAGGTTTTTTAAGGAGTTATTGACATATTGTCGAGATTTTATTTTTTATTTTTATATATTAACTTTTTAATAATTTTATAATTTTTATGACTTAGATGTCCCCTCGCTTCCCTGAAATTTCCCTAAATTTTGGGGTTGCTTATATACGTCCCCCTTGTGCATATCCCCGCTCCCACGTTCCCCATCCCAGAAATATTTATAAGAACAATCAACAATGAACCAAATAGTGGAACCAAAATTTCTTAAAACAAAGTCAACGTTTGCACTTGATTATTTTTGCAAGAGTCCTCCATTTCTTTATGAGAAGTGTCCATTTTCTAGTGCAATCTTCAAAACTTTGGAGTTTTTAGGTGAAAATCCACAACATGTGTTTAATATTTGTCACCTTCAAAAACTAGATCTGATTTTTATTGTACCACTTGGAAACTATTTCAAATCTTCACTCCTCAACAACAATGCCAATTTATTGTAAATCCTTATGATAATTCTTTGTTGTTTAGGAACTATTTCAAGGCAAATGCATACCTACTTTTGACCTCAATCTAGCCCTTAGGTCATAGGGGTCTCCCTTAATACTTGAATGAATTCTATTTGTTCATTGTCACCACACAACCACTTATTACGCACAAAGGTGAGATCTAAACTAAGATGAAAATATTTGAAGAGATTGGAAAGAGACAAATTAAACATTGTAAATCTCCTTGATATAAAGTTTATCCATCACACATGAAATTAATCATGCTAAAGCATCTAAAGATTTTAAACAAAGGCTCAAATGTGTTCTCATTCTTATGTTATGAATTATGAAACAAGCAAGATGATTATAATTGAACTAATTTCTACTGTGATGAAGAATTTAGTAAAAGTTTTAATAGAATTGATATAATCAACAAATACTTTAATTTTTCATATAAAGAAAAAACATAGAAATAATATTCTTATAGTTCAAAGACATAGCAAATCCTAATTATATGCAATACAATGTAACAATGATTAAAACAAGTTGATTAAATCATAATTCTCTGTGTAAAATATAACTTTGTAATTATATGCAATACAATGTAACAAACTTTTATTTAAATAAAGGTATGATTAAAACAAGTTGATTAAATCATAATTCTGTGTGTAAAATATAACTTTGTCGAGTAATGTAAGGAAACTTATCCTCAGTCTAGCATTTGAAGTATCCATATAACTTTAAATCTATAAAATACTAACTTCCAATAATTGAAAAAAAAATCTCTTGGTTGTAATATGAAAAATATTATTAAGAGAATACAAGTCTCCCTATGCCTTAATTATTATGATTAATTTATTTTCATTTTATTAAAACAATAAAACTTATAATTACTTTGTTTATTAAGCATATTACACATTATTTAAATTACAATTATAATTAAAACTTAATTTTGATTTAAATTAATAAGGTATTAAATTAAACCTAACATATATTCTTATGCATATGCATTAACTCTCACACACTTTTGAATGTGTAGTTGTAATCGTGTTTCGTGATTTTAATAAATATATATTTTATATTATTTCCACAAAAATTTATTTAAATTAATTTGTTGGGAGAAGTTTATTGAGGCGGAAGAATGGTGTGGATAGTGAAAAGTGGTCTAGATCCAGGCACACAAATTCTTAAAAATTTTGCAGTAACAGTGTTTGAATCATGTTTTTGATGGTCGAAATAGATTCACATCATGAAAAATCTATGGGGCACCCAAAATCTTGAATTTTGACTGGTGCAACCTCAATTTTCAAAAATCTCTATTAAAATCTTGTCTGAATTTCCATAATTTTCAGAGAAAAAAACAAGCTAGTTGAATTAGTTTTTTATTTTATTTTTAATTAATAATACTAATAATTAATATTTGGCATTTTACAATTTATTTATTTATATGATTTATTTATTTTTATTTTAATTAAATGTAGATTTAGATGATAAGATATAATATTTTTTTAATTAATAATATTAATAATTAACATTTTACATTTTATCTAATTTATTTATTTTATATTTTTCTTTTAATGATGATGATGACGGTTACCGTCTATTAAGACCAATGCGGTCTATCAGACCTTAAGAGAGGACCAAGAATCTAAGTTTGATTCTTCAAAATCTTGTTTCTATGGTCAAAGAAAAGGGAAATAAGTGCTCCAAGATCGCTATAGGTGGGTTGGCTTAATAGGTCAAGAAGATTGGAAGTGTGGCAGATGTTAGGGAATTGAGAGCAAATGTGAGTAAGAATCGAGCAGTCTAAAAGGAAGTGTTTTTCATCTTCCACCTGCTTAGAATCACAAATCTGACAGATTCTATCGTTCCAAGGGGTCTTGGGAATAGACCATCGTCCGGTCTCACTCCGAAGCTCATGGGAATTAGTTCTTATCTTAGCAATGTTAATTTTTTTCTTATTTATCGACAACACAAAGAGATAATTCAGATTATCAAGGGTGAGGTTGATCATTTCCTTATAGTATCTTAGATTCCTTTTACCCTCCAGCTCCTGATCCTCCCACAGCTTGTCCTTAAACTTGGAGATAATAGTATTTTTGATATTATCTTTGCTTCCCATACTGAGCTCCTCCTTAATTCCCCAATGGTTGAGCCAGGACTAAAAATCCTTATGCCACCCGCACTTGAGGTGAAGGTGATGGTTTTAATTATAGTTAGAAGCAATTTTAGGGAGCCTTTTTAATTCCATGTTGTCAAGATTATTCTTATACATATAATATCTAAACATAGCCATACTTTCAATGGGGGACAAACCAGATTCGATCAAGAGGATAGGATAGGGAGTATTTCCCTTGATCTTAAGGTTGTAGGTTATGAATTTCTTTTGAATCATATCAATCTTCCTCCATGATTCTCTGGATGTACTGCAACCCCAAACTTCACATCTGTATAAGACAACAGGGGTAACAAGGATCTCAAAGAAAAACCTCTTTTTACTCCAAACGTAAAGATCAACCGACTTACAATTGTTTTCAAGCTCATAATAAGCCATTAGGGGAATTTTTAGGTCTAAAATAGGCCTCCTAAGGAAATTATAAAATAATAGTGGAGATAATAAAATAAGATTTGATTACATCATCAAATTTTAGAGGGAAAAAAGGAAAAATTATTTTTTCAACTCATATTTTCAACTTAACTCCCTATGGGTTTATTCAAATTTCGAGTGGAAACACTCGTTGTTGCATAATTTGATTTTTCATCCAATGAGTACCAATTTTGAATACTTTCGATGGACACTGCTACATGAAAAATGAGAAATACATGAAAAACGTGATTGTAAACACATTTTTCATGTATTTCTCATTTTTCATGTAGTAGTGTGCATTGAAAGTATGCAACATGGGTACTCCTTGGATGAGGAATTTTTTTTTGCATCCAACAAGTATTCTCGCTCAAAATTTGAGTAAAAAATTAGAGAGATAAGCTGAAAATACTAATTGAAAAAGTAGTTTTATTATTTTATTATTTTTTAATATTTTTACTTTTTTACTCCAAAAATGGTGAATAATCCCCCATGGTTGACATCATCATCTTGAATCCTATTGGTCCTTATAAAGTTTATTTTTGTTGTACATTTTTCTTAGGAGGCCCATTTTAGACCTCAAAATTCCCCTAATGCTTTACATCCCTCAATAATCCTTTTCTCGATGCTATAATTCCAATTGAGATTATGAGGGAAGTCAATGCCAAAATACTTATAAGAAGAAACCTGCTCTAAGCACTAGTTATTATACACGAAACTACCATGGGTGATCTCTTTTAATTTAATGATCATGACTTTAGTCTTGTTGGTATTAACTGTCATAACCATCTTGGATCAGTAGTTATGAAGAATCTGGAGCTGCTTGCCAAGGTCATCATGGATTTTTGCAAGAGAAATGATATCATCGGCACAGAGGAGAAGAGTAATGAGAACACCAGAAAGCTCAATGTCCTTGCACCCCACAGATTCGAAACATTCCTCTAGCTTATCGATGTATATGCCAAAAAGGATAAGGGATAGGGGACACCCTTTCTTAACTCCAATATTGCATTTCATGGCTTTAGACCACCCCTCGTTAGTCTTAAGCTTGGAAGTGATGGTCTCGTAGAGACATATCACAAAAATTCTCAGCTCAAGAGGGACCATGATCTCTTTAAGTCTCTGCGAAATTTTATCTCAAGGGACAATGTCAAAAGATTTTCTAAAGTCCACAAAGCAACAGAAGAGATCGGCTTGACTATTGTGACATTCCTCCGCAATGATTTTAAGAGTGACCATATGGTCATTAGTCGAGTGATGTCTCCTAAAACTAGCTTTTCCTTTAGCTCTTTTTCCCTGGCTTTCAAGCCAAAGGATAAGCTTCTTCTCCAAAATGAGCCCACAAAGTTTGGCCAGGATATGGCTAACCATAATGGTCCTGTAGTTTGATGGAACACTCTTGTCCCCTTTTTTAAATATAGGTACAATAAGGCTTTGCGTCCAAATCCGAGGGGAGCCATGCGTTATAGCCAAATTGAGAAGCTTGTGGAGATAAGGAATGAGGATAGATCTTCCCATTCTAAGGATCTCAGCTTGGTATCCTTCAATATCTTTAGCTTTCCCATTAGTGAGCTTATTAATACCAGACTCAATGTCATCAAGAGAGAATACATCCTCCTTAATTGGAGTGATTAAGGTGGTTCCCATAATTTCTAGAGAGTCATACAACTTCTTAAGATAGTTGTCCCAGTTTTCTAAGGGGAAAGAATGGTTCTTTGGTTTTACGGACAAGAACATTCCGCCAAAATTTTTGGGCGCGACTTTTGAAAGGTGGAGAAGATAATCCTGTCTTTTATTAATATATGCTCTTTTCTTGCTCTTGATCATATTTTTGTATATATTTATATTTTGCAGCTTAATGATTTCATTAGGAGTGTCTCTTATCGCTTTCTTGGCAATTTTTCAATCTTTGTCATACTAAGGATTGGAAGTTCTATTAGACTGCTTAAACGAAATCTCATTAGAAAACTTGCTAATGGTGATGGAAAGGATATTAGTGAAATGGTAATAAATTTTATCAATGTTATTATTATAATTCTTGGGGCCTAAATCCCTCTCTAAATCCCTTAAGAAGAGGTCGGTTTTACTTTTATCGAAGAAAATGTGTCTTTTTCTTTCATTGGTCTCCTGCATGTGGGTGGTATGCATAGCAAGATTGAGGGATAAAGAAAGAGTTTTGTGGTCAAAGTAAGACTCGAATCCATTAAGAAGCTCAAAGTTTGTAATATGGTTGAGGACAAGGATGTCAGAAATTTCATAATCCACGGCACTGCTACCCAACGCATGGAAACATGTCATCTAATCGGAGAGGGGCCACTTGTTAATACCATTACAAATAATTAGGTCCTGGGAACTGCAAAGTTTGAGGAGCTTGGTGCCGAATAAATTCTCAATAATGTCTTCATATTTTCTCTTGAATTTATTAGCTAAGTTACTATCTTAATCAAGCCACAAGGGGTTGGGGTTAGAGTTTTTGCTTAATGTAATGGCTTGGTTAGTAGAAGTTCTAGCATTAAAGTCTTCTAGTAAAGGAAATTAACATCATTTCTCCGGTTGAAGATGTATTTTTCTAAAGAATTGAAAGGGAAATTCTTATCTAGGTTGTTCTTCTTACAGGATGTAGAGTTGATATGAGTGAAATAGTAGATTGCAAGAAATATCCTATTGGTGGTAGAATCAGAAATTTCGATCCAAATGTATTAATTGAAGGGGTCGATTTTATGAAGTCAGATGTGAGAGGAAAAAGTGTTCCTTATATAGCAGGCTCTACCACCAAAACCCCTCCAAGAGGATTTCTTATTCCAACCAGACCAAAGAGTGAAACCATCGAGGTGAGGGACCCTATATTCATCATGCTCTGATGTTTCAAATAAGAGAATAAGGTCAATATCACTCAGGATCCAACTTAGCATAGGACCTTTACACCATGGAAAGCCACGGAAGTTCCAGAAGAGGATCTAGAGTGATGCAAATTCCTATTTATCACTCTTGCTTGAGACTCTATCTCTAATAATAGCTTTCTTATTCCTAATGATTGCCTGTTTCCTAGCCTTTCTTGCGTCCTTGGCCTTTTGGACTTCTTTCTTAAGTTCAGCTTGGTCTTGAGGAATGAGATCTTCATTTATAAAGATTCATGTTCCTTTTAGGCTTGGGGATTTCTTGAGTATATCCAGTTTATGTTCATGACAACTGACCTTGACACAGATGAGTCTGTGTTTATCCTCAAGTATCTTTCTGGCCCTTATTACTTCCATGAGATAGGTTTTTTCAATTTGAGATTTTTTTTTTAATTGTTATTTAACCATTTCTAATGTGTTTTCATTGTTTTTTTCTTCTATACCCACAACTATAAGATTTAAGGCTCGTTTGTAGTGCTCATGGTCGAGAACCATTAATTTATTAATTTCATCTTTGATGTGTTTAATATCTAAGTTATTTTTTGTGTTATTTAGGGCTGAGTTATTATGTAGTTGTTCGTTTAGATTTTTAATCTCGTTTTTCAAGGTGTCATTTTCTTCGACCATTGTTTGTTTACTATGTTCTATTTTTTGAATTTTACCTTTTATTTATTGGAGTTCAATTTCGAGTGTGGTTATTTTATTTTCTAATGATTTGTGGTTGTTATCAAGTACTGTTGTTAGTTCTAGTTTAAAATGATTTTATGTTTCTTCTCTTCATCTTTCTGAAGACTCGATGTACTCATAGAGACTATCTAATGTAATTTTACTTGGTGTGCCTTTGCTAGAGGGGGGCTTAGAAATATCAGGGGAAGCATTCATAGTATAATAAAACAAAACTTAACACAAGGAGGGTAAGTGAGAACTTGTGCACCTATAAACCAGAACCAATGTGAAGTTGTCATCGTGCCTTAGAGGCTAAGCCTTTGACAGATATAAATCTTGTTTCTACTGTCCCAAAATTAAAGTTCAAAAAAACTCGTTGTCTAACAAGTTCATTAAAAACAAGATTAATGAACTAATGTCAAATAGAATAAAAAAAATAGTAAAATTAATTTATGTTACGACCAACTTTATAACCAAATATAATACATTGAGAGTCATGTGGCCTCTAATAAGACTTCAAGTTTTATCTACCAATACCGATCCATATAATAAATTATAGAAATTTAAATAAATAATTTTAAATATAAAGTTGTAAGGATATGAAATAAACAAACGAAATTAATAATCAATCCAGTGATGGCTACATATCTATACCTTCCGTAGATATAATAAAATATATCATAACCATTTCATATAAAATACTGTCCTCGCTAAAGATAAAATATTTTTCTTTTTAAATCACAAATATTGATGAACAAATACACTTATACTTTATTATATGCTTATCCAAAGTTTTCCAAAATCACAATGAAAACGTGATCACCTAATATAGTAGAATTACGTGTAAGCCTTGTGTTTGACTTGGGGGATATTAAAAAAAGTCAATTATAAATCTAGAAGCTAACAAGTGTTCGCAGGATGTTGCTTAACGGTGTCACAAGGATATTTTTTTAATCACATCATGAGATCATCACCAAGACCTAGGGTGATAAATCAAGCTATATGACATAAATATAAGCCCTACCCACCTTTTACATATATATAATCTATTGTATTATATTAATTTTTTAATATTGTGTGCATATACACGTGTCTCTTAGTTGGCCCTTGAAAAAAACATAAGTGATAAGTTCAAACCTCCATAGAAGAGGGAAAATATTTAAATTGCATGGACTTATTGCTATAATATTTTTTTAAAGAGGGTTGTTTTGGGAAAGGTGTTATATGTTTTTTTCTTTTCCTTTTTTACTAGTTGTTAGAGTTGTTTCGAGGAAGGTGCGATATATATCTAAAAGATATGTTAAAATGAAGAATTATATATTAAAAAAAACACTTTTGATATTGAAAATAGCGAGAAGTTTGATTTGAAAGGTTTTCATTAGAAAATTCGATTGAAGTCGATTTAATGTTAAACATATTTAAAGTGAAACATAATTTTTTGAAAATTTATTATAATTTAGAATCATATTTCAATTATTAAGAAATTTTGTGATGGTAATGATGAATAAGAATTTATTATAATTTAAAATTATAAAGTTGAAGTTAATGATAATGATGAAAGTCTATCTAAATTTTACATTTTATTTTGATATTTATTAAAAATTAAAATTATATTTTTGTTATTAAGATATTTTTATCTTTTTTTTACTTGATGATGATGACGATGATGATGGTGAGATGATGATGGTGAAGACGATGATGGTGACAACAATAATTGTGATGACAACGACATTGATGATGACGATGGTGATAATGATGATGACGATGACAATGATGATGACAATGGTGATAATGATGATGACAAATATGATGACGAATGTTATTGACGATGACAACAATGACAATGATGATGATGATGAACATCCACTGAAACCCATATGGTTATTGGACCTTAATAAGGCAATACATTAATCAGATTCTTTAACATTTTATTTCTATTCTAAAAAATACGTGAGAGAAGCATTCCTAGATCACCATAGTGTTGCCAACTTAAAAGGTAAAAAAGGTTGGTAGTGTGACAAATATTT
Source organism: Pinus albicaulis (assembly GCA_034641835.2). Classification (NCBI taxonomy): domain Eukaryota; kingdom Viridiplantae; phylum Streptophyta; class Pinopsida; order Pinales; family Pinaceae; genus Pinus; species Pinus albicaulis. Next base: position 252,703,648 of record CM076578.1, read on the forward strand.
TGAAAATTAGATCAAATGTGAATGTAAAATGTACAATCTAAGAAAAAGTTCCTTTCATCTTCAACCCTCTTAGGATTGCATAGATAACAAACTCTTTTATCCCATGGAATTTTGGGCGTAGTTCCATTATGAAGCTAATGAGATTTTTTTTTCTTGGCAATGTTCATTTTCTTCTTAACATTAGTAAATGAAGAAATATAATTTTTGTTTTCAAGAGCAGGGTTGATCACCTCTGTATAATATCTTAGTTTCATTTTCCCCTCTAATTCTTTATTTTCCTACAATTTCTCCTTAATTTTGGAAGTAATGATATTTTTAATATTATCCAAATTTAGTAATATTATCTCCTCCTTTATTCCCTAATAGTCAAACCAAGATAGGGCTTCCTTATTCTACCCTCGCTTGACTTGAAGGTGGGGGGTTTGTCTAGAGTTAAAGAAAATTTAAGAGACCTCTTGGCATCCATGTTATATAACTTCTTCTTATACAAAAGATACCTAGCTATGCTTTCAATAAGGGAAAGGTTTTCTTCAATCAAGAGGATAGGGTTTGGAGTATTTCCTTTAATCTTGATGTTGTAGAATATAGATTGCTTTTGGATCTATTCAATCTACCTCCACGACTCTCTATATATACTGCAACACCAAACCTCACATTCATATAAAATAACAAGAGTAATGAGAGTCTCAAAGACGAGCTTCTTTTAATCCCAAATTCAAAAAAAATTCTACTTACAATTATTTTCAAACACATAGTAAGCTTTATGGCCTCCATTTATCCTTTTCTCAATATTATAATTATAATTGAGCTTATGATGGATGTTAATTCCCAGATATATGTATAAAATAACATCCTCCAAGGAGTTATTGTCAAAAATAAAAGTATCATAAGTGAACTTTTGGGATTTAATTATTATGTATTTAGTTTTGTTGGTACTAATAGTCATACCCATCTTCAAGCATAAATATTGGAGGATTTTGAGTTGTTTTCCAAAATAACAATGTCGTCCTCATAAAGGAGGAGATTTATGACCATATCAGTGAGTGTGGGGCCAAAATAAATTACATTTTTCAAACACTCTTCTAGCTTATCAATGTATATCCCAGAAAGGGTATCGGATAAGGGATTCCCTTGCTTGAATCCAATATTGCATTTAATTTTGTCCAACCAACCCTCAATGGCCCTAAGCTTGGAAATAACATTCACATGCATCTTTGTCACAACCCTCAACTCGAGAGGAACCATTATCTCTTCTACCCTCTTCCATAGCTTTGTTCTAGGAATAATGTCAAAATATTTTCTAAAGTCAACAAAACAATAGAAAACATCAATTTTATTATTCTGGAATTCCTATAAAATTATCCTGAGAGTAACAAGATGGTATGTAGTTGAATGATATATCATAAACCCAACTTGGCCTTCAATTCTTTTACCATTTCTTTCAAGCCAAACACTAATTTTATTTTAAAAAATAATCCCATATAACTTGGATACATTGTCACTAAGGCATAGTGGCTCTATATTAAGAGGGAATTTTTTTATCCCCACTCTTAAAAATAGGCACAATAAAAGCGTCCAAGGCTCAGGGCATCCTTTCTTCACTACTAAATTAAATAACTTGTGTATGCAAGGGACGAGGATAGATTCTCCCATTTTAAAATGTTTAACTTGGTAGCCTTCAATGTCCTTAGATTTCCCACTAGCAAGTCGCTTATCTTCTAAAGAGACTATATCATCCTCTATAGCAACATTCAAAGTGATGTCCATGGAATTAGGGGATTCATAGAGTTTTTCAAGGTAAATATTTCAATTCTTTAAAGGAATCAAATGGTTTTCTTGATTCTTACGAATCATAATTTTCCTCCAAAAATTTCTAGGTTCATACTTAGGTGAAGTAAATTTTCTTTCTTTCTACTTATATAGCCTATTTTATTTCTTTTAATAAGAGCTTTGCATGTATTTATCTGATCAAGTTTTACAGTTTCATTAGGAGAACCCCTAGTCATTTTTCTACCAATTTTATAATCAATATCATAGAAAGGGCTGGTAGTTATATTATTCCTTTTTATGACACCTCAATAGATAAATTGCTAATGGTAGTGGAGAGAGTTGTAGTGAAATTACGATAGAGGTTTCCAATGTTATCCTTATAATTTAAGAGGCATAAATCCCTATTTAAATCCTTTAAGAATATATCCATTTTACCTGTGTAAAAAATCAAGAGGTTTTGACTCTCACAATTCTCATGCATTTGCTTGTTTTGCATTGCATAGTTTAAATTCAAGGTCAAAGGTCTAGTATCAAAGTCAAGTTCATGGTCATTTAAGAGGTCAATGTTTACAATTTGGTTGGAAAATAGGGATCTTAAACATCACATAATCCATGAAAATATTTCCAAGCCCATGAATATAAGTCATCTGGTTGGATCTTGGCCACTTGATTATGCAATTGAAAATTATAAGGTCTTGAGAACTACAGAGTTTGACTAACTCAATTCTAAATAAATTTTCAGTTAGGTCTTTACAGTTTCTTTTGAATCTACTAGCTAAAACAAGCTCCTTATCTAACCAAATAGGATTAGGTTTTGAATCATAAATTAGGAGAATAGCTTAGTTAGATGAGGTTTCATCATTAAAGTCTCCTAAAAATAGGATATTACTGTCATTCCTTAGACTATAAATATCCCACTCTAAGGTATTATAAGGAAAATTATTAGCTAGATTGTTTTTTTATAAAAGGTATAGTTTATAAGTGAAAAATAACAAATTGAAACCTAAATCCTCTTGGTATTATTTTCAAATATTCCAATCCAAATGTATCAATTGAGGGGGGTTAACTTGTTATCACTTAGGAAAAGTGAAACATCATTTGACATAATAAGAGGGGTTCATTTGTCAAAGGTATGGTCATAGAGTTCATTTGTCATTAGTTGGTAAAGGAAAAATTCAATTTTTTTCTTATTAGCCTATCCTAAGGTCCAAACTCACCCCCATTCAAGTCTTTTCATGTCACATCAGTCATTATTTCCTGACATATTCCATTTCCCAAGCTTATAAATATGAAAAGGTCATTTTATCCAAGATTTCCTATTTTCGCAGCGAATTGCACAGTAAAAACGCAGTTTTCACTATGAAACTACTGATAGTACTTTCGTAGCGAAACTGCCAGGAAATACACTAAGTATGCTATGAAAAGAGTTATTCCTGTCTATCTTTTCAAATCAGGTGCTAGGTGTCAGTTAATGACTAAAAGTATTAAGGTGAATGTCATTCGAGTCAGTTAGGGTTAAATCAAAGTACAATGTTCATGTCTGAGGTCATCACTTATGTTCTTAGCATGTATGAGTCATGATGAAGGCATGAGTTGTCATTGAAACTTTAAAATATTTCCCAATTGAGTCTTTGTAATTCCCCACTTCACCTTTGCATGCTATTGAGCTCTAGAGAGTTGTTTCACCAAGCCAAGCTAGTTGTTGCCATTTTCAAGCAATTCCAGGTGTCATTGATCAAGCGAGGAAGAGAAGGTATAAAAGCACAATGGATACAAAGCGGAAGACCAAAAAAGGAGGCCACTGTCTCAAATATGAGCCATCATACATGAATTTGCTGAATGAAGACCCAACTGCCTTAGATGTTTTCAGAAGAATAGGGTGTTTGCAGTTTTGCGAAAGATTGCAAGGATTCCATGTGCAGATTTCTAAGGAGTATTCCATCAGTTTCAATGGGACAACTTCAAAGGTGGGAATGTTGAACCTCACTATAACACCAGAGACTATTGAAGCAGCAACAAGAATTCCTAGAGGAGGATAGCAATGGTTCAAAGGTTTCAAGTTCAACATGCAGGAATGTAAGGAATTTATCAAGCTAGAGCATAGTGAGATTGATCTCACAAATGCCACCTAATGAGCTACATGAAAGTCAACTTCTCAAAGCTGTTGCTAATCATTCATAAATACTTCACTTGTGAAGGGAGGTACCACATGGTTTACTCATACCATTTCAGGCTTCTACTACATTTTTTTGGTAAGAGGTCTCTTGATTTACCTTTTTACTTATACAAAAGCTTAGCTAAAATGTCAGACAAAGTTCAAGCTAAATCTGAAGGAAATGAAACCTCACTCTCTCATCATGGTTTAATCAAGTTGCTAGTTTTAGAGGACTTAAAGAGATTAGGCAGAGACTGATCATCTTTCCTGATTGTCAGTGGTTTTGAAGTAGATGTCGTCATTCCTAAAAGAACTCCTAAACCTAGAGGTATACCATCACCTTCAGTGGCAGAGAAAAGTGAGCCTTTAGTGGAAGAAAAAAATGAGCTAGTAATCATGGAGATAGAGCCATTGTAGAAAGTTGATACACCTGCAAAACAAAAGCCACCAGTGAGAAAACATGGCAGCAAGAGAGTTACAAGAAGACAAAAAGTGGCTAAGGGTAACGTAGAAGACATTCTACATGATATTAATATTGAAGAAACTCCCATAGTCCAAGCTAAGGATATAGATGAGGGAGGAAAGAAGCTCAAGAAAGCCAAATCAGCTAAGAATTTAGAGTTTGAGGGTGAAGATGCAGATTCATGTTTCATGCTAGGAAACCAATGAAAAGACATGCTAGAAATATCTTGGAAAGTAATAAAGAAACTCAGAAGGTCACTGAAACTGTCCAGCCACCACCAAGCAGCATTGACCTTTCCTCACCTGCAAAAGAAGAATCAATCATTAAACAAAGGAAAGGAAAAGAGAAAATTATTGAAAAAACAGATATTGATGTCCTTAAGGAGCAGTTGAAGCTGGCAAATGAAGAAATAGAAGTCTTGAAAAATGAGGCAAGGAAGTACAAGGTTCAGAAAGTATAGTTTGAGAAAATGAAAGAAATTTGGGAAAAGCAGGTTAATATTGTGTCAAAGACCTTAGATAACACACAAAAATTGATAAAATGGACTTAGCCATTGAGAGGAGAAGTGAAGAATATCAAAAAAATGAACCTGCACTTGAAATATAAGAACAAGACACTAAAATACCAATTCAAATACCTCCAAGAGTAGTTAGAATTGATTCATGAGGAGCTAGAAAAGAAGGGCTTAAAGATGACTGCAATTGAGGAGCCCATAGCTCAGTTGATCATTAATGAAGAGGAAACACCTCAAGGGTCTTAAGTTGAGTTTTATTATGTTTTAGGAGGTTCATGGTAATCTAAAAATCAAGTTTCTATAACTGGAGGTTACTTTTTTGAGACAGGGTTAAAATCTGGAAATTTTGCAGTTTTTCACAGTTTCGTAGTGTTTCCTAGGCCTAAAGCCAGGAAAACGATACGAAAATTTCTGTAGCAGCTTATTTTTTTTAAAAACCACTTTTTACAGTTTTAAGGAGGGATTTTAATGGTGGTGAGGTGTCATGTCTTGGTTGACACCCTGGAACAGCCAAAGAGAAAAATTTATAGGTGCAAAAGCTATTTTTTGGATGCTACGAAACTGTCATGTTTTCGTAGAGAGCTACTTTTGAAAGATTTGAAGCATCCCAGTGGAAGTTTTAGACAGGTGGACATATCCAACAGGTCAAGGTACCTTGCCATAAAACATTTATGACTTGAAAACAGTGTTTTGGAGACATCTCATCAACTAAAGTTTTCGTTGAAGATAAGGGTCCCGCTTTCTTGAAAAATAGGGTTTGGTTCGATATTTTTAGGAGAGTCTTTAATATGTCAAGTAGTGATGAACTATTTCATATCCTATTCGAGCATGTGATGCTTAGTTGTAACTGACAAGTGAATGTTTCAAATATAAGGTAGAATGATGTAATAAATAGGAGTTTGAGTCCTATTAGGAAATGTCATCTTTAGGGTATATTTGTCATTTTCTTATTAAAAGACATGTTTTTTCTGTTATATGAGGTGTCATAGGAAGATTTTGATGAATCTATCCAAGAGGTAGATCATCCCTGCTGTAAGAATGTATATTTAAAGGCAAATTATCAAAGTTGTCAAGGGTTGGAGATTTTTTGCACCATGCTGCTGCTTTATCTAATTTGACTTATATCAATAATATAGAGGACTTCTTCTTGACGGACCTGAGATTTCAATGGACGTTTTAATGTCTTCCTAATCTATATCTTTATGTTTACCACTTGCATTAGATTTCATCGTTATTACTCAGAATTCATATTTTATGCTCTGACTTCCTGTACTAATGAAATTACTGTGTTGCCCTTTGTTCTAAGTGTGATTTTCCTTTGTTAAAGACTCTTTCCTACCTTAGCTTCCATGTCAAGAAACCTTTCCACTGAATCTACTGATTTTTTGACTCCATAAACCCAATGGTAGCAATCTTGCATTATTTTCAACATAAATACACAAAAATCAAGTTACTTTTCAAATAGAGTTAGCCATCTAGTATTATCATTATCTAATATCATAAACCCCTTTGAGAGATCCCTCTAAGACTGAAGAGGCTAAACTTCAGTCAAAAGCTGGTTTGAAATAGTTACATAGAGTGATAACATTTTGGTGCATTTTCCGGGAGCCTGAAGATATAATTTTCTCGAAATTTTGAAGCTGAACTCTTGAAGGTAGCAGGAGCTCAGAAGTTTTTTGAGGCTGCATCTACCTTGGTGACTCCATTATAAATTCTCATGTTCAAAGGTGGCTTTGAAAAGGAGATATACGAGGAGAAATCCTAAACCAGAGCCACCTACAATTGTGGATAATCCAAACACAATTTCCAGAGGTATTCAAGACAATTCTGCAATATTAGGTACTCCATTACACAAAAAATCCTTGTCCTTTAAAGTTTAAGAAGTCCTGAAGATAAAAGGTTTGATGATAAAATTCACAAAGTCTTGTTTAGGTCTAAAAATGAAAAAGAATTGACTAAAATTTTCTTAGACCTACATAGAAGAGCTATTGATACCTCAGCCTTAGTGACTCAAAATGATAAAGAAGAGTTTTGGGAAGAAGTCACATCTGAGTTATTGTTAGAAAGGGAATCTTTGGATAGGTTGAAGGAATTAGACCCATTTGAAATATTGTTAAGAAGTAAATCTCGTGTCCCTCTACTTGATTGGAGTTCAATTGTGACTAGACAACAAAGACCAACCAACCCTCCTCCTAACAGTTCCTCTTCCTCTACTGTTGATGTCCCTAAAACTACCATAGTTCTAGTCATCATGGCAGGAAATGTACCACCTCCACCTGCTATTGCACCTGTTAGGTATGCCCCTCTTGTTCTTCTAGCTGTCCTTAATGCCCTTCCAAGAAAATACTCTACTAGAATCAAAACTTGGGGACGTGATGAGGAAATTGCAGTTGAAGAGCATTTATACTAGTTCAGTGACTTCATAGACAGGGAGTAGTTTGACCATGAGGATGTCAAGATGCGATTATTCGCTTAGATCTTTACTGGTGAGGTCAGAAAGTGGTTCAAAGCCCTTACACCAGGAAGCCTGCATAATTGGAATGAATTTGAAGATAGCTTCTTGAGAAAGTGGGGAAATAGAACCAACCATATACAAGCCCTCACTGGGTATAATAGTTTGAAAAGAGTTGTTGATGAAACTGTCCAAAATTTCTCCAAGAGATTTAACAAAGTTTATGACTCCATCCTTGCCCATATAAAGCCTCCTCCAGGAGCAGCTCAAATGAGATATGCTGAGGCCTTTGATTATGAATTTTCTATCCTGCTAAGAGAAATATAATCCCCTTCATTAGCTGAATGTAAAATGATGCAGTGAAGGTGGAGGTCAATATGATCGCAATTAAAAAATCCAAGATGGGAAAGAAAAAATTGAAAGAAGAAGATAAGCCTTCCACCTCAGAGGATAAATTTGACTCCATGATGAAGACAATGGAATGCCTCTACTCCTCTTGCACAACATGAACCTCAGTTTATAAATCCTCAGTTCAGAAGACCTCAAAACCAGCAGAGACGAACGGAAAACAGAAATCATCCTGACCCTCAAGTAAGGCCTCCTTTTCAGCAAAACTTAGTTGATGAAGACGATCAGCCTGAAATACAAGAAGAGTCAATTAATTTCTAAGATTAAAACATGTCAGGGATGTTTTTGACTAAGGAGGAACATGATGAGTCAGATCATGATGTAAAAAAGGGTGAGGAACCATCTGATTATCTTAAAGTATATCAACATGCAATCTTTGAGATGCAGAAACAATACAACCTCAGAAACAGAAATGTTCCAATTATTGCAAACAAAACACAGCCCAAGAAAGATAACCCTAAAGCTGTTGAGGTTAGGAAAGATACACCACCTCCTCCTCCTGTCAAAGGGACTGAAAAAATTGCTTTTGTTTTCAGTTTGGAGAGTGAGATATCCAAGATTAAAATCCTAGTTCCTTTTGGAGAAATTATTAAGGTGAATGAATACATAAGTAAGATTGTAAAAATGCTAAATTCCAAACCAGGAGCTGTTGATATAATTAATATTCAAGAAAATCATCCAACCATATACTTGGGACCAATATTGGAGGATGAGCAGAATGAAGAGGTGCCTTCTTTCTATGTTAGCCTTAGCATTCATGACATGACATTACACAATGAAATGTTAGATTCAGGAGCCTCTCATAACCTCATGCCCAAAGTGATCATGGAAAGGATGGGATTGGAAATTACTAGGCCATATAAGAACTTGTTTTATTTTGATTCAAAAAGAGTTTAGTGCATTGGTTTAATAAAAGATGTTGTTGTTGGTCATACACAAGTCTCTTCCAAAACAGTGGTAATGGACATTGTGGTAGCAGACATTCCACCTAATTTTGGCATGATGTTATCAAGGTCATGGACAACAAAGATAAAAGGAACCATGCAGATGGACCTAACTTATGCCACACTTCCTATTTTTGGTGAGAAAAGAAGACCATACAGAGAAACAAGGATGGCTTATATGGTAAGTAGTAAGGAAAAACCTCATAATTTTCCAATATATGTTGTTGATACTGAATTAGGATCTACTATACTTTTCAATGAATTGACTGATGAAGCAGAAGATGAAAAGAAAGAAGAAAATTACTAAGCATAAAATCAACAAATCAGTGAAGAGAAGGTAAAAGGTTTGTGGTTGTTACACTTTGATGGATCAACAGGAAGAGAGGGAGCTAGAGCAAGAATTTGGATTACAACTCCAGAGGATGAAAGTAAGTTCTTTTCTTACAAAATGAACTTTGATTGCAAAAATAACATGGCTGAGTATGAATCTCTATTTTTGGGTTTATAAAATTTGAAAAGAATGGGTGTGTTGGCTCGAGGAGTCCTGACCCAGGTTCAAAGGTTAAGTTTTGCCAATAAACCCCTATACTACTGGCACTTTCAGCATGACCTACTTCTGCATGCCAAAGTCTCACCTGAAGCAGTATGGGAGGGTGCTGGAACCAGGCTTCTGCACCCTCAGAGAGAGTAGGTAAGTCAAGAAGATCTGCGTTCCCAGCTTATCGAGTTCGCACTAACAAATCTACTTGTTGGCTTATTTATAATATTATCCACGGTGTAACAAAGATATTTCTATGCATAGATCTAATAAATACCTCCACATCCACGTGCGCAATACCAATTATCAACACAAAACATTATACGTGCAGCAATTAACAGATCATAGATACATATACTAGAAACATAGATACTTTCACAGTTTGTAGCAATTAAACAGATACTTCCACAACTTAATCATATAACCCAAGTTCGCATCAATCATAATCATACAAATATAGATAGCATCAGATATCCAACATACTTCACATATATATATTAATACCAAAATCCACTTACAATCCCAAAATACCACCTGCGCACACAACTAGCAGGGTCCACACACAGCAGGACTGAGGATCTCTATGAACACAACCAGCAGGAGTCCTTACCCAACAACCCGACAACAGATCTAAAAATTTGTGCTTAGCATCAATCTCAATTCTTTCCTACCTTAAGACTCAAAAAGGTTCATCTATTTATATTAATTTAGCCTACGCATCCAATGGTCTGCAAACCGTGGTTTGCGGACTCTTGGTCTACCCTTGACCCATTATAATGCATTCGGGGCTTTAACCCAACCCAAAACCCCTGTGTTAGACTAAATAATATCAAAAATATACAAAAATGGACAAAATTCATAGTTTTTAGGAGACCCTATTCCAACAGTTCCCCAACAAAATATTGTGACTTGTCTTGAGTCACAGTGATGGTGGGGTCTCCACCTATGCCTATAGCAGTCTGATTTCTTCAACCAATGGGGGAAACACACCTTCACTCTGAGCAGCATAATTTTTCTCAATGTCTACTAACTTCTGCGAAGTCGGTCCTTCCGTTGCAACGGTGACGCTCTCGAGAGTCTGGTTTAGCTGCTTAACAACAACATCAACATCCTGTAAGAGCTTGAGGGCTTCATCAGCCCAAGGTTGTAGGCAGTCATCAAGAACTTTATTCTTGTACCGGAGTTCATCAATATCATTTTGGAGGGTGTGGCTGGTTCGCATCCATGCCAAGCGTTGAGCAGGAACCAAGGTGGGCAATGTGGCCTCTATCTTCTCAAATGCTTCTTCCTTCTGCTGCAGGTCCTGGTTTATTTCTTGTAGGAGTGGATCGCGCTGGACCTTGGTCCATAGCTACATGGATATTTCCAATAATTGGGTGCCCTGAGCGATCTGCCCTGTGATGACGTTTGTAGCCACGGTAACTAACATAGCTCGCTAGGCCCGTACCTCCAGAGGTGTTTAAGGCTGCAACTTAGCCTGCAAATCTGTGATCTGCTGCTCCATCTGTGTTCTAACCACCTGAACTTCTATCCTAGAGGCATTCAATGTTGTGACCAACCCCTCGATCTTAGCCTGGAGGGTGGCTGTGGCCGAGATTTCTTCTGTAACATCTGCACATAGTTTATGAATTAAATGATCCAGCTCCATTTTCTGCATGCTGGCGAGGGACACTTCAGCGTTCTTTTCTACGATGGCCTGTTCAGCCACACCGAGATGTTGGTGCACTTGTTGGTCTCGATGGTGAATTTCCTGAAACAAAGAAGTGTGGAGATTCCTCATGTGGCAGCCTAGCTAAGTTCAGCTATACTTCTGCACCGACCTGGACTTGCATGCCCAGGTCGGGTGGAGGTGGACTGATCACAAGGGCTTCACCAGGTACTAAACAAAGTTGGTTTTCTTCTGTAACTAGCGCTGCACTACTGGTTGCCGAGGGCGTTCATACCTGAATCACACTGGTCTGCAGCATGTCTGTTTTCAACCACAGGGCATGGAGCTCAGCCTGAAGAGTGTCAACCGCAGATTTATATTGTTCCTCTAAGGCTAACCATCGATCTTATGTGGCCAAAGTGACCGCATCAGCAATCTGTTCGAGGTCCCCATCAGTCAGCGTGACTATCTCATCTCATTCCGTCCGCTGCGAGCGCTGCTTCTTTTGGGGCCCTTTTACAGGCTTGCTTGTTCGCTTCATGCCTCGGGGGCAGGCAAGGCCTCCTGCATCCAGTCCTTCTGTACCCAGGTCTGGCGGTGAATCTAGCTGAGTCTCTGCTTGTACATCCTTCTCAGTGTTTTGCTTATGTTGTGCATCCTTTTGTGCTTCTGCTCGTGTCCTTCCTGGTGCTCTTGTTTGGTCCTCCGATATCCTTGATGATGACAGGTGGGATTACTTTCGATGTGTTGGTTCCTTCAGTGCCCTTCACACTAGTTTTGAAGTCGATCTTCCAGTTAGGATGCCAGAGCATAATTACATTTTCAATCTCTTCATCCGCCACCATATAAGGGAGCGAAGTCCAAGCTTTATCCTTGCGTGCTCTGATCTGGACGTTGTGCATGGTGATCTGGAATGCCGCAATGCCCTTGTATCTGTCATATGTGGCTAGAGACAACCGTGGTCGGGAATTAATGGTTGCTACCAAGCTACTCTGAAAGAGGACCCAGAAGACTTGGTTGTCCTCGAGATGCTACGGATCCTTAGAATCCCATAATTTTGTATATCGGGTCCCCTCGCACATGTCGGGGGTGAGCTCCGAGAGGACCGATTCCTCAGGTGCTTCCCAAGCTATCAGTACGATGAGAAGTAGTAACCAGGAAGAGAAAAATGCCCGTCCCTGCTCTTGGGATTCATGGACATTGGCCAAAAACTCATTACACAAATATTGTGACCAATTGAAGCAGACCCCTTTCTTACACTGTCCTGTTAACTGAATTATGTATGCAGGGATGGAGGCCACCTGGAATTTTTGCATCATCTTACATGCCAATGACATGGTCTCGAGTAGTGTAGCAGGATCATTGATGGTTTTTATCATGAAGCCACGAGTATTTCGTGCCACATGGTATTTTTTTCACACATATTCAATAGTTTCGGCCTCATATTTCTTCCCAACATGCAGAAGAGGGTCCATCCCTTCCATAGGAAGACCAGTGATGTGATGGATGAGCACAGCGTCGATAGGGATTCGGTCCTTGATCCAAAAACACCCATCATGGACCAGGGCAAGAAATTGACGCACCAAGCGGTCTATGATGTTGTAGTGGCCGAAATGCGGCATCCTAAGCAGGTTGAGGAGCCTGAATCCTACCACTCCGCGTACCCAGCTTACGGGGACAATTTTGATCCCATCATCCTCCTAAATTCGTTAAAGATATAACTCGGACGCCAACTCCAAAAAGGCCTCCAAATTTTCCAAGTCATGATCATCAAATTTGATCTCGTGGAGCCTTCCAAAAGTTTCACCAATCACGGGGACCTCTCCCAGGGTCAATGGCATCTGCAGATAGGTGATTAGGCCATCAAGGTTCTTCAGTGTGCACGTCGAGGGCCTGCGCAGTCGAACGAATGGAGGTAACTAGTAGATTGGGTCTGCAGCCTGAGCCTCTTTCCGAGCAACCCACGCCTGGGCTTCGCTCACAAGGATGTCTGTCTGGGCGTCACTCGCAGTGATTTTACATTTCTTGGGGAAGTACGGGGCTTCCCTCTAGCCCATTTCGTGATTTTCTGGGTAGTTCCTGAGCCCTGTGCTTTTTTCTTTCCCTTCTTCATGACTAGGCTCAGCATGGAGATAACTTCTTCAGCTTCAGACTCAATCTCCATGAATTCCTCGGTTTCTGGCTCTACCGAGGTCACTGGTGCTGAGGATTCAGCAAGATTAGTGGCCATCATTCAGGCGCAAAAAATGAATCCCAACCCCAGGTGGCTACTGTGTAAGGGAGTAGGTTGCTCAGACATGAAAAGGACACTATAGGCACATAAATTCTTACAGCACAAATTCGTGAAGGACAAACATGCCAAGTACAAGCTATTCAAGCGATATGGAACCCTTGTCTGATCTATCCTGCCTTGTTTATAGCCTTTGCGATTGATCAATGGTAGGGTAAACTTCATTTGGAACTTACCATCAAGTAAACGGTAAAAAATCTCCAGAAATTGCCTCATTAAATGCCAGCCGCCCGCTCCTTCCAACGGTAATTTTTTTATTTTCACTCGATTTGACTATTCTAATGGCTAGTTTTCTCACCCTTGGTGTGCTCATCACACCCCTATTCTCCCAACACACCCCTGCTCTTTTATCATACCTCCTGCACTCCTAGCGCACCTGTTGCGTTCTGAGTTTATTCCTATGCCTTCGGCGCACTCCCCCGGGCTGCCAATCCTGCGGCTGCCCCCTGCACGGAGCATAGTACGTGCTACGCTTACCTTCCTTGGTGGGTCTATCCCTCTTCATGCAGCTACTCCAGCCATATAGTCACTTGATCCGATAGGGTTTGAGCCGAATGCCATTGATATAGCCGGGTAGCATATCACTACGCAGGGTAGCTAATCAAACAACCTTGCCATCCGTGATTTCTTTAACTATATAGGGCCCAAGCCAGTGCTGTCAAAACTTCCCTGGGTGTTTCACAAACTAGCTATCATATAGCAGGACTAAATCATCCTCTGTAAAGGTCTTTTGATGAATATGTCGATCGTGTCATGCCTTGTCACGTTCCTTCTGAACCTGTTGATGATAATTATAAATGAAACGATCTTCCTCCAAAGCCACAAGCTGCGCTAACCGTTATTCCATGATATCATACTCTATCATATTTGTGAAGGCTGTTATTCGTAGGCTAGGAACAATATATTCCATGGGCATGACGACCTCCTTGCCATAGACCATCCTAAACAGTGTTTTCCCTGTCAACTTCTTACAGGTGGTTCAGTAGGACCATAAAATAGATGGAATCAGCATGTCCCAGTCGCCACGATCGGCGTTACAGACCTTGGTCAATGCGTGCTTCAATACCTTATTAAAAGCTTTGACTGCTCCATTTTCCTGAGGATGATACAAAGTGCTTTTCGCATGATGAATCTGAAATTATTCTGTCAAGGCCTATATCATTTCATTGACAAAGTGCATACCTCGATCACTCATCAATATTTTCGAACATCCAAACCTGGTCAAAATCTGGTCAAAGATGTGTAGTGGTATCTGTAGTGTAGTCCTTCACCGCTTGTTCCTCGGCCCACCTAGTTACATAATCAGTAGCAGTTATAATGTAATGCGCACCTGTCTTCTTTCCAGGTGGGTTGATAGGCACGACAAAATCGATAGCCCACTTATCAAATGCTTGCAAGGCCATTTGTGGTTGAAGGGGAATTTCATCCCTGTGGGACGGTCTTCTAGTGCATTGGCATGTATCGTAAGCTTTACAATAGCCATGAGAGTCACTATGCAGGGTAGGCCACCATAATCCAACTCTTAAGATCTTTCGTGCCATTGCGTTCCCTATGAAGTGACCTCTTGCTACCCCATCACAGGCCTTTGTCAAGATAGTGTGTCGTTCATGTTCCAAAATGTACCTTCGCAACACTTCATTAGCTCCCATCTTATAGAGTTGACCTACGATGATAGTAAAATCTGCAGCGCGGGTTACCAACTCTTTCTTCTGTTGCATCGAATACTCTGTGGGTGCCATGCCTGTAGTCAGGAACTGAATGATGTCAGCAAAGTGCGCTTCAAATACCTTAATAGAAAATAGCGTCCGGAAATCCTTCTTCTAGGTTGTTTGGTTCCTCGCCAATCTCAATTCAAGACAAGTGATCTGGCCCAACATTCAACTTCCCTGGTTTAACAATGATTTCAAAATCGTTTTCCTGGAACAGCAGAAGCCATCGGCAGATTCCCCCCCCCCAACACAGGCTTATTCACCAGGTAATTCAAATCCAAATGATCAGTAAAAATTTTGAAGTGTCCTCCTTACAGATAGTGCCGATAATTTTGTACTGCATAGACCATGGCCAATCCCTCCCGCTTGGTGGTGGCATAATTACGCTTCGCACCAGATAGTTTTCGACTAGAAAATGCAACGAGGTGATTAATGTCTCCATCTCCAGGCTGTGTAAGGACCGCTCCTAGGGTGATTCCAGTAGCATCAACATGAACATGAAATACCTTTGCCCAATCAGGAAAGATAAGGATAGGTGCAGAGACCATCTTTTCCTTGAGTAGCTCAAAGCTCTTTTGGCACTCATCATCCCAAAAAAATGAAACATCCTTCTTAAGCAATTTTTCCAGAGGTGCTGTGATTAGCGCGTATCCTTGAATGAACTTTCTGTAGTAGCCCGTATGTTCGAGGATCGAACGCAGCTGTTTCTCAGTCGTAGGTACAGCCAAATTGATGATAACTGCCACTTTCGCAGGGTCAACCATCAACCCTTGTTGGCAAACTATATGTCCGAGCAAGATTCCGAAGGGTACACAAAAGATACATTTCTTAATATTCAGGGAAATCTTGTGCTTCCGACAGTCATCCAACATCATGCGCAAGTTCAAAACGTGCGTCTTTACTAAGCCAAAGATAGTTCAATCATCAAAGTATACCTCCAGAAATTTATGAATGAACTCTTTGAACATTGCGACTACTACCCATGAGAAGATGGCAGGGGCATTTTTGAGTCCAAACAGCATGACCGTATACTGAAAGGATCCCCATTCAGTAGCGAATGTAGTTCTACTGTGATATTCAGGTGCGATTATGATCTGATGATACCCTAAGAACCCATCAGTGAATGAGACCGTTTCTTGGCTTCCTGCAATATCCAGGATCTCATCTGAGAACAGTGTTGGAAAAGGATCATGTATGCAAGGATCATTCAACTTGCGCAAGTCCACGCAGATTTCAATTTCCCCCTTCGTCTTCTTTTCCTGAACCACCATGGGACTCACCCAGTCCGACTATTCGACCAGTTCAATGATACCTGCAGCGAGCATTTTATCGATTTCTTCCCTAACCTTCTGCTTATACTTAGGGTTCAACCGATAAGGGCGCGCATCTGGTTTCAGTGTGATGTGCATAACCCCTAAGTCCCCCGTGATCCCCTTAAGCTCTGAAAACTTTTTCAGGAATAAGCCTTGATATTCCGTGAGCAATTTTGCAACCTTTTCTACTGTCTCATCATCCCAGTAATCCCCAATTTTGGCCAACTTGGGTTGCTCTTCCGTGCCAATGTTAACCTCTCGCAACTTTAGAGGCTTCATAACATCCACAAAGTGTAACGGAGGTCCTGCAACTGCACCCTCCCCCTCTGATTCTGGGATCGAAACATTGCGGGGATCTTCCTCACATTATTCTATTTCGATATTGCAGAAGTTGACAATATCCTGCATCTATGTTTCCCATGTTGGCATCTCCAATGCTGTGTAGGGGCTAGATTCCCCAAATACAAAGGTATCAATATCCTGCAGAGCTTCTTCAAGCGCTTCTGATCCTCCTGTTAACCCGAATGTCCCCAAAAACTCGTCCTTTAAGGTTTCCCAGTGGCGGGTGTGTTGATGTAGCTCCGCATCGAAGTACCATGCGGTGGGAATTGGTCCCAAGGCATGAATAAACAAGTGAACCCATTCTTTTGTAGTGCAATCCCACCATTTTTCCATCCAGGAGAAAAAATGTTCGCGTGGATCCCCTGGACCAAGAAATATATTGACAGGCATGTCGGCCGGAGGCTCAAATCGTAGGATCATCATATCTTGACATTCCTCCCAATCCTAGAATGCCCCCTTATGCATTTCACACCATCTTGCAGGTGTTGTGCGCATAGCTAGGTTAAGGACCCATAGCCTTCGTTCCCTTGGAACCTCAGCTTCAAATGTTCGCAATAACTCCTTTATGCTACCAAAACCATCAAAGTAGGGAATTTCTCTTACCTTTAAGGATATGCATCAAAATTCCCTTGTAATTCGTAGGCAGCACAACGTAGAGACATCATGTAAGCTGTTTTTCCAATTTTCCATTTTTTCGTCGGAGTTAGAAAAACATTCACTATCCTTTTCCCAGCAAAGAACACCATCGGCTGTAGGATTGATCCATTCTTCATCCCTCGCAGTTAACTTATAGATGTGATCAACCTCCTCTTCCTCATGTATTGGTTCTATATACCTTTCTCCTTATGCAAGGTCTAGCGGTACTATCACTCGTGTGCCTTCACTTTAAAACACCATGCTTCTCTTCTTCAAATTTATAATACCACCCATATCTATGGCCCAATCCAATCCTAGGAGTGTAGGATAAGGTTCTGCATCTTCCACAATCTAAATGACCTCAAATTCAACCTGAACCTTAACTCCTGTGATATCTACCACGATCTTTGATAATCTCCTGAACATGGAAAATTTTAGGGGCTAATATTCGCAGGTGGGCTAATTTTCCATGGTTTTTACAAAAAAAAAAATCACCAATTTCCTTTTTTTTTATAAAATGATTCGCCCAAATTTTATAATATAAAATTATTTTACATTAAAAATCGCCAAAATTATATAGAGATTATATATAATATCATTATGTATTTGAAATTTTTTACAAATACATCAATACAAATTTATTGTTTGCATATCAGGGGCTAGTGAGATTCGCCAATTTTTTAAACTTCAAGATAATTTTCCATCCTCAAAATTTTCCCTGCTCCCCAACGATATGATCTTATGTTGATTAGCCATGTGCAGCTGGATAGTGGACCATTCCGACTTAGGTTCTCCCATTCTCTGCCAAGTTTGTTTGGGTAGTACATTCGCATCGGAGCCTAAGTCTAGAATAACCTGATCTGTCTCATAATCACCAATCTACGCGGTTAACCACATCTCCCTACTAGTGCATTTCTTATGCTTATATAGCTTGTGTACATCCTTAATTTCCATACTGGGGCTGTTTTTTCTACGCAACTGTCTATCAAGGCTTGAAGGTTTTCTATGGCCCTTTGGTTGCGCAACAACTTCATACATGCCTGCAGGAATGGTTTGACCTCATCATCTACTTTGAGGTTCGCAGGGGCTTGAGGAGTAGGTGCCTCATCCTTAGCAAAGTCTTGGCAAGCTAAAAAAAAGGTTTCCTTTTCCTTCTGTAAGTCCAAACCTTCTTGTTTAATAGTTTCTTTACGAATAAGAGGCTCCACCTCAGCTTTCTCCGCAGCTCCTCTGGTGGCCATGCCGTTGCATGTTATAACATTAACACTTGGTCCTTCATCTCAAGGTTCCGCCTTGACCCTTTGTACATTCTGCGTAGGTGTCTGCTGCTTCTCCTGCATCTTGGCTATCAGAATTGGGAAATATTCAATCACATGATCTAGCTGTCTATAATATCTGCAAGATTGTCTCGCAGGGTTCATGTAGTCCCTTGCAATGTGCCCTATTTCTCCACAGTTATAGCAAATCATTTGTCCTCTCCCCCTACCTGTGCTTCCACCTTATCCCCCTCCCCTACCCTTACTTAGGGAGCCACCCAAACTAGAAGGGGATATTGGTGAAGAAGGGTTTGATTGTAAACTATATAGGTTTCCCCTGTCTATCATCAAAGCATAGGTCTGGCAGTTCTGCTCATCATGTCCTACAGATTTGCAAAACCTGCACCATTTTTGTTTCACTTCTGGGACATATGCGGCAAGGTGGGGGAAATGGTTGGTATCATGCATCCCAACCATACGACAATCATCGCACCACAACACCGGCCCACTTGGCCCCAAAACTTCCCTAGGACGTGTTAGCGCTCGAATCTACCTTAGGCTGAAATAAGGTAAAACTCAAGGCAACATCAAACCACGCTCAGCCTCGTAGCTAGCCCTACGAGGACAGGAGAGGGCTCTCTCCGGGTCTATCTCGGCAAAAGGTCTTCAAAGTGGCTGATATGACCTATAATAGATACTGATTTTATGCTAGTAAATAGATAGGAAATTTTGTTTTAAATTTTTTGGGTTTTCGTTGGAAAAATGGGAAAAACAATTTTGGGTTCGGGGATGAGGCCAGATATTTGCAGAATTCGAGTTGGGTCAAGGTATGCAGTAGTCTTGATGCCTTTTGATTATGTGTATGGATGGATCAGAATGACAAGGAGATGAAGAGGGAAAGGGAGAACAAGGATCCTCTCCAAAATGGCGAAAACATATAAAACTAAACAAATTTAAAGGCAGAGCACTGGAATCAATGGATTCTACCTCATTTACTCATTCATTTAGTTTCAGAAGAAAAAGAAGGGAATGGCATACATTAAACATTAAATAACTTACAAATAACTGAGAGAACAAACCATCAAAACTGAAAGCCACAAGAATCCCAATAGGTGCTGCAAAACCTCTGATCTTTCCTTAGCCAAAATGCAGAAAATATGTACAATAGTGTGCCAAACTTTTCCCAAGAGTCCAACCCTGAAAGTGTCTCAGAAAATACAATAAATAGACAATTCTAACCCCTTCCCATGCCTCTAGGGGTCGAGCTCACGCTTCTAGGAGCAGTTTGAACCAATTCTAAACAAGGAGCTAAAATCTAGGCAACCAAACAACTTGCCTCTAAAAGGAAGGAAACTGATTCATTCACTTGATTTTCACTTTTTTGTGAGTGAATAATCTATAATAAGTAAATAAATGCAAAAATTACATCATTTTTATCAAATTACATCAATCTGGGTCAAAAATTACATCAAGAGGTGAAACTAGTCCAAACTGGCCGAATTTCTGAGCTGGAAGGTGAAAAATAGGCTAATTTCCTCTATGCGTCGTGCGCCTTTGGACCTGCTTTTGGAGCACTTCCTGGAGTCAAAATCAAGCTCATGATAGCTTTTTGGAAAGCCCTAGATGTCTGCTATCCAACCCAAGTTGAATTTTTCAGTTTGGAGCTTATTGGCCCCTCCAAAACTTCATTCTCCCAAAAGTACTTCCTGCTGGTGCAAAAGGTGGCAGAAAGGTGATTTTCATGGTGTTTTTGGCCCTTTTGATCATCCAGAACTTGATGAAATGCTTCAGAAATTTCTAAGCATGCATAAATTACCATGCCAAATCCAAAAATACAAATTTTTCCTCAAGAAAGTGTCCCAATCATAAGCGCGCATCGTGACGCGCTATGTGTTGGGCGGAGAAACCTGTTTTGAGACCAAAATTTTCAAAAATGAAAAAAAATTCTCCAAATTTGCTGAAATTTGGAGCGAATATCCCCCATCATGCCTAATGCTCAACCAATGAAGCCTTGGCAAAAACATAGAGTGGATTAGGCCTCTTTCGCCATTTCAGTGCTCTGCTCAACCTTCTCTTCAGGATCTTCATTTTTGCTTTGCAGACGTGCATGCAGGCCCAATAATGACCTTTCATATGACAGAGCATGTATTTATCTCTATTGGCCTTTGCCAAAAACTTCTCCAGATGAATTTTAACATGCATGAGTTTGGTCTCTCGCTCAATTGGTGTCATGTCACTAGGTCTCTTCCGGGCCAATTGTCGATCTTCACGGATTCGCCGCAGCTCTACAAGTGTGTGCTGATCCTCCAGATGTTTGTTTCGCTGCTCCAAATACTTTATTGCCCACTGTGCTCTCTGCAAATTCTTTGTCAAAGTACCAATTTCAGCTTTCTGCTCCTGGATGACCTCCCTCAGTTTCGAGCTAGGAGAGCTCGCATCAACATCGATGAGTGTAAAATCAGTGTCTCGGCCTCCTGAAGGGCACTCATCATGCATAGGCCTCTTGCCTCTGTCCTGAACCTACACTTGTTCTGATGTTGAAGGCGAGACCCCTTCCTCCCTGGGTGGAGATTTTACTCGCGCTGCTGATGAAGTCAATGAGACCCCTTCCACCTCGGGTGGAGATAGTACTCGTCGTGTAGCTACAAATAAGGCTCTGTGGCCTCGCTGATATATCACATACACTAGAGCGCTGATATGTTCAGTATCAGGAAAATCAAGCTGGTGTGAAGGCTCTCCCTCATCATGAACTACCTCGGGGGGCGGCTGTGGCGCTGCAAAGAAGTCACGGGAGATGAAATCCTCCCAAGCAATGCCCTGCTGTGTTAACTGATGTACCACCATGATTTTGATCAGCGCGTAATGATATATATTGTTATGCTGCTGTGTTGGGGTCTTCTTCTGTACAAGAAATGTCATCCGCTCTATGTTACGGTACATGAAGTATGGAATGCTCATCATACGTACCCTCATGAAATGCATCAACAAATGGATATGGTACGCATAGAGGCGCAAGAATCTGCCCTCACAACTGAAATATCGAATGATCAGTCTCATCAATGGTGCATACTCCTCCTTCAGAAATCGTAATGGAAATACCCTGCTCAGCTGCCTCATATATCTAGGTCTGATATGGGGCTCATAATAGGATTTCTCTAGCTGTTGTCATTTCTTCCATTCCTCTCCTATGTTTGGTATCCCGGTGGCCTGAGCAATGGTCTCTGGTGACAGAATGAAGTTTACTCTGGCAATGTTTACACAGCCATCATGTAAATGTATAACAAATAGGCGAGCTAGCTCATGATGATGCTGAGTTTGGGAAATCATCTCACAGTATTGGAAACATGACTGATGCTCAAAACAATCCATTGCAAGCGGGCAAGCCTGCAATTGAACCAATGAAGTAGGTTCCTCCCTGACATGCCTACCACTTTTTCCACTTTTGTGAGACCTCCGTGGCACATTAACCTCTGCTGTGGAATCACTGTCATACTCCTGCTCATAAACTGAATCCGTCTCTGACATGGCGCTGAAATCAAGATATTTTAAAAATATATGCTGATATAGGTATGGTGAAAACAAGAGTTCAGTGTATGCTATAATCCCAAATGCGTCACATATGTATCAAGGTGCTATAGGAAAACCACAATGATAAAAGTACTATCAAGTGAGCTTGAATGGGAAAACAACCACTACTTGACTACATGGGGATTTGACAAGTGAATAGGAATGAGTGTAGTGCTGGGGGAAATAGTTAGTAGGAACAAAAGTGAAAATGAAATGGCAACATATATATGAGACAAATGAAATCAAGGACAAAGAAATAGCCCTTGCAGTGTTTGAAAATTAGACCTTGTCAATGGATGGATGTGGGATAGTGAATATGGGACTATGCTATAACAGAAATGATAAGCAGTGAGACAATGATATGGTAATAACAGTGACAGCAATGATGGAATGGGAAAGAGACCCTGAGGTTAAGGTAAATAATAAGCAATGACACCAATGACAGTAGATGGCATGAGCATATATGTCAACAACATAAGATTTGAAACCCCCACAATATCACCAGCACTTCTTTCAAAACCCTATGGAGCGAATTTTTAAATAAATATAGGGTTTAAATTTCACCATAAAAAACACTTGTTTTTTCCTCATCTGAAACACCATAGCATATCCATGAATCAATGAGCAAGCGTGAATAACTTACTTGAAGGCAAATGAGGCGATTTGACACGATTTGGGTGAGGGAGTGAAGTTTTCTGGCCTTAGGGCTCTATGTGTTGCGCGCATGCCCAACGCGCCGCGCGCTCTCTATGCGTCACGCGCGTGTAAAAATACACTGGCAGCTGATGCCCAGTGCCGCGCGCTCCCTATGCGTCGCACGCCCCTTGTATGCGGCGCGCGCACTGTTAGTTCATCTCCTCGGCTTCAAAACAAGATTTTCGCCCTTCAACACTCCAATTTGATCTTTGCTTTGAAAATTTGTGAAAATGACTTGTTTCAAATGGTTTATATAGCTTGAGAAATATCTCACAAGAATTAGATTTGATTTTTATTTCCTCCTGAACCCACTTTGGAATGTTTTTCAATTTTGGCACTTTATCATTTAATGTAACTCTGTATTTTGGCTTTTCACTGTTTTTCTGAGTTTTGGACTGATGGAATGATTTGATTTTTGCAGGGATTTTGGCATTTTGACTTCGGCACAGACCAGAGGCTGCAATGAAATTTTTTATGGTGGAAAAAATACATAATTGTTACAAAAAATAAATTTGACAGCTTCTAGTTCAAAACAGAGTTTTGAACTAGAAATGTCTTCAAATGTGTTTGATGATGAAAATTTGAATTAAGAACCTTTTCGAAACCACCCTCATGGCCTGCGGGCATTTATTAATTATATCAAAATACTGAACCCTAGACTCTAGGACTAAAAGACTCTTGTTGACGAAAATAATCATTTATGACCATGAATGACGTGACCTGAACTTCGATGATTTTTGAGGAGTTTTAATTAGCCCAACAGGTACAAGCATGAGGGAATACAAGATGACCAGACCCTCTCGTCAGTCAATGGCATGCCCCTAGCGAAATGCAACGAAGTGAAGTGAGCGAGACACCTAAAAATGATATGCAAAAAGCGAAATGATCTCTGACGGAGGGCTGTAAGGACCGACTCTAACATTGGCTCCAATGGGGATGGTGGCTCCAAGGAGATGCCAAGAACGGCAGATCTCTGGAAGAGTTAGACAGTGCCTTCATCCATTGGGCGATGGAGTCATTATTTCAACAGATAACACAAAACCTTGGACACATTTATTGACTGAAACCGACTCAACTTTAAAACTGAAATGACTGATAAAACTAACTTGACAAACTTCAAACCAACTAACCTCCTTCTTCAGAATTATAACCTTCACTTCGGGCCCCAGACTGAAGACGAGAGATCAGTACACACTTGCGATAAAACAGAAGTAGAACGATATATACAATGATAATGAAATCAGCAGAAAATACTCAGAAATGGTATCGCTTGAGCAGCCGACCATTGATCGGCCCTCCAGGACAATCATCCCCGTTCATTTCCTTGAGAAGAAAGGCGTTCTGACCACGATACGCTGCAATCTTAAAAGGACCCTTCCAAAGGTTTTCAAATTTGCCGTGCTTGCCTTTTTCCTCATTCCGAGCATCCCACTTCAAAACCACCTCATCCAGCTGAAACTTATCTGCTTTCGCCTTCCTGTCATAAATCTTCTTAATGCGCTCCTGCAACTTGAATGTATTTTGAAAGACCTCCTCCCGTGTCTGCTGTAAATGAATCATCTGATTTATCCTTCGCTGCATAGGATCTTCCTCACTACCAGCTTCCTGAAGCAATTTGACTACCGGGACAGCAAGAGAAGTGGGAAAAACCGTGTCTATCCCATACACCAACTCGAAAGGAGACATGCCAATAGATTTTTTCTAACTTACCCTATCGGCCCAAAGTGCATTCACTAATTTCTTGTGCCAGCCCTTTTTATTGATTTCCAGCAATTTCTTAATGATATTTACCAAAGACTTATTTGAAGATTCCGCCAAGCCATTTCCTTGCAGATGGTAGGCAGTCGAATGTCCCAAGCTGATGTTGTACTTATAGCAAAATTCAACCATCCTCTTTGACTTGAAGGCCACTGCATTATCTGTGATTATCTTACTAGGACACCCAAAACGTGACAGAATGTTATTTTCAAGAAAAGAAATAATTACCGCATCCGTGGCTTGTCGGGTGGGAATCGCCTCGATCCACTTCGTGAAGTAATCCGTTGTTGTCAATATCCATCTATGCTGACCTGAAGATGCCGGATGGATTTCCCCAATGAAATCCAACCCCCACTGCTAAAATGGTGCACTGACTTCAATTGGTTTAAGAGGCAAAGGCTGTAATTTCTGCTTCCCTTCGAAAATTTGACATTCGTGACAACTCTTAACAGCCTTATATACATCAGAAAATAAAGTAGGCCAATAGTATCCCGCTCTCAGAATCTTATTCTCTGTGGTTTTCCAAAATAGATGGCCCCCGCAGTCTCCTCTATGAAAGTCCTCCAAAACTCTTTTGGCTTCTTCCTCTACCAAACAATTCAATAACATTCCACCAGGGTCTTTCCAATATAATGCAGAATTCAATATGCAAAACTTTGCAGCCCTCAACTTCAAGGTTCTACTCTTATTTCTAGGCATCCTGGGTGGTGGAGACAAATTCTGAAGTACATATAAAATGTCAGCATACCAAGCGGAAGAAACAAAAATATCAAATACCTGAAATGATGCACTTTCCTCATCCTCATCAGACATAGCAGCGATCAAATTTATGTCTAAAGCATGCAGATTTGTTGTAGCCATGAGCTTGGCTAGTCCTTGTCCTTTGATCAGCTTGGTCGGTTTAATCTCCACACCATATTCTAACAAAGCAGTGATCCACTTACCTCGTCTTCCTTCCGGATTTGCTTGTACCAAAACATCTTTGACAACTGCGTTAGGAACGTAAGCTATAATGTGGGAATGCAGTATATACACATGAAAATCCTTCAGGGCCTTCACAAGAGCAAGTGTTTGTTTCTCAATAATGTTATATTTCAAAGCTCCGTCCCTTATAATTCGACTGAAAAAGGCAATGGGCTTCTCAACTCCATCTCTTTTCTGCATTAAAACAGCTGCCAAAGTGTGCTCAGAAGCAAACGAAAACAAAATGAAGTCCTATGTGTAATCCGAGCTGATTAAAATAGGGGCTGAAGAAAGAGCTAACTTTACGAAATTGAATGATTTCACCGCCTCTTCTGTCCACTTCACTTGACTGTCCTTTTTCAACATTTTTGTGATTTCTCTAAGATGCTCAGCAAGATTTGGAATGAAACGACGCAGAAAATTCATCTTACCATTAAATGACTGTATTTCTTTCTTGTTCCGGGGCTGTTCAATTTGCTGGATTGCTTCAACACGTGCAGGGTCAACATGAATGCAGTCTTTCGATATGATGTGGCCAAGAAGTTTGCCTTCATCCATGGCAAACAAGCTCTTTTTTGGATTCAGCGAAATGCCATAATTTCTGCACTTTTGAAAAACAACTTTCAAGTGATATAAATGTTCTTCATCAGAATTTGAAAACACCGTCAAATCATCAAGGTAAACAACCAAAAATACATCTTTCTCATTGGCAAAAGCCATGTCCATTGCACGCTGAAAAGTGGCACCTGCATTTTTCAAACCAAACGGCATCTTGGCATAATGAAACGTTCCCCATGGAGTGGTGAACGCGGTTTTGTCACGATCGTCCTCATGCACTAAAATTTGATTATATCCTGAATAGCCGTCGAGTAGTGACATCCTTGATGCTCCAACTACTCGCTGCAATATATGGTCCATTTTTGGCAGCGGATAATTGTCCTTCAATGACACCTTATTCAAATTTCTGAAATCAATACACAAATGGATCTCACCTGTCTTTTTCCTCACGGGCACCGAATTTGATATCCAATCAGAAAATCTGATAGGTACAATGATTCCTGACTTATACAACCTATTTACCTCCTTTTCAATCGATGGTAGCAGCTTCGGATTGATTCTCCTCAACTTCTGACGGAAAGGCTTCTGATTTGGTTTAATAGGGATCGTATGCTGAATGATATTAGTGTCATACGTTTTTAAATCTGAGTAATCCCACGCGAAAGCATCAGCAAATGAAGACAACAATCTCACATACTCAGCTCTTACCTCTGGTGACAATGACTTGGATAACTTTACCATCTTGGGGTTTTCAGCTATCCCAATATTTACTTCTTCAACACTTTTTTCAGTCGGCCTCAATGTCGGTTTGCGGGCTACATCGTCTTGATCAAAGAGTTCCTCCAAAGCAATCAATCCTTTAGGAATGATGTTATCCTTAAGTTGCAGCACTTCCATTTGATTTATCTACATATCATCATTACCATCATCATGTTCTGTATCTATGGAGGTATCTTTAAACTTACCCTTGTTTTGCAGAAAATCACTAATCTCCTCATCGTCCTGAGAAACTTTCCAACATCTCTGATTATCCGGAACGGTAGGGCGGTGCTTCACATGAATCTCGAACTTATTGCTGGAATTCATTGGGATTTTTAAATTGCTTTCTGCCTTAGCAAGTCCATCAGCAACACCATTTTGTATGCGAGGCACACACGTCAAGGTATAATCTGAAAATAACTTCAAAATGTCTAAAACTGCATTACGGTAAGCCCTCATGCGAGGATGCTTGGCTTGAAACTCACCCTTTACCTGTTTTATCACCAACTCAGAATCACCATAGACTACAATTATTTTCGCTTTCAGCTTTCTTAGAATCTTTAGGCCAGCATTCAGAGCCTCATACTCAGCCTCATTGTTTGAACAGTCAAATTCTAGTTTGTAGGAACATACTCGCACATTGCTCGGGGCCTTATTCGGAGCGGAAAATGGACTGCATATCCAAACACCAATTCCAGCACCATCACTACCCACTGTGCCATCGAAATCCATGGTTCAAATACCATCTTCATCATCCTCCAAGTGCTGAAATTGCGCCAGCTCTATTTTTTCTGTTTGTTGCCCATCGTCTTTAGCTGATTGCTCAACAATAGCTTGCTTTTCTCGTCTTTATTTCTGCAAAACTTCTCTGAAAATTTCGGTAATCTCTGGTATATATTTTGCTTGAACTAACTGACTATCTATATCATTAAAACTATCAGCAAACAAAACAAAAGATTCTAAGTCTATATGTACATAATTTACAGGATGATTGATTGGTTTCTCCTTGCTTGTTATCATGTATTTCATCTTCTGCTCTCGATATAACTTTCTCATTTGGCCAAAGATAGGAATTGTTGCATAGGAGAAATCTAACTGTAGTGTACCTTTCAACTTTGCTCCCCAAGATCTAGAAAGGAGCATCCCAAATCGGGGAGGAATGTCCGCCACAACCACGTCCATCAAGACATTCTTCGCAGGAATCTGATCTAAACTTACAACCAAATCTTTGATGAGTCTGATACATCTCACTCGGCTGGAATCAAATGAGTACAAATCATGATACTTCCTTGTAATGTCTAAACCCAACTTTTCCATGATCGCTTTTGGCATAAGATTGTGCAAAGCACCGAAATCGAACATGGCATTATGCAATACATATTCATGCAACCTCAAACTGATATAAAAGGGAGGAACATCACTGTCAGGGGACTCACCATCTAAATCAGGCCCAAATATCAATTTGGGCTGATCGTCTTCAATATTCACCGTGTCAAACATTGGATCAAAATTCAGAATTTTAGAGACTTGACCTCGATAACTGCTGTTCTTCATAATTTCTGTCAAAGGAATAGATACCTTCAATTTAGAAATTTCATTCTCCAAACTAAAAGCTGAAACCTTTTCAACCTCTTTGACTGGAACTTCTTTCCTTTCAGCCTTATCCTTCATTATGCTTGGCTGATTTGACTTTTCTGCTGATGATGATTTGTTAGCTGCGGGATCAATCGTCTCTTTTCCTTTCTTCTGTGGTATAGGTGAATCCATCTTCGGTGCTGAAGCCTCTTTTCTCTTCTGAATTGGGTTTATGGGCACATCTCTGTTTCTCAATGAGTATTGCTTCTGCTGAGCAGACAAAGCATTCATATACCCTCTTTGGTATTCATCTGATTCTTCCTCCAGAGCTACATCATTTGCTAAGATGAAATCCTCATCTTTCTGTGCAGCGGAAATTTCTGCATACTCTTCGTCTTCAGTGATGTAAATGGGCAGATCATCGAGAGTAAAGAAGTGGTTTTTCTCCCCTACTACATCATTGTCATCGTCTGAATCTTGACTCACAAAATTCTGCAGAAGAGGTGTTTTAACTTGCTGCTGGGCTGCCGGCTCTTGTACTCTCTGTTCACGCTGCTTAATTCTGAACTGTGGCTGCTGCTGGCCACGGTAGTTGGGATTTCGAATCTGTGGTTCTGGCTTATCAAGCGTCATTATTTTGAACATTTTTTCCATCTCACGAAGCAAGTGTTGTTCTGATGTAGATGTGGAAGCTTCTTCCTTTATGGTCACTCTCTTCTCTGCTTTCAACCTGGCTCTCTTATCATTCAGATTCGCCTCAACACTAACAACGATCTTCTGCATATCTTCCAAGGTAGGCGGATCTCTATCTCGTAATGAATAAGCCATCTCCAGATCGAAACCATCTGGGAATTTAAGGAGAGCTGACTTTCTAGATGGTCTTAAGTCATCTGGAATTGCATTATACACTGTATTGAATCTGATAATATAATCTTGAACGGACTCACCAGGATTACGCTTGATGCTAGTATACTCAGAAGTAATTTGCAGCGGATCTTTCTTCATCTCCCACCGATCTAGGAATTGTGTCTGAAGCTTTTGTAATGTATTGATACTTCCGGGTTGTAAAGCTCTGAACCATTTACAAACCTCACCTCCAAAAGTCTGGGCGAACAATATCATGGACACATTCTCTTCATCTATTTCATGCAGGTCCAAGAAATCTGTCATTCTAACAATGTGCTACTGGGTGGACACACTCTGTGGAGTGCCATCAAATATTGGAATCTTACTCTGATAATCAGTGGGCATAGGATCCAAATTTGCAGGTAAAATAAGAGGTGCGAATCTAGCAGCCATGGCTCTTGGCAGATTTATAATCTGTCATGGAGAAACAGGTGGAATGGGAGCAGTAGATGGATGAGGTGTATGCGGTGGAGATGGAGGAGGAACTACTGTTGATTGCCGATCAGAGATCTCAGGCTGTACGGGAATGGTAGGGATAAAGGGAGGTTCAGTGGGAATCCGTGAACCGGATGCAATTTCAGATGGCCCAAGAGTTTCGGATGCAGATTCAATGAATTCAGGGATGTTGGTTTCCACAATGGAGTTTTGAAGATTCAGAATATAATTATCGATAGATCTATTTTCTTGTTCAACTTCTAGATACTTGATGAACTTAGGATTGATGACGGTAGAACCAGTAGCACTTTCAGATTTGGTTTCAAACAATGATAACTCGAACTGATCGTCAAACTCAATATCTTCAATGTATTAAAAAACAATGGGGTATGAGTGAGATTTGGCCAAAGGAATGATGGGAGCTTCTCAACGGAAAATTATTGGGATTATGTTGGGGTTTTCATATACTAGAGGATTTGGATCAGGATTTGATCTAGTATGCCTTTTTGAAGCCAGTGTATTGATCTATTAAAAAAAAACCAAAGGACACAACCAATTATTTTCAGCCTATCGACTTCTAGACTCAATCATCCAAAAGTCTAGAACGAACAAGTGTACTGGGGTAATTTGCAAATCAAGTGTTGCATTCACAAGCTAAACCAGAGATCAACTGAAGCAGTGTTTATCTACTTCCGCTTATGCATGGAAAAAGCGTTTCGAAAGCTACCTGGTGTGACTTCAGACTCCGTCTATAACTCATGAAACGAACACACCAACAAAAAAACCATTGAGATTACTTCCCCAGTATGGTCGCCACTATGTTAGCGCTCAAATCTACCTTAGGCTGAAATAAGGTAAAACTCAAGGCAACATCAAACCACGCTCAGCCTCGTAGCTAGCCCTACGAGGACAGGAGAGGGCTCTCTCCGGGTCTATCTCGGCAAAAGGTCTTCAAAGTGGCTGATATGACCTATAATAGATACTGATTTTAGGCTAGTAAATAGATAGGAAAGTTTGTTTTAAATTTTTTGGGTTTTCGTTGGAAAAATGGGAAAAACAATTTTGGGTTCGGGGATGAGGCCAGATCTTTGCAGAATTCAAGTTGGGGCAAGGTAGGCAGTAGTCTTGATGCCTTTTGATTATGTGTATGGATGGATCAGAATGACAAGGAGCTAAAGAGGGCAAGGGAGAACAAGGATCCTCTCCAAACTGGCGAAAACATATAAAACTAAACAAATTTAAAGGCAGAGCACTGGAATCAATGGATTCTACCTCATTTACTCATTCATTTAGTTCCAAAAGAAAAATAAGGGAATGTCATACATTAAAAATTAAAGAACTTACAAATAACTAAGAGAAACACACCATCAAAACTGAAAGCCACAAGAATCCCAACAGGTGCTGCAAAACCTCTGATCTTTCCTTAGCCAAAATGCAGAAAATATGTACAATAGTGTGCCAATTTTTTCCCAAGAGTCCAACCCTGAAAGTGTCTCATAAAATACAATAAATAGACAATTCTAACCCCTTCCCATGCCTCTAGGGGTCGAATTCCTCCTTCTAGGATCAGTTTCAACCAATTCTAAACAAGGAGCTAAAATCTAGGCAGCCAAACAACTTGCCTCTAAAAGGAAGGAAACTGATTCTTTCACTTGATTTTCACTTTTTTGGGAGTGAATCATCTAGAACAAGAAAATAAATGCCAAAATTACATCATGTTTATCAAATTACATCAATATGGGTCAAAAATTACATCAAGAGGTGAAACTAGTCCAAACTGGCCGAATTTCTGAGCTGGAAGGTGAAACATAGGCTAATTTCCTCTATGCGTCGCGCGCCAAAGCTCTATGCGCCGTGCGCCTTTGGACCTGATTTTGGAGCACTTTACGAAGTCAAAATCACGCTCATGATAGCTTTTTGGAAAGCCCTGGATGTCTTCTATCCAACCCAAGTGGCATTTTTCAATTTGGATCTCACTTTCCCCTCCAAAACTTCATTCTCCCAAAAGTACTTCCTGCTGGTGCAAAAGGTGGCAGAAAGGTGATTTTCATGGTGTTTTTGGCCCTTTTGATCATCCAGAACTTGATGAAATGCTTCTGCCATTTATGAGCATGCATAAATTACCATGAAAAATCCAAAAATACAAATTTTTCCTCCAGAAAGTGTCCCAATCATAAGCACGCGTGTGACGCGCTACGCGTTGGGCGGAAAAACCTGTTTTGAGACCAAAATTTTCCAAAATGACAAAAACTTCTCCAAATTTGCTGAAATTCGAAGCGAAGATCCCCCATCATGCCTAATGCTCAGCCAATGAAGCCTTGGCCAAAATCTAGAGTGGATCAGGCCTCTTTCGCCGTTTCAGTGCTCTGCTCAACCTTCTCTTTAGGATCTTCATTTTTTCTTTGCAGACGTGCATGTGGGCCCAATAATGACCTTTCATATGACGGAGCATGTCTTTGTCTCTATTGGCCTTTGCCAACAAATTCTCCAGCTGAATGTTAACATGCCTGAGGCAAGTCTCTCGATCAGCCGGTGTCATGTCACCTGGTCTCTTCCTGGCCAATTGTCGATCTTCATGGATTTGCCGCAGCTCTACAAGTGTGTGCTGATCCTCCAGCTGTTTGTTCCGCTGCTCCAAGTACTTTATCACCCACTGTGCTCTCTGCCAATTCTCTGTCAAAGTACCAATTTCAGCTTTCTTCTCCTGGATGACCTCCCTCAGTTTCGAGCTAGGAGAGCTCGCATCAACATCGATGAGTGTAAAATCCGTGTCTCGGCCTCCTGAAGGGCCCTCATCGTGCATAGGCCTCTTGCCTCTATCCTGAACCTGTACCTGTGTTGATTTCGAAGGCGAGACCCCTTCCACCCCGGGTGGAGATAGTACTCACGCTGCTGATGAAGTCAACGAGACCCCTTCCACCTCGGGTGGAGATAGTACTTGTCGTGTAGCTGCAAATAAGGCTTTGTGGCCTTGCTGATATGTCACATACACTGGAGCACTGATATGCTCAGTCTCAGGAATATCAAGCTGATGTGAAGGCTCTCCCTCATCATGGACTACCTCGGGAGGCAGCTGTGGCGCTGCAAAGAAGTCACGGGAGATGAACTCATCCCATGCGATGCCCTGCTGTGTGAGATGATGTACCACCATGATTTTGATCAGCGTGTAATGATATATACTGCTATACTGCTGTGCTGAGGTATTCTTCTGTACAAGAAATGTCATCCGCTCTATGTTACGGTACATGAAGTATGGAATGCTCATCATATGTACCCTCGTGAAATGCATCAACAAACGGATATGGTACGCATAGAGGCGCGAGAATCTGCCCTCACAACTGAAATATCGAATGATCAGTCTCATCAATGGTGCATACTCCTCCTTCAGAAATCGGAATGGAAATACCCTTCTCAGCTGCTTCATATATCCAGGTCTGATATAGGGCTCATAATAGGATTTCTCTAGCTGCTGTCATTTGTTCCATTCCTCTCCTATGTTTGGTATCCCGGTGGCCTGAGCAATGGCCTCTGGTGACAGAATGAAGTTTACTCCGGCAAGGTTTACACGGCCATCATGTAAATGTAGAACAAATAGGCGAGCTAGCTCATGATGATGCTGAGTTTGGGAAATCGTCTCACAGTATTGGAAACATGACTGATGCTGAAAAAAATCCATTGCAAGCGGGCAAGCCTGCAATTGAACCAATGAAGTAGGTTCCTCCCTGACATGCCTACCACTTTTGCCACTTTTGTGAGACCTCCGTGGCACATTAACCTTTGCTGTGGAATCACTGTCATACTCGTGCTCATAAACTGAATCTGTCTCTGACATGGCGCTGAAATCAAGATGTTTGAAAAATATATGCTGATATAGGTATGGTGAAAACAAAAGTTCAGTGTATGCTCTAATCCCAAATGTGTCACATATGTATCAAGGTGCTATAGGAAAACCACAATGATAAAAGTACTGTCAAGTGAGCTTGAATGGGAAAACAACCACTACTTGACTACATGGGGATTTGACAAGTGAATAGGAATGAGTGTAGTGCTGGTGGAAATAGTTATTATGAAGAAAAGTGAAAATGAAATGACAACATATATATGAGGCAAATGAAATCAAGGACAAAGAAATAGCCCTTGCAGTGTTTGACAATTAGGCCTTGTCAATGGAAGGATGTGGGATAGTGAATATGGGACTGTGCTATAACAGAAATGATAAGCAGTGAGACAATGATATGGTAATAACAGTGACAGCAATGATGGAATGGGAAAGAGACCCTGAGGTTATGGTAAATAATAAGCAGTGACACCAATGACAGTAGATGGCATGAGCATATATGTCAACAACATAAGATTTGAATCCCCCACAATATCACCAGCACTTCTTTCAAAACCCTATGGAGTGAATTTTGAAATAAATATAGGGTTTAAATTTCACCATAAAAAACACTTGTTTTTTCCTCATCTGAAACACCATAGCATATCCATGAATCTATGAGCAGGTGTGAATAACTTACTTGAAGGCAAATGAGGCGATTTGACACGATTTGGGTGAGGGAGTGAAGTTTTCTGGCCTTAGGGCTCTATGCGCCGCGCGCTTTCTATGCGTCACGCGCGTGTAAAAATACACTGGTAGCTGATGCCCAGTTCGCCGCGCGCTCCTTATGCATCGCGCGCCCCTTGTATGCGCCGCGCGCACTGTTAGTTCACCTCCTCGGCTTCAAAACAAGATTTTCGCCCTTCAACACTCCAATTTGATCTTTTCTTTGAAAATTTGTGAAAATGACTTGTTTCAAATGGTTTATATAGCTTGAGAAATATCTCACAAGAATTAGATTTGATTTTTATTTCCTCCTCAACCCACTTTGTAATGTTTTGCAATTTTGGCACTTTATCATTGAATGTAACTCTGTCTTTTGGATTTTCACTGTTTTTCTGAGTTTTGGACTGATGGAATGATTTGATTTTTGCAGGGATTTTGGCATTTTGACTTCGGCACAGACCAGAGGCTGCAATGAAATTTTTTATGGTGGAAAAAATACATAATTGTTACAAAAATAAATTTGACAGTTTCTAGTTCAAAACAGAGTTTTGAACTAGAAATGTCTTCAAATGTGTTTGATGATGAAAATTTGAATTAAGAACCTTTTCGAAACCACCCTCATGGCTTGCGAGCATTTATTAATTATATCAAAATACTGAACCCTAGACTCTTGTTGACGAAAATAATCATTTATGACCATGAATGACATGACCTGAACTTCGATGATTTTTTGAGGAGTTTTAATTAGCCCAGCAGGTACAAGCATGAGGGAATACAAGACGACCAGACCCTCTCGTCAGTCAATGGCATGCCCCTAGCGAAATGCAACGAAGTGAAGTGAGCGAGACACCTAAAAATGATATGCAAAAAGTGAAATGATCTCTGACGAAGGGCTGTAAGGACCGACTCTAACAGGACGCAACGGGCAGGGTCCCCCAACTTGCATGTAGTCTGCTAGCAACAGGAAATTATCCTTGGTGTGGCCATTCACCCTACATCATATGCACCACCTGTCAGGGCTAGCCTTTGTTCCTCGTTCCTTCCGCAGAGTCTGGACCTCCATATGCATTGCCTCTAATTGTCCTTGTATTTGTTGTACTCCTAACTGGGTATCGTTCCTTGGTGCAACTTCCAGCTTCATCGCAATATCTAAGGCCTTTTCCTACAATTCAATGGCTTGATGTCCCATTGGCTCGTGCAAGTGGGGCAACAACATAGAAATGAGCCACTCCATGTGCTGTCTGTCATCATACATAAATCCTCCTTCTCTAATTACCTTCTTTAACCGTTGGTTAGCCTCCCATACAGGCTCAGACGGTCCTTGCTTGAAATCTTGCAGATCGTTTACTATCTAAGAGTAGGAATTAGGCTTCTTGATTTGTTGTTTCAACGCATTCTTAATTTCTTCGATGGTCGCATTCTCATGCTGAGCTATGTTTCCCATATACCAGTCCAAGGCTCTTTCTTAAAAGGCAAGGGATAGCTGCGCCCTTTTCACAGCATCACTGGCCACATTCTGCACAGTTCATACTGATCCTGCAACAAACCAGCACCGGTCCATGTCTTCATCCCCTATGCCCTTGAAGGTAGGTAGCTTCATGTGTGAGGCCATCTCGTCTTCTGGTGGGGGAGGAGGTACAGGTGAGTTCTTACCCCTGTGTTGGCTCGATAGTGGTGTAGTCGGAGATTCTTGTGTAGCCAAATCCCTTACTGGACTATAGAAATATATATCTCCTTCTTGGTTAGTTCTATAGTACTTACCACTGTGTGTTGCACCCTCACTTTGATCGGATCTCATTCACTCTGTATGGCTGCACAAATTTTTTCTTTTCACACAATAAGATCTCAATCAGTAATGGCAGAGTTTTTAGAAACTTACCCCAGAAACCCTTGAAGAACCTTCATTCCGCCTCGGAGTAGGACACAAATTGATCAATTGAAAATTCTGTCACAAACCCTCCTATCACACTATCCACCCAGTGATCTACCATGCGAGTGATGGTGTTATCAGTCTTTTCTAACTGTTGAATCAGCTCTGGGGTCCACTGCGTGACCCGTTCATCCTTCCAACACTTATGTAAATCTACGAGCCTTGTGAGCCACTCCTGAAGCTCAATTGCAAATGTCACAAAGACAATTTCATAAATCTCTGTGAAAATGTAATTATTCTTCCACTTCTTTATGGTCAAATTTGCACTGCGATTCTCCCTTACTACGAATTCTTGAATTTTCTTTTCAAACCACTCGTCGATCTCTTTCTTCTCAGGTATCCAATGTGTTCTTGGCATTACCCAATCTCTCTCTCAAAATGCTCCCGGTCACAGAAACAGAACCATTTATTGGCTCGAGGGGTCCTAACCCAACTTCAGAGGTTAAGGTTTGCCTAAAAAACCCCTATACTACTGGCCCTTTCGGCAGTCACCTGTTTGTGCGGGCCAAAGTCTCACTCGAAGCAGTATGGGAGCGTGCTGGAACTAGGTTTCCGCACCCTGAGAGAGAGTAGGTAAGTCAAGCAGATCTGCGTTCCCAGCTTATCGAGTTCGCACTAACAGATCTACTCATAGGCTTATTGATAATATTATCCACAGTGTAACAGAGCTATTTCTATGCACAGATCTAATAAATACCTCTGCATCCACGTGCGCAATACTAATTAACACAGAACATTATATGTGTAGCAATTAACATATCATAGATACATATACCAGAAACATAGATACGTTCACAGTTTGTAGCAATTAAACATATACTTCCACAACTTAATCATATAACCCAGGTTTGCATCAATCATAACCATACAGATCGAGATAGCATTAGATATCCAACATTACTTCACACACACACACATACACACACACACACACATATATATATATATATATTAATACCAAAATCCACTTACAATCCAAAAATACCACTTGTACACATAGCCAACAGGGTCTGCACACAGCAGGATTGAGGATCTCTGCAGACACAGCTAGCAGGAGTCCTTACCCAACAACCCGACAACAGATCTAACAATTCGTGCTTAGCATCAATCTCAATTCTTTCCTACCTTAAGACTAAAAAAGGTTCATCTATTTATCTTGATTTAGCCTACGCATCCAATGGTCCACAAACCATGGTTTGTGGACTCTTAGTCTACCCTTGACCCATTACAATGCATTCGGGGCTTTGACCAACCCAAAAACCCCTGCATTAAACTAAATAATATCAAAAATATACAAAAAATGGACAAAATTCACAGTTTTTAGGAGACCCTGTTCCAACAGGGTGCCCAAAATATTTATGTTTGTGGAGATTTTGAATTAGTTATTAAACAATTTGAGGGTGTCTATCAAACTAAGGATGTGAGAATGATGGCATATAGAAATTTGATCATGGAGAGGTTAGAGATTTTTCAAGAATATTCATTTGTTGTGAAGATTAGGGACCAAAACTCAGTAGCCGACTCCCAATATGTCTCTGCAAGTCTGTTTATTATCCCTGCACATTCCACTGAAAGATATGAGGTTGAAGTTCGCCATAGGCCTGCTATCCCTGACAACATAATTCATTGGCAAGTTTTTGAGGATGATCAGCAAGTCAAAAACTTTATAGAATTGAAAGAGGAGTTTGAAAGCAGACAAATAGACCAAAAAAACATGCTTGCTGAAACAAAGGGGAATTCTGAAGTGTTACAGCTGAAGAATAATTCTATACCCAAAGGTCTAATCCCACTTGAAAATATTTTTGACCAGAATGATGTGTTTAAATCTCCTAGGATACAAGTTTATGAGGAAGAGGTAGAGAGTTGTAACCTTGGTACAGTAGCAATGCCAAAAATGATCAAGCTTTCAAAGTTTCTTTCAGTTGACATGAAACATAAATATATTGAGATGACGAAAAGGTTCTTAGATGTTTTTTCATGGAGTTATGTTTATTTGAAGACGTATGATCCTACTATCATTCAGCATACCATTCCTATTAAAGAAAATTAAAAAACTTTCAAACAGAAGATGAGGAGGCTTAATCCACTTCTCATGCCTTTGATTGAGAAGGAAATCAAGAAGCTCTTTGATGCCAAAATTATCGTTCCAATCAGATTCTCAAAGTGGCTTGCAAACTTGGTTCCAGTTAGGAAAAAGAGCGGAAAAATCAGAATCTGCATTGACTTCAGAAACTTGAACAAAGCCTCTCTGAAGGACAACTACCCCCTCCCAAAAATGGACCAAATTCTGCAGAACATTTTTGGTTCCCAAAGGATGTCTATGTTGGATGGTTTTTCAGGGTACAATCAGATACTTGTGCATCCTGAAGATCAAAAGAAAAATGCCTTTACTACACCATGGGGTACATTCATGTATGCTAAGATGCCCTTTGTTCTGATGAATGCAGGAGCTACCTTTCAAAGAGAAATGGACATTTATTTTGCAGAGGAGAAGCATAAGTTGGTGGTTGTATATTGGATGACATAACAGTTTTCTCAAGGAGAGAGGAAGATCACTTGAAGCGCCTAGAAAATATTTTGCTGAAGTGTAGAAGGTTTGGAATTTCTCTCAATCCCACTAAAATCATTTTTGGTATGACTTCAGGGAAGTTACTTAGGCATATTATTTCTAAATATGGGATTAATATTTATCCAAGCAGGGTCAATGCCATTTAGAAAGTGGATCTACCTAGAAGCAGAAAGGAAATTCATTCTTTCCTTGGAAGGGTAAATTTTGTGAGGAGGTTTATTCCTAATTTTGTTGAGATTGTAAAAGACATAACTAAGATGTTGAAGAAAGGAGATGACATCAAGTGGAAAATAGAAGCAAAGCACTCATTTGAGGAGATCAAGAAGGCACTTACTCAGGCACTAATGTTGATGAGCCCAGATTTTTCAAAAGAATTTCAGGTTTTTACCTTTTCATCAAAAAATACAATTGCTAGAGTTTTGCTGCAAAAAGGACAGCAAGGTACTGAGAAGCCCATTTCATTTTTTATCAGGACCTTAACTAATTCAGAGATGAAGTATAACATCTTAGAGAAGCAAGCCTATTCTTTGGTCAAAGCCATAAAATATTTCAGAATTTACATTCTGCATCCTCATGTTATAGCTTTTGTTCCTAATGCTGTTGTGAAGGACATCTTAACTCAATTTGATCCTGATGGTAAGAGAGGGAAGTGGATAGCTAACTTGATGGATTATGATATAGAGATCAGGCCCACAAAATTGGTCAAAGGTCAGGGGCTAGCAAAGTTGATGGCACAGTCAAATTTTGATTGTTTTGATATGAATTTAATTGCAGAAATTTCATAATTATTAGATGAAAATGAAGAGTTGATTCCCATTGAAGAGAAGTACATCCTTTCTGACTGGTACAAAGACATTGTTTTTGTCTTACATCATCATAGAGCACCTGCTGAATTGAAAAAGTATAAGGCAAGGTTTGTGAAGTTAAAATCCCTGAGGTACTGCATCATTGATAAAAAACTGTATTGGAAATATACTTGAGATATTATTTTGAATTGTTTGCTGGAAGAGGAGGCTGAAAAAGTGATTGAGGAGTTTCACAAAGGAGATTGTGGAGGTCATCATTATTGGAAGGCCACATTAAATAAGATTCTTAGAGCAGGGTACTACTGGCCTACTTTGTTCAAATATTCCTACAAAAATATTGTTTCCTTCCATGAATGCCAGATTTTTGATGTTAAGAAAAAGA
Organism: Pinus albicaulis; assembly: GCA_034641835.2. NCBI lineage: Eukaryota > Viridiplantae > Streptophyta > Pinopsida > Pinales > Pinaceae > Pinus > Pinus albicaulis. The sequence continues at coordinate 252,743,533 of CM076578.1, forward strand.
TTGTTTCTTTACCCTTGATGCTTATTTATGTTGAACTGCCATTCCAGCAGTGGGGGCTAGATTTTATTGGTGAGATTCATCCATCATCTTCAGGTCAGCATCGCTGGATTCTAACAACAACTTATTATTTCACCAATTGGATTGAAGAAATCCCAACTAGGCAAGCAAATGATTCAGTTATCATTTCACTTTTGGAAAATGATATATTGTCTAGGTTTGGTTGAACTATGAAGATCATCACTGAAAATGCACAGACATTCAAATCCAAGAAGCTAATCAACTTTTGTCATCAATATCACATTATACTTGGGCATTCTACTGCATATTAACCACAAGGTAATGGTTTTGTTGAATCTTCTAACAAGATTATTGTGAGGATTATTAAGAAGGTGCTGCTGGAAAATAAGAAGTCATGGCATTTGAAGCTGAAGTATGCTCTGTGGGCTGATAGAGTCTGCACAAAGAAATCAATTGGAACTTCACCTTATGATTTGGTGTACGGGGCTGAAGCCATTTTTCCTACATCCTTGGGAGTGCCTATCATGAAGCTGCTACAAGGATTAGAGGAGGAGCCAAACGCAATTTAGAGAAGAATAAATTAGTTGATATCCTTACAGGAGAAAAAGGGAGGAAGTATATAACATCAATCAACAATCTCAAAACAGAATCAAGAAGACATTTGACAGGAAGGTAAAAGAGAAAAATTTCAAATTCAAGATGCGGTTTTTAAGTGGGAGGATAGGATTGAAGAAAAGGGGAAACATGGTAAGTTTGAGAATATTTGGAAAGGTCCATTCAAATTAGCTGCATTTCATGGGAACAACACTTACATTCTGCAGGAGATGGATGGACAACCTTGTGCTGGAGGGCCTGTCGATGGCAAGTTTTTGAAGCACTATTCCTCTTAAGTTCTACTGATTTCTCATTCCATTGTATATATTCCATTTTAATATTACTGCTAATAAAAACAAGTAGATCATCAAGCTTGAGCCCGAGGAGAAGGCCATTAGAGTTTGAAGAAGGCTTGGAAAATTTCAAATTTTTTGTTTTCAATAAGATGGATAGCACTGGAACTACAGGTTCTTTGGTGTACCACGGGGGCACACCATCCCAAGTTGAGACATTGTTATGAATCAGAAAAAGTGAAACATCATTTGACATAGTATTAGGGGTTCATTTGTCAAAGGTATGGTCATATAGTTCATTTGTCATTAGTTGGTAAAGGAAAATTTTAAATTTTTTCTTATTAGCCTATCATAAGGTCCAAACTTACCCCCATTAAAGTATTTTCATGTCACATCAGTCATTATTTCCTGACATATTCCATTTCCCAAGCTTATAAATCCGAAAAGGTGATTTTAGCCAAGATTTCCTGTTTTCATAGAGAATTGCACAGTAAAAATGCAGTTTTCACTACGAAACTATTGATACTTTCGTAGCGAAACTGCCAGGAAAGGCACTAAGTATGCTATGAAAAGAGGTATTCTTGTCTGTATTTTCAAATCAGGTGCTAGGTGTCAGTTAATTATTAGAAGTGTTAAGGTGAATGGAATTCAAGTTAGTTAGGGTTAAATCAAACTACAATGGTCATGTCTGAGATCATCACTTCTATTTTTAGCATGTATGAGTCATGATGAAGGCATGAGTTATCATCGAAACTTCAAAATATTTCCCAATTGAGTCTTTGTCATTCCCCGCTGCATCTTTACATGCTATTGAGCTCTAGAGAGTTGTTTCACCAAGCCAAGCTAGTTGTTGGCATTTTCAAGAAATTGCAGGTGTCATTGATCAAGCGAGGTAGAGAAGGTATAAAAACACCATGGATGCAAAGCGGAAGACCAAAAAAGGAGGCCATTGTCTCAGACATGAGCCATTAGACATGAATTTTATGAATGAAGACCCAACTGCCTTAGAATTTTCTAGAAGAATAGGGTGTTTGTAGTTTTTCCAAAGATTGCAAGGATGCTATGTGCAGGTTTCTAAGTATTTTTCCATCAGTTTCAATGGGACAGCTTCAAAGGTGGGAATGCTGAACCTCGCTATAACACTAGAGACTGTTGCAGCAGCAACAAGAATTCCTAGAGGAGGATAACAATGGTTCAAAGGTTTCAAGTTCAACATGTAGGAATGTGAGGAATTTATCAAGCCAGAGCATAGTGAGATTGATCTCACAAATGCCATCCAAAGGAGCTACATGACAGACAACTTCTCAAAGCTATTGCTAATCATTAAGAAATACTTCACTTGTGAAGGGAGGTACCACATGGTTTACTCATACCATTTCAGGCTTCTACTACATTTTTTGGTAAGAGGTATCTTGATTTACCTTTTTAATTATACATAAGCTTAGCTAAAATTTCAGACAAAGTTCAAGCTAAATCTAAAGGAAATGAAACCTCACTCTTTCATCATGGTTTAATCAAGTGGCTAGTTTTAGAGGAGTTAAAGAGATTAGGCAAAAACTGGTCATCTTTCCTGTTTGTCAGTCATTTTGAAGTAGATGCCATCACTCTTAAAAGAACTCCTAAACCTAGAGGTATACCATCACCTTCAGTGGCAGAGCAAAGTGAGCCTTTAGTGGCAGAAAAAAATGAGCCAGTAATCATCGAGAGAGAGCCATTGCATAAAGTTGATACACTTGTTGTTAAACCTGCAAAACAAAAGCCAGCAGCAAGCAAACATGGCAGCAAGAGAGTTACAACAAGCCAAACAGTGTCTAAGGGTAACTTAGAAGACATTCTACATGCTATTGATATTGAAGAAACTCCCATAGTCCAAGTTGAGGATATATATGAGCGAGGAAAGAAGCTCAAGAAATCCAAATCAGCTAAGAAATTAGAGTTTGGGGGTGAGGATGCAGGATCCATGTTTCAAGCTAGGAAACCAATGACAAGACATGCTATAAAGCTCTTGGAAAGTAGTAAAGAAACTCAGAAGGTCACTAAAACTGTCTAGCCACCACCAAGCATCATTGACCTTTCCTCACCTGCAAAAGAAGAATCAGTCATTAAACAAAGGAAAGGAAAAGAGAAAATTATTGAAAAAACAGAGATTGATGTCCTTAAGGAGTAGCTAAAGCTGGAAAATGAAGAAATAGAAGTCTTGAAGAAAGAGGCAAGGAAGCAAAAGGTTCAGAAAGTAGGGTTTGAGAAAATGAAAGAAATTTGGGAAGAGCAGGTTAATACTGTGTCAAAGACCTTAGATAACACACAACAATTGATCAAATGGACTCAACCATTGAAAGGAGAAGTGAAGCATATAAAAAAAATGAACCTGCACTTGAAATCTAAGAATAGGACACTAAAACACCAAGTCAAAGACCTACAAGTGTAGTTAGAATTGATTCATGAGGAGTTGGAGAAGAAGGGCTTAAAGATCACTGTGGTTGAGGAGCGCATAGCTCAGCTGATCATTAATGAAGAGGAAACACCTCAAGGGTCTTAAGTTGAGTTTTCTTATGTTTTAGGAGGTTCATGGCATGCTAAAAATCAAGTTTCTACAGCTGGAGGTTACTTTTTTGAGACAGGGTTAAAATCTGGAAATTTTGCATTTTTTCACAATTTCGTAGTGTTTCCTAGGCTTAAAGCCATGAAAACGCTACGAAAATTTCTGTAGCAGCTTATTTTCTTTCAAAAACACTTTTTACAGTTTTTAAGGAGGGAGTTTAATGGTGATGAGGTTTCATGTCTTGGTTGACACCCTGGAACAACCAAAGAGCAAAATTTATAGGTGCAAAAGCTATTTTTTGGACGCTACGAAATCTCGCTACGAAGCTGTCATGTTTTTGTAGCGAGTTACTTTTGAAAGTTTTGAAGCATCCTAATGGAATTTTTAGATATGTGGACATATCCAACAGGTCAAGGGACCTTACCATCAAACATTTATGACTTGAAAACAGTTTTTTGGAGACATCTCATCAACTAAAGTTTTCGTTGAAGATAAGGGTCCTGCTTTCCTGAAAAATAGGGTTTGGTTCCATATATTTAGGAGGGTATTTAATATGTCAAGTAGTGATGAACTATGTCATAGCCTATTCAAGCATGTGATGCTTAGTTTTAACTCTCAAGTGATTGTTTCAAAGATAAGGTAGAATGATGTAATAAATAGGAGTTTGAGTCCTATTAGGAAATGCCATCTTTAGGGTATAACTATCATTTTCTTATTAAAAGACATGTTTTTTCTGTTATATGAGGTGTCATAGGAAGAGTTAGATGAATCTAGCCAAGAGGAATATGATCCCTACTATAACAATGTATATTTAAAGGAAAATTATCGAAGTTGTAAAGGGTTGGAGATTTTTTGCACCATACTGCTGCTTTATGTAATTTGACTTATATCAGTAATACAAAGGACTTATTCTTGACAGACCTGAGATTCTCATGGAGTTTTTAATGTCTTCCTGATCTATATCTTTATGTTTACCACTTGCAGTAGATTTCATCTTTATTACTCAGAATTCATATTTTATGCTTTGACTTCCTTTATTGATGAAATGACTGTGTTGCCCTATGTTCTAAGTGTGATTTGCCTTTGTTAAAGACTCTTACCTGCCTCAGCTTCCATGTCAAGAAACCTTGCCACTAAATTTACTTATTTTTTTGACTCCATAAGCCCAATGGTAGCAACCTTGCATTCTTTTCAACCTACATACACAAAAATCAAGTTACTTTTCAAATAGAGTTAGCCATTTAGTACTATCATTATCTAATATCATAGGGCCCCTTTGAGAGAGCCCTCTCAGACTGAAGAGACTAAACTTCATTCAAAAGATGGTTTGAAACAATTACATAGAGTTGTCTGATTAGCAGCCAATCAAGTACAATTTTGTGATAACATACCCTATGATGCCAAGTGTGAGGACTCAACACTCTTTTTTATATAAGAGGCTATTCCTCCAATTCCTAGACAAGAGGATTCTTGTTCCAAGTTGACTGCAAAATGAATCCATCTATAATAGGAACCTTATACTCATTATTCTCCCAAGTTTTAGCTTAAAAAAATAATATTAATTTCACTCAGGATCCAACTTAACATAGGGCCTTTATGTGATGGAAATCCATGATAGTTCCAAAAGAGGATCCAAAGTGTTTCAAATTCCTATATATTACTCTCCTTTTTGTATTTATCCTTGATAATAGCTTTCCCATTTCTAATGATTGGTCATTTCCTTCCTTTAGAACTTCCATTAGGGGAATTTAGAGGTAAAACATGGGCCTCCTAAGGAAATTATAAAATAGTAGTGGAAATAATAAAATAATATTATATTACATCATCAAATTTCAGAGGGAAAAAAGAAAAAAATACGTTTTCAACTCATATTTTCAACTTATCGGATTAACTCAAATTTTGAGTGGGAATACTCATTGGATTTAGAATTTGATTCCTCATCCAAGGAGTACCCATGTTGCATACTTTTGATGCACCCTTCTACAAAGAAAATGATAAATACATGAAAAATGTGATTGCAATCATGTTTTTTCATGTATTTCTCATTTTTCGTGTAGCAGGGTCCATCGAAAGTATGCAACATGGGTACTCCTATGATGAGGAACTAATTTTTTCATCCAATGAGTATTTCCGCTTGAAATTTGAGTAAAACATCAGCGAGATAAGTTGAAAAAAGTAGTTTTTATTATTTTATTATTTTTTAATCTTTTTACTTTTTTATCCCAACAATGGTGAATCATCCCCCATGGTTAACATCATCATCTTGAATCCTATTGTTTCTTATAAAGTTTATTTTGGCTGTACATTTTTCTTAGGAGGCCCATTTTAGACCTCAAAAGTTCTCTAATGCTTTACCTTTTAAACCTCCTTCCTTAATTCAACTTAGTATGTTGGGATGAGGTCCTCATTTATAAAGATTTCTATCTCTTTTTGTAGGTTTTAACCCTGTACAGAAATTATTTGTAAACGAATCTTAAAAATAGAAAATAAACAATAGCGAGAGCATAAAACATAAAACAAATATACATAGAGATTTTCCCTTGGATCCCAAATCGGGACGATTAGTTTGATATTTTATTATATTCCTTTTAGTGTTACAACACATATATATACATGTCGAAGCATACATAAACCCAAATCTATTAACCCTCAATTAGAACATAACCGTAGTTCCCTTGACCGGATCTACAAAATACCAGGGGCCGAAAACCGTCATGCCCCAAAACCATGTGCAAACCCATGCACAAAACCATGGGCGGGTCTGCCCAACGCAACGTACAAGGGGGGCTATCGCCCCCCCTGTGACCCCCCCACGCATGACTAGTCATGGAAAGAATATAACACATACCCAACACTTTCATGCTCACAAATTTACTGAGTATTCCAAATTTATGGTCACTACAACTTGCCTAACACAAATTAGCCATATTTATGGTCAAGTATATTTCTCAAACTTCTTGTTTTATGAGATAATGTTTTTCAATTTGCGACTTATTTTTTAGTTCTCTTTTTACTATTTCTAAATTGTCCTCATCTTTCTACTCTTTTATACTAGAAATTATAAGCTTAAAGGCTCTTTTATTATGCTCATGATCCAAATCAATGAGATTTTTCATTTCTTTATTGATGGTCTAATTTATTATATGTACGAATTAAGGCTATATTGTTATTTAGTTTTTCATTTAACTCTTTCACCTCATCTTTCAAGGTGCAATTTTCTTCAATCATTGATTGTTTTTGGTTTCCATTTCTTATCTTATCTCTCATTATTTTTAGTTGAGTCTTGAACCCTAATATTTTATTTTCTAATAGGTTGAATTTGTTTTCAACCATTGTAACTAATACTATTTTATGTTCTATTTCTCTTTATTCTCTCCTTTTTTATTATGAGTCAAAATGATCATAAAGTTTTCTAGGGTGACTTTGCTCGACTTCCTATTGCTAGTTTTGTTGGAGTAATTTTCACTCACCTCACTAGGAATCATTATGAGGACTAATCACCACAATGTGAACATGGGACTATCTTCCCACTCAAGGTAATCCTAAGGGTTTGTAAGTTTACAAATTCCTAATGTTTTTGTGTAGAAAATAAACTCATGATGGTATCAGAGCCTTGGCCCGTGTTTGATTCTCTAAGTTGTATTTGAGGGGGTGGTGTTGGAGTAATTTTCACACTCACCTAATTGGGAGTCAATTATGTCAACTAACCTCCATGTTAAGAACATGGGACTACCTACCCACTCAAGGTAATAGTAAGGGTTTGGAAGTTTACTAATTCCTGCAATTTTTGATGTAACGGTAGACCTTATCAAGGTTGAGGTTTTGAAATATGTGGTGACATATTCATAATTAAATAAAAATAAGAAGGAAGAAGGAATCAAATATATAAATGAACTTATGCACCTAGGTTATGAGCGATGGATTGTTGAGGATGTAGAGATATACCTAAGACTGCAAAAAAGGTTCATAAGTGTGAAAAACTTAAGATAACAGAGATTGATCCTACAATAAATATTTCAATATATCAAACAACAAATATTATATGATACAAGAAGAGGAATCATGACAATATATCTCATAGCATATATCTCAGTCCATTGTAGAGTTCAAAAGATAAATCCATCACAAAGCTTTGTATGATATATTTCAATCCAACGTAGAACTCATAAGATAAATCCATTGCTTCGTATGATATATTTCGATCCAACACATATCTCATAAGATAGTTCCATTGAATAACTTCAAATGATATATTTGAATCCAACATAGAGATTGTGTATAATATCATAATAGTGTATAAATCCACCACAGAGTTTCGTATGATATATTTAAATCCACCTCAAATCTCTAACTATCCACCACAAAGAGTATTATGAGCATCCATAACAAAGTAAGAAAAATCCACCTCAGAGTTAGGGTAAAACAAAATTCTACTTAAGAGTATTACGAGCTTCTACCTCAGACTAAAAGATCCACTACAGGTATTTTGAGCATAAACAATTCCACAAGCATCTGTGGTGTGTATATATATATATATATATATATATATATATATATATATATATATATATATATATATATATATATCCACCCAAAAATATTATAAGCATCCATAAAATATTAAAATAAAATAAAAATAAATAAAAATAAAAAATCCACATCATAATATTACAAGCCTCAAAACTGAGTTAAAATGTCCACCCCAAAATACTAAGAGCATCCAATAAATATTAAAACTAAATTGTTAATCGTCTAAAAGAATACACCACAAAGTATATAAATTTAAATTATTATATTTATGTTTATATAATATAGTATATATTTGTATTCCTTGGATTCGGGTGAACAGTGGAGAGAGGAGGGGGAGTGGGTTGCCACAACCCCACCTGACTAATAGGCAGGGGGATGTGGAAACACACTCCTTGGCATATGTCTAAAACCTTTCATTGTAATATTAAAATTTTCTTGGGACAATGAAATGGAAAGGAATGAAGGTTCATTGCGTTCTTATGGATGCTAAGAGGGAAAAAAATTCACGGTAAGAGAAAGAACGAATGTGCGGAGGTGATATGGCGGATAAAAGAGTTGTCCTTGGAAAAATATTTCAACTGCCTAGGAAATTAATGTTGATAGACATTCACGAGTGGAGACGATTTTGAACAAGGGAAAAAGATGAAATAGCTCATGTGAGGGGGGATCATTTATGTGAGGCATGTTGATATATTTTCACAGGAGATGCTACAATTTTTAGTGCTCTAGTGGGAAGATGATTACTTGAGAACAACGGGGAGGAGTCTAGAGGCATAAAGAAGATTGAATCGGTGGTGAATCATAGTTTACATAGGATTTTCTCAATTGTAAATGTTAAGACTCTAAATGGGAGCATAATACCTGGGGAGGAAGTGTAAGGTTGGTCAATCTCACCTTCAAAGGAAGTAGGGCACTTGAGGAATACTGTGGGATGGATTTGGCATGCTCTCAACCCTTTTTCTACAAAATAAGCATGTTAGGCAAGGGATGTGGTCAAGATGGCTTAGATATTGATTCAAATTTGATATTGTACTTGAGTGAAGGTTTACTAAAAACCCACATGACCCAGTCCTCTATTCAAAGGTGCTTCCTTCTTCCCTGCTTTAGGTGATTTACGAGATTAAAAATTCTTCTTCTAAAATCAAATTATTGGGAGGTGAAAAAAGGGTGTGCTAACCCTTTGCTTAATTTTTAGAGCCAAGCCCCTTATCTCATCGCCACCTAGAACCAAGCTCACTTTACAATAGTCACCAGAGCCAAGCCTACAACCACTTACCTATGACCCCGCAAGCCTGGCCCTTCTCCAAATTCAATTACAAATTGTTATGGGCTTCCGACCCTTTGGGTATGTCCCACTATATATCACCATCACTCTTCGTGATTTTTCCTTTATAAATCCTACACTGTCAATTTTCCCTTATAACTGAAAAACTTCACAAATTCGTTGATTGTCTATGGACCCCACCAGGGTACCCCGATGCCTTTAAAATGTTATGGGTAGTCGTAATATTTACGTCAATTTCTTCTCTGTAATTTAATTTTCCTTAGTGCCCAGTTCTTTTAAAAATGCCAATTCATAAAGGATTACGATATTCTGTCATTCCGACCCGACATTGTAACGTCTATCTCCCATATTTTTCAAGTGCCAAATTTTGGCACTGTCAAATGATGGATCCTAGAGACCGACACTAATTTCCAGGCTTCCAAACCCTCCAAGCTATATTTATGTCACGATATTCCATTAATAAATGGTTGCAACCCAACAGTTGATGAACTTCTCCAAAAAGTAATATTGTCTAAGTGTTGGGTTTTTCGGCCTTTTTCCTGGTTTCTTCACCTGTATACTTGGTATATTCTCTGGATATACAAATGTTTGATTCAATTTCATTTCACCTCTGATATTATCTGCACTATCTCTCCTGAGCTTAATTTATCTTCTCATGCTTCCCTCTCCATAGAGTTCTGTTGCAGCTCCACTAGATTCATATGGTCTTTGTTCTTAAACTCTTTCTCTCTTGAGCTTGGTTAATCCATACTTGCAATCACATTCTGGTTTCCTCAATGATATATGTATAATTCAATTCTTCATTAGAATAGAGAAAAATGTCTAAACACTCGCAATACTTAACAAAGTGTTTATTTACTCAATAAATCAACATATTTACAAAAAAATCTGTCTCAGCCGGATTTACAACAAGGCCCCTCTCGACCTTTTTCCTTCCTGGCCTTCAAACCCTTATTGGATCTTCTCTCTTCTACTATCACACTCTCGCACATTTTATCATTCCTTTACATAATGAAATACAAAATTATCATGGACTAATTTAGTTCATATCCATGATTTCCTCACCTAAACCTCTAATCTAGGAATCTTAGATCCACAATTCCTTCAATAAATCCAACTATTTCCTAAATCTCTCTAACTCCCTCAATATTCTTGAGATATATCTCTTTAATAATATACTTGATTACATTAATACTCACTTTAATCATTTATATATAATTTATTAAAAAATTTAAGAAAATACATTACAAATAATGTCACACACACACACACTTAGGGAACCAACTCCCTTGGTAAATGAAAGACCCCCTATCCTAGCCAAAATACATTTTGAATTGGGGTAATATGATCCTGCATCATACTCCAAAGGTTCAAAATATTCATGGTCTCTTGACCATGTGTATGTTTATGAAGTCCTCCTGGATGATCTTTCTCCCTACTGTGCTATTGTTATTTTGTTATCCCTTGTTTTCTCAGTTTCCTTATTTTGTGTTGTAGTTGTCCACTAGATTTTATAATGCAAAAACCTTTAGTCAGTTGCACCTCTTTAATAGTTGTCTTCCTCTTTTTGTTTTACCCTCTTCTAGATGTCCTTTTCATCGACATCCTCACTTCTTTTATCACTTCATCAATCTATGTTTTCAGCTTAATTCCTCTGGTGTCATTGTCCTCATACTCCTGCATATACTCTTCTTTATCAAAAGTTATAAAACCATTATTTAGCTCTGAATCAATTCCTTCCTTATCAATATGTTGTCCACATTTTGCAGTATGTTCTTCATTTTTGTTGAGCATAATTTCCACTAACTCTAATTCTTCTTTACAGTCTGAATCTCCAATTTCTGGATTTCTATCCTCTTCTCCAAGAAATCTAATTCTTTAAATAATTCAAAATAACTTTGAACTATTTCTTTGCTCTCCATGCTCAGATTATTTTCCAACCACTCCTCTTCATTTTCACTTGCGTCTGCTTCCTTAGGCATGAAACTTCCAACTGAAATTTTCGTGAACATATCTTCTTGGAATAATTATTCTTCTCCAACTACTGCTTCAAATTCCTCTAAGGTTGTTCAATATTCTACATCTACACTATATTCCTGAAATAATGTTGATTCATTCTCCTTCAAGTGAAAAATTAAGGATGGTATTCGCTTAATTTCCTCTGACGCAACAAATTCCATGTATCCAAAGTTATTAATCAAATCCTCACAAAATTTTTCCATCTTATTCATCTCTTCGAGAAGTTTCATTTCTTCATTCACCTATACTAATATATCAATCAAGTATTGATCACTATCTATCAAAATTGCAAACAAGCACAAAAATTCAGATTCAAAAACATCAATCTCTTCTTTTTCCAAGGACTCGATTGCCTCTTCTTCTTTTTGTATACTGTCTATAAAATTCTCCTCAATTTGTCTGGTCTCTTATGTACCAAAGAAAAAATCTCTTTCCTACTCAGTTTCTCTGAGTTCCTTTTTCATCCTGTTATGCTCATTTTTCAAAATTTCCTCTATAAATAAGGTCATCTTGCCTCCTTCTTCCTCATTCCCCAGCCATAACATCCCCACTCTGCAAGATGTTGCTTTAGCTTGTCAAGGTATGTTCTCAACTCAAGCAATTCTCTCCTTATTTATTTTTCACTCATTATGTTCTTTATTTCTATTTCTTTGGTATTCCCTCTTATTTCCTCATGAATTCCTCTTGAGCCCTGCATATGACTATCAATATCCATTTTCACCTCTTCTTTTGTGAACTCCCCTTGTCCACCTGTGAGCTGCAAGAAGCCTGCCTCTTTCTTTGTCTCACAACAAGTTTGTTGCTATCTACCAATACCTCACCAAGATCCCTCCCAAACTCAGTCTTTTGGTATTCTCGGTTCCTTTTCTAGAAATTCCTCTAGAAATTCTACCCACACTCATTGTGGAACTTCCTTTCAACTTATACCTAACCTCTTCTTGTTGGAAGTTGTCCTCCTTCTCCTAGTTCCCTGTAGTATAACATTTTCCTCTTTCTTCTAGGGAATGTATACTCCTAAACTTCCTAAGCTATTAGACTTTCGCATCTTCATTTGCTCACTCCACTCGAGAACTTCCTTGTCCTCATCTTACAATATCACGTGCCGTTATCGAGTCTTGTCGCAAATTCTGCTTGAATTCTTTGGTTTCTAACTCTTTTTCCTTATCCTATATCTACTGCTACAATGAATGCATATCCTTTCTATCAGTACTACTTGTTGTATGGCTATCATCTCTTGCAAACACACTCCTCAAAGTTATCATATATATATATATATATATATATATATATATATATACACACACACACACACACACACACACTTCATAATATCTATGTCCAGATCTCATGTTTAAAGTCTTGTTTTTGGTCCACTCTCCTGAAACACTTCTTCTCCAAAGAACTCAAAGAACTTATGCTTTGTGCTCAAACCTCCTAAGGTGTACATAAAATCTTCCATTATCCTTCTTTTACTTTTACCAAATTTTTGGTAAGCTTCCCAAGCAATATTTTGTTTTGAAAAATCACCTACAATATTGAAATTTTCTATTTTCCCAAGACTGCTCCAATTGTAGTCCTTTCATGTCCTTTGTATCAGAAAATTTTGTTGTACAATCTCCTCAAATATCCAGTGCTTTCCTCAAACAAATCCTTGTGGTCACCAGTCTTCAAACACTATATATATATATATATATATATATGTGTGTGTGTGTGTGTGTGTGTGTGTGTTGTAAAATAAAGCAACTTACTTCATTTCCTCCTTCAAATTTGATCATGTGGTCACAAATCGATCCACTGTCTAACCAATTTCTCTGAGTTTTTTTCTCTGTTCTATATTCAGAGCGTTCCACCTCTGATACCACTTGATCTCCTAAAAAAAACTAATCCTACCACCACTTTATCTTTGGTATCATTTTCTTTGATACTACATAATGAAAACCCAATCTTGCACCTGACTGTGGGTTTGTTGAAAACCCACATCACCTAGTCCTATGCTCAAAGGTGCTTCATTCTTCCCTACTTTAGGTGTTTTATGGGATTAAAAATTCCTATTCCAAAAATATTTATAGTTGGAAGTGCCAAAAGGCTGTACTAACCCTATTCTTAATTTTCGTAGCCAAGTCCCTTATCTCATAGCCACCTGGAACCAAACTCCTTTTACAATAGTCACCAGAGGCAAGCTTGTTTCCTACTCCCATTTCGTGCTTTGGAACCAAGCCTAGAATAAAGTGCTTTACATAATGTACCTCCGACCCCGTGAGCCCAAACCTTTTCCAAATTTAATTAAGAATTGTTACAGGCTTCTGACCCTATGGCGTACTTTAAATCACCACCGCTCTTCATGAGTTTTCCTTTATAAATCCTCCCAAGTCACTTTTCCCTTATAACTTAAAAAATTCTCAGATCCATTGATTGTCTTTGGACCCCACCAAGGCACCCTCGTGCCCTTAAAATGTTTCGGGTAACGGTAGTATTTTTGTCACTTTTCCCTTTTTTAGTTAACGTTCCTTGGTGCTTGATGATTTTAAAAATTCCAATTCATAAAACATTAGAGGATTCTGAGGTTCTAGTCGGACGTTGTAATATCTATCTCTCGACTCTGCCAAATGCCGAATTTTGGCGCTATCAAATGATGGATCTCGAAGCCCAACACTAATTTTGAATGAGTTATTTGGCTTTGGGCTTCCAGACCCTATGAGCTATAATTATGTTATGGGATTCCGTTAGTAAATGGTTCCATACCAATAGTTGACAAACTTGGGTTTCTCGGCCTTTTTCAAGGGTTCTTAACCTACATGCTTGATCTCTTCTCTGGCTCTGTCAATGCTCGATTCACTTCTATTGCACCTCTGATCGTATCTACACTATCTCTCCTGAGCTTAATTGATATGCTTACACTTCCCTCTCTACAAGGTTCTTTTGCAGCTCCACTAGATTCATATGGTGTGCGTTCTCTTAAGCTTGGTTAATTCATACCTGTAATCACATTATGGTTTCCTCAATGATATATGTATAATTAACTTCTTCATTGGAACATATAATGAATTATAAACACTGGGAATACTCAACTAAGTGTTTTTTTACTCAATAAATCAACATATTTACAAAAAAGGCCCTCTCAAATAGATTTACAACAAATCCCCTCTCGCCTTTGTCCTTCCTAGCCTTCGAACCCTTATCAGATTTCCTCTCTTCTACTCTGACACTCACACACTCTCTTTAATTAATTTACATAATGAAATACAAAAGGATCCTAAACTAATTTAGTTCATATCCACAATTTCCTCACCTAAACCTCTAATTTGGTAATCTTAGATCCACAAATCCTTTAATACATCCAACTAATTCCTAAATCTCTCTAACTCTCTCAATATTATTGAGATATCCCTCTTTAATAGTATAACTAAGTACATTAATCCTCACTTTAATCTTTTATATATATTTTTTCTAAGAGCTTAGAAAAATACATTAAAAATAATATCACACACACTTAGGAAACCAACTCCCTTGGTAAATGAAAGACCCCCTAGCCTAGTCAAAATACATTTTGACTGTGGGTAAGATGCTCTTGCATCACGTATGTAGTTGGTGAAGCTTTCATGTCCCCTTCAGGTATTATCTATTGAAAATTTTGGTTTCTTTGCTACGAATGTTTATAAATATTTTCTCCATGAAGTATTTCGGTAGACCTCCTTTCTAGTAGTTGGAGTGTTGATTCTATCTAGAAATGTTTATATATAGAATATTGTTTTTCTATTTTCATGTGGAAAGTGGAGCAGGGATAGGGATCTCAACAGAAGTTAGCTTAGCACTTATCCCATGGGGAGTGGAGGAATCTTGAGAAGGGTGGTAGAATCTTTCTATGTGGTCTCAAGGTTATTGGTTTCCCATAGAAACTTAAGAGTGTTTCCTGAGAGAGGGTGTTTTTCTAAGTTCAGGTGATGCTCGTTTAGGGATGTGAGAAATTTAGGCAGTTGGAGGAGAGAAATTTTGAGATCATATCTTGGGACTATCATGACAAAAATTTATCTCTCGAGTGGTTGGGAAGAGAGAAGAAAAGACTCATGTTTGTTTTTATATGTGCAGATAGGGGGGTTGACTCCATGCCTAGACTCCGTAAGGGTGGTATCCTCAGGAGTGGGAAAGTTCTAGGAAAAGAAATTAGTGACTTTGTGTAGAGAATAAGCAAGGAGGCATGGTAACAAGGTAGAAAAGTTAGCAGGCGCTCATCTTTCCTCTCAAAGATATCCATTGCTTGATAGAAATCATATCAATCAAAACATTATATATATTTCTATCAAGGGGGTTGAAGAAAATTCCTTCATGCAGAGAGAGAGATAGAAGCAGGTTGAGGAGAGGAGAAACCTACTACGAAGAAAGAACCCATAAGGTACAAGAAACAAATTCCTATGCATGTGTAGGAGGAAATGACGAGATCAGAAATGGATTACTCCTCACAAATAACCTCCATCTATGATTTGTAAGTGAGAGTGCATTGGGAAGAATGGATCCTAGATATGGGGTAGACAAGGAGTAGAGCAAACTAGTACATACAGGAAATAAATCTCTATTGACGAATTAAATTTCTCCTGGGACGTATGCCCCTGGACAACCAATAATCGAGGACAAAATTATTACAGAATTTGAACCACATGCATGGACACCTTAGAGACTATGATTACAGTCTGAAAATAATGGATCGAAGGTTGGCGTGAATTTAAAAACACCTCGACATTCCACCAAAAATTCCTAGACCTCCAGCCACCCCATTTGACCTATTCCAGTAGATGGCTCAAACTCTAATCCACTTCCCTAAGTATGTGATGGTTTATGATGATGTTTATGGGCTTCCTTTTGCATATGTTTATGTCTATGAATAGTCAGGTCAATATCATATTGTATGCATATTTAAGTTCAATTATGTTAGACATTGTCAGTTTCTCATGACCCTTCGAAGGGTCCAATTTTGGGTATGGTTTGGTATCCAAAGAGAGTGACTATAGTGACGTATGTACCTTTTTTATTTAATCTCCTAGTATTAACATAATAGAATTCACCTTACACAAAAAGAATATAATTGCATAAAAAAATTATTTTATAAATTTAATTAATTATATTGTGAAAATAAATTATTTTATAAATTTAATTAATTATATTGTGAAAATAAATTATTTTATAAATTTAATTAATTATATTGTGAAAATAAATTATTTTATAAATTTAATTAATTATATTATGAAAATAAAATATTTTATAATTTAAATGAAAAGAGATTTTATTACTTTTCCAATGGGGTGTAGAATACATGGTGATAGGGTGTTTTGATAAGACATTCCATAGTGAAAATGTCACCAGTTTGAAACTTTGAAGGAAAAAATTCTAGCCATGCTAAGGGTTGATGTGAAGTGGGAAAAGTGTGATCCGTGGATGATTTTGATGTCTTAAATTCCCCCGGGTCGTGGTTATTCAAGCCAAATGTTAGGCATTTCAGTCATATAAGGACTCACATTACCTAATAAACAAAAATAAAATAGATTTTATTACTTTTTTTGTCAGTAAAATTACTTGCATTAGATTTCCAGAAAACAAGATTACAAAAGATGTCTCAACAACCCCCTTTTCCTCATTCTGACTTGACTTTTTGGATTTGGGGGTCAAAGGATACCACAAATAAGATTTTTCATACATTATTTCTGCTAGGCTTAGAAGCCATACATAGCTTAAGGGAGACAAAAATATCACAAAATTTAACACAAAAACTAACAACATCATATCAAGGGAGGGGATTGGGAGAGACTACATGGGGGTTGCAAAATAGCCAGCGCATTCATGCATATATAAGTCAATATGTTCCACCTGGGCTTTCAGATTTGGATCTAGTCATTTTTTTTGTGGTGGCTCCATTAGAGGTTGTCCGGATGTTCCAATATTTCATTCTAGCTTAATTGTATATCATTTATATATGCAACCAATTCATTGCGGTCTTCATACTTGTGCTTAGGGAGGATATTGATATTGACCTGTATACCTTGTAGTTCCTCTATTATGGACTCAAAGGAAGCTAGAGAAACTAAATGGCCTAGAAGGAGCGAAAGAAAAATTATACAAATGATCGAAGTGATGTGAAATTATAAAAACAAAGAGAGTCAAGGTTCAATCTCTCGCAACGAGATATATGGAGAGAAGGATAGGTCTTAGGCCAACTAGAAGTATAGTGGTAGAGGCTAGGATAGATCGTAAACCACCTAGAAATATAGTGGTAGAGACCATAATCAACCAATATCAAATCAATATAAAATTGACCCAATTGTTGATTCTTCTTAGTTACAAAAAATAAAATAATAAAATATTTAAAAATTAAAAATAAATATAATATTACGAATAAAAGGTCACTCTAAGATTTATGGTGAGTCTATTAAAATGGACTTGATTGGATCTTAGTTTCGTGTTATGTCTGCTTCTCTTGGTACAAAAGTACAAAAACAATTTATTAACTTTACATTGCCAGAATATATTTTTAAGATTATGGAATTTAAGCTAATCAAGAGTTTAGAAATGCAAGAATGTTAATTTGTGTAATATCCCTTTCGAGAATTTTTATTAAAATTTCATGAGGCTTTCAACTTTGAATAATTTCACCAAGAACATAACCCAAATACCAGAAATTTGATAGAAATAATAAACCCATAAATTATTCTACAATCTCATTAAAATATCACAATATGATAAACAATGAGATATCTGGAGACAATCCTCCAAGATATGTTATAATGGTGATGCTAACCTCCAAACTCAAACAGGAAATCAATCACGACAACTTGTGAATCCTGAATGGATCCACCAAGGGAAGAGATGGGTGCTCGCCCACTCTCCCTAAATCACTCGAGGGTTTCCATCCTGAAGCTACTGCTAAGGCAGAGAATCAAGTTCTCAAACCTCTCACACAAACAATGATCCAATCCAAGATGTCTCCAAATGACCTTCGCTTCTCCTTTTATAGATCAGATGGATAGATCTCCAATCCTCTAGAAGCATCTTATTTTATTATTACTCTAGAATATCCTCCATTGATTCTATCAAAGTGAATTTAATTTAATTATATTTCACTTAAGTCACTTTTGGCACCTTTTCCTCTAAATATTATTTTTCCTTTAATTAAATGACTAATTAAAGTCATTTTTAATTAAGGAGAATAGTATATTGCCCATGCTACTATCTCTGGCCACCATAAGTCAATTCTCAGCATCCCATCCTGAAGATATCCTCATTCCATTCCAAAAAGTTATTACACTAAGGTGTTCTATCATGTATTACTCTCGAAATGCCACCTTGAGTGTAATTAATTGAGTTAAGCCCCAAAATAACTCAGTTTTCTAAAATTTGTCAGAATGCGCTAAAACAAAAGAAAAATTGTGCGGATGATGGAATATATCAACAGAATGCCATCGGGCCTCATAGAAACTCCTCAAAAATCCTCCAAAAATATCCTGGGTTCACTTATAACACCAACCTGTATCTGTGATCTGTCTTCTCCCAACTCTGGAAGTCCATCCTAACCCTGTCATAGGTGACACCAAAAAAATAAATATTACAGACCTTCCGCCCCAAGATTTATTTCCCTCAAGCAATCCAAATATGTGGGCCACTTTGTTGGCCTGATGCAATTGAGACCCAATGCTCGGATCCCATACAAACCCCTGGGTGTTGCTATGCTCATGTGTCAAGTCACCTGGAACATAACCGTTTATTTCAGGATCCCAACTGATCTCTTACTGCACATATCATCAATCAATCCTCCTGGATCCCTACACCACCATAGCCAATCATCACCTGAACCCCATGGCTTGGACTGTGCACTGTCTCTAATTGCAGCTACTACCCCATGAAGCGAGGACCAACTCACCCACTCTCTCCAATACAACCTTCGGTCTAGGTCGAGGTTACTCCTGATCTACTGATGTCAAGCTAGTGCTACTGAAATACTGGTGGATTTTCGGTCCACAATCCATGGCTCAATGGAATATGTAACATCTCTCTCGTCCAAGTGCTCTTGCTGACATGTACCCAGGACTAGGAATGATACTCTGTAAATAGGATACCAACTCATGATATCTCGCCAATCTATCCTAGAAGAAGAATCAAATGTAGTTTCACATGTATACATAACAATTCTGGTGTGAGGTCGCTAGTCCATACTCAATTCGTGCTGCCCAGTCCTATCTGATGACGAGATATGCCTGTAGAAGAATTCCCCTCTCTCTATAAGAGGCCAAAGTGGGAAAGATATGCCACAAGCCCCATCGATGTACTCATGGAGAGTGTTTTCCCCTGAAAGTACTGTAACTCTGCTGACTGCATGTGCATCTATCTGCACCTCATTAGTGGGTCGACCCAAAGATGGATGCACCAACATCTCCAACAACTCCTCCCTCTCTTGATTTGAAATTTCATACTCTTGCGGTCTACTAGCCTCCTGCAGAACTATCCCATCAACCTCCAACATCTCCTGAGGATAATTATCTGCTACTATTGTCACTGTACTATATGCTCGTGCATCTGTTTGATTCTCCTCAATGGTTGACTTTAAGGTTAAACGCATATCCATCATAGACTCAATGTGAGCCTCCATTTGGCTCTCCCCCTAAGGACTATCATGCACGATGTGCATAGCCTCCTCCTTAGCTGACTCATGATGCTCCGGATGAATCATAAAAAGTGACTCATGATCCTAAATATCTCCCATAAAGTGATTTGACTGCTCATCACACATACTAGAATAAAAATCCAGCCTACTGTCATCAACTCCATATGAATTCTCATGCTCCCTAGTAGTGTCCTCATATGACCCCATAGACTTATCCAAAGAAGAGTCCACCTCCTGATATACAGAAGGAATGTCCTCCTACGCTATCTCTTCCCCCTCATTGGCATATCTCAAGCATGAGTGACCCATCTCCCAAGGTTCTTTGTAGATGAAGCAAAGTCCCTTCTTCCTCAACTCATTTTTGTGGCCTGACTCACCAAATTAGAGCAACTCCTCCCTGGTCATCTATATCTTGAATATCCAAATGTTCTGCTCAACCAGCCCTTGGGCTAGCTCATAAGCAGTAGGTGAGACCAATTTCTCTCTCCTCCAAATGGTCAATATTCTACCTTGCAACTCCCTACAAATGGCATCATGATCTCTCATACATGATGGCAATATGGACTGAATGTGTGCTATGAATGTGTCAGGATAATGTCTCCTAATGCTAAAGAAGCATTGGAACATATATAGAATCAAGCCATCACACTCAAGATCAAGCATGATCTCACAAGTCCTAGTCATGTCCATGACTTTTAAAACCACAAGATTCTGCCCAAAGGTAGAGCCTGCACTATTTTCCAAATCCTAAAAGGTCCCTACCATCAGTTTGAAAACTCTCATCATAATGTCATCATTGTAAGGGGATGTAGGGGTGGTTAGTCTCATGATGTTGTTGAGAAAAGCTGCCACTGAAAGTGTGACCCCTCCACATGTTTCCCCCAAGAACTTGGGTTGTATGAGAGCAAGCATACATGGTTTTAAGACCCAAATTAATTTTCTCCCATCTGACTGTTTTACTTTGGAAAGGAGTTCATCAATTTCCTCAAGTTTGGAAATAACTCACCATGTGATCTTCATGTGTTCCAAATCTGTCCCAAGCGCAAGGATTTTGTGCCCTATTTTTGGTTGTTTCTGTAGGTCCCTGGATCTCCCCTTTTGAGTAATGGCATAGACCCCCTTTGAGAAAAGTATATTGTTTTCTTGGGTTCTTGGTCCATAGAAACATTGTGGTTCAAGGCTTCAATAGTTGTGCTTCCATGTGGGTTTAGGAGGTATTTTAAGAACCCCATGTTTATAGAAATAATACAAAGTTATGATAACAATGAAAGGTACCACAAAAATACCCTACATACATTAATACATTTCCCAACCATCAATCGGAAATGAAACTAAAGCCAACATAAATGATGCATTATTGGCATGTTGTTACATATGATACATTGCTCATTACAACACCATACCCCAACAGATAAATGTAGCTCCGGCAAATAATTTAGGCTCTGGAAAATAAATTGGGCTCTAGAAAAATCATTTTTTTTACGACAAGATGAATTCAGCAAAGAAATAAAAAGAAATCTCAGGTGAGAAAAATGTTACCCCAGATGCAAGGAAATTATATCTCCACAAGCTCTACGTTGACTTTAGAAATTTTACAACTGTTGGCTGGAAGTAACCCTTGTTTGAGCCTACAAAACTGCTCAAAAAAATCTACCAAATTAATCTTGGGCTCTTCACCACAAACCCAGAAAAACGTAGAAATTATTTTGCAAATTCTACCGACCACCCGGGACCTAAAATTTAAACTTACTCCTTCCCCACTAGCTGCCAAATAATTTTGTATGTTTGGGGCACCCAAACACCCTAAAAAATTATGCAAAAATAGGAGCCAACTCTTTGACCCATTACCGATAAAACCCATAAATGTTTTGGGCTAATTTCGACCTCCTGAAATTACCCAAAATTGGTGCAATTACCAGTTGAATGATAAAATGTATTGTTGAAACAAAAGTGATATTTTTGGCCTGAATACTGCCCGTAAAATTCTGCAAATTTAACCACGAACTCCTCTCATAAAACCCAGAAAATACCAGGAAAAATATTGGGCAAATTATAGCTAAATAATTTTGGCCCAGCAAAATTCTCTCCCACAGTAATTCTACACTAGTTGCTGCAATGCATTGGCCAAAACACCCACCTTTGATGCTCATAAAATTCTCAAAGATTACTTTTTGACTCCGAAAGCCAATTCAACCAAAACCCAGAAATGGTTTGGCCAAATCACAATCCTCCAAAATTGACCCCAATAAGCTCTATGCTCACCTAGTAGTTGTTGAATACGTTGTTTACAGAATGATCAACGAACTATTCAAAAACCCTTCAAATGTGAAGCAATTAATCCCTCCTATACTTCCTCAACAAACAAATCTCAAATGGTTGAGACCTTCCTCCACAACTAGGCTCAACTCTCCTCCTCTGCGCTAGCCTAGAGACTGTCACGTTGCTCGAGAAATAGAATATCAATCTCAACCCTGGAGGTTCTCCTATAGTTGAAAATCTAATGAACCTAGGTTCACCTATATATTTCGTAAGCTAATGAACCTTGCAACCAACAACAAACACAAGAACTCAACTGGGTCTTGCAATAATGTCTCAAAATAATAAACCATTGTTCTTCCAATAAAATTGAGTTGTAGTAAAACCCTTGAATTTGGATTTTCTGGTAATTTGGAAAGTGAACCCTCAGGCTGGCAAGATCAGTAGCTCTGATACCACTGTAATATCCCTTTTGGGAATTTTTATTAAAATTTCATGAGAGTTTCAACTTTGCACAATTTCACAAAGAACATAACCCAAACACCAGAAATTCGATAGAAACAATAAACCCATAAATTATACGACAATCTCATTAAAATATCACAATATGAGAAACAATGAGATATGCAGCAACCACAACAAAATCCAACTTTATTATATAGAAATATATGCCAATACAATAGCTGGATACAATCCTCCAAGTTATGCTATAATGATGATGGTAACTTCCAAACTCAAACATGAAATCAATCATGACAACCTGTGAATCCTGAATGGATCCACCAAGGGAAGAGATGGGTGCTCGCCCACTCTCACTAAATCACCCAAGGGTTTCCGTCCTAGGGCTACTGCTGAAGTAGAGAATCAAGTTCTCAAACCTCTCACACAAACAATGATCCAATCCAAGATGTCTCCAAATGACCTACACTTCTCCTTTTATAGATCGAATGGATAGATCTCCAATCCTCTAGAAGCATCTTATTTTATTATTTTATTATTATTCTAAAAGATCCTCCATTGACTCTATCAAAGTGACTTTATTTAATTATATTTCACTTAAGTCACATTTGGCCCATTTTCCTCTAAATATTATTTTTCCTTTAACTAAATGACTAATTAAAGTCATTTTTAATTAAGGAAAATAGTATATCACCCATGCTACTATCTCTGGCCACCATAAGTCAATTCTCAGCATCCCATCCTGAAGATCTCCTCATTTTGGTTACAAAAAGCTATTACACTAAGGTTTTCTATCATGTATTACTCCTGGAATGCCACCTTGAGCGTAATTAATTGAGTTAAGCCCCAAAATAACTCAGTTTTTTGAAATTTGTCGGAATGCGCCGGAACGAAAGGAAAACTGTGCAGATTATGGAATATATCAAGCGAATGCCACCAGTCCTCATAGAAACTCCTCAGAACTCATCCAAAAATCCCTTGGGCCCGCTGATGACACCAACCTGTATTTGTGACCTGTTGCTCCCAACTCTAGAATTCCATCCTAACCTTGTCATAGGTGACACCAAAAAAATTAATATTACAATTTACAAGTCAATTACTACTACTTAAATGACTAATTACAATTTACAACTTTTGTTAGAGGTATGAAATGTTCTTTTTACTGGGAAGTTTTTAGTTACCTTAATTGGTATTCATCTAGTTAATATGGTTTTCTACTTTCATCTTGTAGAGTTTATAGTTATATAGCATGATGAAATGAATAAGGGGATTTTATGGAGAAAATGTTTTTGTAACTGGGAAAAATATATGTTCTTACCATCAAATTTTAAAATTTATAACCGAAATACATGTTAGTACCTTTTTTTTTTTTTGGGTGAATGTTATAACAAAATGATGCACCGAAGGTAATATATGCACAAATCCTTTTCGAACATTTTGATCTGGTTAAAGCACAAATCGAAAACCTTAAAAATTTCGCAATTCACAACCTTTCAAATATAATAGTTCGCACTTCAGAACTTTTTATGCTTCTCCGTCAAACACACATCGTAGCACTTGGCATATTCCAGTTCGTGGTAGCGCATTTTGCAAAATTTGGGGATTACCACTGATCGCAAGATGTTAAACTTGCAATATGGCAATGCCGAATTTCTCAAAACTTGTGTGATCCACCATAGCACTTCGGTGATCGCAAAATTTAACAATAATAATAAAAATGCCGAAAGGCGATTGGGATATATACGGATCACTATCTGATAAAAGTTCGGTTTTAGTCGATTCCTTTGGTTTAGCCCGATCTCAAGATTTCACGAATAAAGCACAGGAAAAGGTTTTAAGGTGTTTAAGTAGTCCAATAACATTAAAACTATGGAATTCAAAACGAAAAGTACTCAATGCTACCAACTGATATTTCCAATAAGAATGCATAAACACAAAACACTACTCGATTATGCCGAGAGTGAATTTTCACACAATTGATGAGAGTAATTTTCCCCAGGCACATAACTTTTCACACTTCACTCAATCAAATAATCACTAAAATATAAATTATAGAGGTTGGCCCTTCTTGGCTGGATTTCATCAATTTTCTGCTCTCTATTTCTCTAACTCTCAAACTCTAATGATTTTTCTCTCGCTCCACCCATTATATTCTATCATTACATTTCTTTTTATTCATCAAATTCTATTCAACTGCATTTGACAGCTCAATCCCTATTTTTATCAAATTAACAATTAAATTCCTATTTCTAAGATCTTATCCTACTTGGCTCAATCTCCTCGCAGGGAGAAACCAATTTCTATTTTTATTCCTAATTAATTTATCAAACCCAAACAAATTAACTTCTCTCATTTAAAACTAAGTAAAATATTAATGGCCAATGTTTATCCACATCATGTTAGCCAAAACATGCGAACATCTAATCACATTGATGACTAAGTCCGGATGCTCCTGCATCAGACTCCTGGGGAAGAAAATATTGATCCATCAATTCTTTATGATATGTACTAAACATCTGTAAATCGGTTGTTGTCATCCAATTGGCATCTTCCACAGGGTGTCCTTTCCATTTGACTAGATATCGGTAGTAAGTTTGTCCTATGGTCTTCTTTGCTGCTCTTTTCTCCAAAATGGCTTCCACTTCTTCCTTTTCGGTATTTAGCATCTGATCCTTCCAATTCAAAGTCTGGTCTTCCTCTTTTGTAGAGTCTTCTTGTAGCTCTTCCTTTGTTCCTTTGTATAGGTACAAATCTGCAACATTAAAGATGGGTGATATTCCAATTCCTGCTGGCAATTCAATCTCATATGCATTTGAAGAAAATTTCCTCAAAATTCTACATGGTCTTATCTTCTTCACTTTTAATTTGTTGTAAGTCCTAACAGGGAACCTTTCTTTTCTTATTTACACCATGACTAGGTAACCTACTTGGAACTATTTTTCTTTCCTCTTCATATCAACTCTCTACTTGTATTTTCAACTGCTTTCTTGCAATCTGTTTTGGACATCTTCCTATAGTTTCTGCATCTGTTCTACAAATTCTTTAGCCTTTGTGCTCCTTATATCTTTTTTCCGAAATTTTTGAGCTCATACACACCTCTTGGATTCATTCCAATAACAATCTGGAATGGAATCATCCCAGTACTTTGATTGGGAGTATCATTATAAGAAAACTGAGCCTGAGCAAGTGATAAATCCCACAACTTAGGGTTTTTATACACTAAACTCCTCAATATATTTCCCAAGATTATGTTTACTACTTCAGTCTATCCATCCATTTGAGGATGATAAGCTGAACTAAAACTAAGGTTGGTACCTAGTTTCTTCCATAGAGTTCTTCAGAAATGACCAACAAACTTGGTATCCATTTCAGACACCATACTCATAGGCAATCCATGTAACCTTACAACTTCTGAAAAAAAAAACAGATTAGCAATATGTGTTGCATCAATAGTTTTCTTACATGCAATGAAATGAGCCATTTTAGAAAACCTATCCACCACAACATAAATGGAGTCATTTCCTCTTTGAATTTTTGGAAAACCCAAAATGAAGTCCATACTAACTGCATCCCATGGTCGGTTTGGTATTGGTAATGGATGATACAATCCTATATTTTGAATTCTTCCCTTAGCATGCCGACAAATCCTGCATTTCTCAACAAATTTCTTAACATCAGTTTGCATCTTTGGCCAGTATTAAAAATCATTTACCTGAGAAAATGTCTTTTCTTGTCCAAAGTGTCCAGATAAGCTTCCACTATGTTTCTCCTTAATTATGTTTTCCCTCATAGAACATTTGGGAATGCACATTTCATTACTTTTGAATAGAAAACCTCCTTGGATAAGATAATCCAACCACTAGGTTCTATTATGAACTACTGGGTTTTGCACAGCTGCATAAATTTCCTTAAATTATGCATCTTCTTATACATGTCAACCATTTCTTCAAATCCTATAACACCAACTTGTAATTCTTGTATGATTAAATTCACTCTGCTCGAAGCATCATCAACTTTTTTTAACTTACCGCTTGTATGCTTAATCACAAAAGAAAAAATCTACAAAAATTCTACCCATTTGGCATGTTTTTGGTTCAATTTTGGCTGGTTGTTTATAAACTATAACGCATGTTTATTAGAATATAATGCAAATTATTTTGGTAACAAATAATGTCTCCATTTTTTCAAGGCTTTCACAACAACATAAAACTCTTTTTCATAAGATGAGTATTTCTTCTTTGCTTCATTCAGTTTCTCACTGAAGTATGCTATTGGTCTCTGTTCTTGACTTAAAACTTCTCCAATTGCAACTCCACTAGCATCAGTTTCAACTTCGAAAACTTTTTCAAAACATGGCAAAGCTAAAACTAGTTTTTCTGTAATTTTTTTCTTCAACAACTTAAAGTTTCAGTCTGTTGTTTCTATCCACTTGAATGGCTGATTAGTTTCCTTTATTGTTTCAATAATGGGTGCACAAATCTGACTAAAGCTTCTGGTAATTTTTCTATAGAAACTTGCAAGAACGTGAAAGCTTCTTACCTCAAATATGTTCCTTGGAGTTGGCCAATTAAAAATTGCTTGGAAGTTTTCTGAATCCATTTTCAAGCCTTCCTTAGAAACTACAAATATCAAATAGAATAGCTCTTCCTTCATAAAATTTCATTTCTTTACATTTATTACCAACTTCTCTTTCTGTAAAGTTTTTAGAACCAATTTAATGTGCTCCAAATGCTCTTCTTTACTTTGACTGAAAATTAGAATATCATCAAGATAAACAATTACAAACTTTCCTACATATTCCTTCAAGACTTCATTCATTAATCTCATGAATGTTCTCAGTGCATTAGCGAGCCCAAATGGCATCACTAACCATTCATACAAACCATTTTTTGTTTTGAAGGTAGTATTCCACTCATCCCCTTCTCTAATCCTTATCTGATGATAATCACTCTTCAAATCTATCTTAGTAAAATATTTTGATTCACTCAAGCAATCCATTAAATCATCCATTCATGGTAAAGGAAAATGATACCTGATGGTGATTTTATTTATGGCTCTGGAATCTGTTTACATGCGCCATTCACCTCCTTTCTTTAGACTGAGTATTGTTGGTACAACATATGGACTAAGGCTTTCTCTTATCAACCCCTTATCTATCAACTATTGCACTTGTCTTCCAACTTCTGGATTTTCTTGAGGAGTTAACCTGTATGCTACTTTATTCGACAAACTTGATCAGGTATTAGATCAATGTGATGAATAATACTCTTGATTGGTGTTAATGCATTTGGAAACTCATCCACAATAATATCAGCAAAATTATTCAACAAACTTTAGATTTCTTCGGAGAAATCTTCAAAATTTGTGGAAGTTAGAATTACCTTGGGTCTTCCTACAATAGAAAAATGCATTTCCTCATCCTTCTCAACTTCTTGCAACAGTTCTTTCCCACTCATCAGCATAACATTATTTCCACGTGCTTCTTTGTCAGCTTCGTCCTTCAATGGTAGCAGTGTGTGTTTGTTACCATCCTTCTCCAGAGTATACGTGTTTCTTCTGCCATCATGTATGGCTTTTCGATCAAACTGCTAAGGTCCTCCTAGCAATATGTGACATACATCCATCGGCATTACATCACATAATATAACATCCTTGTAGGTACTAATATGGATCTCTACCTTACATTGTTTTGTCACAATAATCTGATGTCCTTTTTGTATCCATGATACCCTATAAGGAGTAGGGTGTATTGTTTTTACCAATTCCAACTTGTCCACCATCTCTGTAGAGACAAGGTTATCAGTGCTTCCACTGTCAATTACCACTTTGCATATAGTCTTGAATAGATTCTTCCTTTGAACTAGTTCTCTTGCTTATTTTTCGGCTTTAAGAAATACCCTTTTCAATAACAAGGATTATCCTGCTTCGGGTGGTTCCTCTTTACCTGAAATCTGAGGAATTTCTTCCTTTTTTTCAGCAAAATTCACATTTCTCCGGGTTTTTGAATTATTATGAGGACAGTCCCATGACCCATGTCCGCATTCACCACATCTAAAGCACCAAATATCTCTTCCTCGGCCTCTACCTCTAGGTACAAACCTTCCTCAACCAGAGTCTCCTCTCTGTGGTGATCTGCTACTCGAACCTCCTGCTTAATTCTGGGAATGTTGAAATCTGGGTTTGAATGTTCCTCTTCCTCTTATTGAACTCTTTCCTTGATTCCTCTGACTTTGTTTTCTTTTTATCTTTTCTTCTGCTTTTAAGGATGCCTGGTAAGCATCTTCAATTGTATTCAGATTTAATAGACTGATCTCATCCTGGATATCATACCTCAAGCCATTTAAATACCTAGCTACTTTCTCAACATCATCCTCTTCATGTCCAGCTCTGATATTCAGCTTATAAAATTCCTTTGAATAGTCTTTCACTGTCATTCCTTTTTGTTTCAAATTATGTAATTGCTTAAAAAGATTTAACTGATAATCCTTAGGAAAGAACTTACTTTTTAATTTGCTTACCATTTTATCCCATCACTTGATTTTGGGCTTTCCTTTTCTCTGTCTGGATACTTGTAACTCCTCCCACTAGATAGCTGCATGACCCTTTAGTCTGGTAGCTACAAGCTTCACTTTCCTTTTGTCTTCAACTTCTTCAAATTCAAAGTACTTGTCTAATGAATTGATCCAGTCCATTAAATCTTCCATATTGAGATTTCCCTCATACAAAGGTACATCCACCTTTGGTATTCCAAATGCCTTAATCAAAATTTTTAGCATTTTAGCTGCGTCATATTCTGCTTCTTCTTCTTCCTCAGAAGTTTCCTCTGTTGCACTGACATCTCCTTCTTCAGGTTCTCTCCTTTGAGCAACCTCTACTCTCTCCATTCATGTACGAATATGTCAAATTTCATTCAGCAGAATTGCATTAGCTTCCAGTCTTCCACGACCTATGCCAGCTCCTCTCATGGGTGGCATCTTTGCTCCAACTTTCAAGAACAGACTCAAGTCTGATTTGATACCAAATGATGCACCAAAGGTAATATATGCACAAATTATTTTCTCACGCACTTTGTTATACTCCCGCATATATTGTGAACAATTTCGATCTGGTTAAAGCGCAAATCGCAAACCTTAACAATTTCGCAATTCATAACCTTTCAAATATAACAGTTCACACTTCGGAACTTTTTACGCTTCTCTGGAAAATGCACATCGCAACACTTGGCATATTCCATTTTGCGGTAGCACATTTTGCAAACTTTGGGGATTACCACTGATCGCAAGGTGTTAAACTTGCAATATGGTGATGTCTAATTTCACAAAACTTGTTTGATCTTCCATTGGACTTAGGGGATCACAACATTTAACAAATAATGGTTAACAATAATAATAAAAAATGCCGAAATGCGATTGCGATCTGTATGGATCGCTATGTGATAAAATTTTGGGTTTAGTCGATTTCTTTGGTTTAGCTCGATCTCAAGATTTCATGAATAAAGCACATGAAAGGTTTTAAAGTCTTTAAGCAGTCCAAAAACATTAAAAATACGGAATTCAAAAGGAAAAGTACTTAACCCTGCCAATTGATATTTCCATTAAGAACGCATAAAAATAGAACAATACCTGATTATACCGAGAGTGACTTTTCGCACAGATGCTGAGATTAATTTTCCCCAGGAACATAAATTTTCACACTTCACTCAATCAAATAATCACTAAAATAGAAATTACAAAGGTTGGCCCTTCTTGGCTGGATTTCATCAATTTTATGCTCTCTGTTTCTCTAACTCTCAAACTCTAATTATTTTTCTCTCGCTCCACCCACTGTATTCTATCATTACATTTCTTTCTATTCATCAAATACTATTCAATTGCATTTGACAGCTCAATCCCTATTTTTATCAAATTAACAATTAAATCCCTATTTTTATCAAATTAACATTTAAATCCATATTTTTATCAAATTAACAATTAAATCCATATTTCTAAGCTCTTATCCTACTTGGCTCAATCTCCTCATAGAGAGAAACCAATTTCTAATTTTATTCCTAATTAATTTAGCAAACCCAAACAAACTAACTTCTCTCATTTAAAATAAGTAAAATATTAATGGCCAATGTTTATCCACCTCATGTTAGCCACAACATGTGAACATCCAATCACATTGTTGGCTAAGTCTGTATGCTCCTGCATTAGAAAAGTTTGCAACCATAAGACTTCACAACATTTAACAAAATATCTCGTTTTTCACTATATCATAATTAGTATTTATATGGAATAATATCCGAGATTTGCTACTTTTAGGTTGAAGAGCCCTAGCTCCTAAAATGACAGTTGTACCTATAGTAGGTGACTTACTTCATGATAGACAAGATAAAAATAAAAACACAAAAAGAACAACAAAAGAGAAATCCTTAGCACACGTAAATAGTAGACACACATGTTTTTGCAGAAGAATAAAGATATACTTCAATTACAAACTACAAGAAATTGAGTTTAATTGTTTATATTTAGGTTACCATGATCAACGTTCAACTCCATGCTTTTTAGTTATTTGAAACATGCTTAACATGTGTCGATGCATTTTTTATCATTTCATTCTAGCTAGTTGATATTCCTGAATGCAAATACTAGGATATTTTTAAGTGTTGATACATGTTTGATCGTTAAGTTCTAGCAGCTTAGGATTTGTGAATGCAGTTATTGTATGATCCAAATTTATGCAGGAATGTAACAGAATACACATATAACCATAAATACAAATATGTATTGGAAATAACAATTCATTTCATTAATATCAAAGAACTGAAATTTGTTTACAGACAGAATGGAAATAAACTAGCTAGGGCACTGGTAGCTTATCTTTGAGAAGAGATGTGGTGGCTAAAGGCCTATGAATTTTGTGTTACAATGAGGCTAGAAGGCCTATATATTATTGAGAAACAATTCAAAACCCTAAACATCTAAAAACCTAACCCTAGGAGATGAAACACCAAACTATGGGCCCCGTCGAGCTAAATTGGTACATTAGTTTCCCAGGGTCGTAACTTTGGCATACTATCTCCGTTTGACACACATGATACATTTTTAGAATTATATATCCGAGGAATACAACTATTGATAACAAATATTGAGTTTGGAAGACTTAATTTCACCGTAAGTTTCATTCCCAAAAAACACCGTTTAGGGCATCAAGACGACTCCTTGAGTTTAGGACCCAAAAGCTGCCAAAAATAGTAAATTGTGCTACAATTAAGGAAACTGAAAAAGTGAAAGAAACAATGGTGGGGATCCAAGTGGAATATTTAGGTGACCACCAATATCCACCTATATCACTCCTCCCCCCATAGGAAGCAATGGTCCCCATTTCGTTGAGTTCCTCCATGAGATGAGGAAACTTCTCTTGAACTTGGTCCCTGGTGAGCCACTTTCCCTGGTGAAGGAGTTGGTCTGCTTTGAAAAATCGATATAGCTGAATCCTCTGCTGGCGGGTGTTCTTTATCTATGTCTTCATAATCCTATCAGTTTTGTCTTGTTCTTTGTAGTCTGGGTTTAACTCTGTTGGTGTGAGTTGTTCTGCCATGTCGGATGTGTCCAGTAAAGGTGGAAAGTAGGCCCAAAGGTGGTCCACATTGAACACTGGGTGTAGACCAAGGAATGGTGGAAAATTGAGCTTGAAGGAATTGTCCCCTATAGCCATGGTCATGGTGTATGGCCCATATCAGAGCAGTTGAAGCTTGCGGTGGAGTCCAGGGAGGCGCTCCTTCTACAAATGTAGCCATGCTTTTTCACCCACCTGGAAGTTGTGTGGAACTTGATGATGATCATGCCGATACTTTTACTTAGCATTGGCTCTATCCAATATGTCATGAACCTGTTGGCAGATGTGCTTAATGCACTCAATGAAGTTGTTCGCCTTGGTAGCTTCAGACTAGACATGAGCCGAATCATCCTGAGTAGCTGCAAATGGCATGGCTACGTCAATGGGACATAGTGGTTGGAATCCCAAGCCCACCTGAAACGGGATATGGTTAGTTGATTTGTTGAGGGCTTGGTTATATATATGTTGTACATAAGGGAGGCTATCATCCCATGTGTGTGTATGCTTTGAGGTGTATATGCGCAGAATTTTTACGATCATCCTATTGATGACTTTTGTTTAGCCATCAGTTTGGGGATGGAAAGTTGTGGACTTGGTGAGCTTGGTTTCCATCATTGACCAAAGGTTGGACCAAAATTTACTGAGGAATGTGATGTACTGATCTGAGATGATAAACTATGAGATCCCAAAGTGTATCCACACTCGTTCAAAGAAGATTTTAGTAGTGGCTTCTGTCGTGATATTCTTCTTACAGGTTGCCATAATGGCTATGTTCGAGAAGCTGTCGATGACCACGAAATCACAATCGTTTCCATGCTTAGTAGAAGGAAGGCCCGACTTGTAATCCATGGAGATGGATTCTCAAGGTCGACTAGGGGTAGGCATCGGAGTATAGGGGCCTTGCTTCTTGATGGTCGGTTTTGTAATGGAACATGCAGTGTAGGATCTAATGTAATTCCCGACATCCTATCGAAGGTTTGGCCAATAGAAATAATTCTGCAGTACTGCCATTGTTTTCTCGACCCTGAAATGCCCAGTGACTCGGCTGTAGTGCGCTTCCCAAATCATCTTGGCACACTTTCTTGAAGGAACATAAAGGTGTCCCAGATGACATAGCAGTGCATCCTGGAGGTGAAAATTTGGAACTTGGTTACCCTCCAAGAGCACCGTGTATGTGTGGCCAAATTCTGAATCGCTCTTGTAGAGAAGCGGCCAATCAGAAGTCTCATGCCCACAAGATTTGAGCATGGTGGTTATCACCACGATTGTTGGTCGGATGATGCAGTCTGCAAAATTATTGGTGATTCCCTTATTGTACTTGATTTTCAAATGAAACTGTTACAGATATGTGGACCACTTCTGATGGTGATCGTTCTGCAACTTTTTTGTGTCTGTATGAACTGGAGGGGTCGATGGTCTATGTGGATGATCGTTTCCTTCCCCAAAATGTAATTCTTCCATTGTCGACAAGCCTACATAGTGGAATACATTTTTTCGTCATAAGTGGGATGCTTTCATACTGTGTCGTACAGTGTCTCATTGTGATATGCCACTGGATGCCCCCGTTGAGTAAGAACTGCCCCAATAGCATAGTCAGAGGCATCTTTATCTATATAAAATGGTTATTGAAAGCCTATTAATGTGAGCACTGGGGTAGAGAAGAGGCGATGTTTCAATTCTACAAATGCCTTTTGTTGAGATTCTGACCAAAAGATTTTTTCTTTCGCTCCTCCCTTGGTGACTCGACTCAAGGGCCAAGTGATATGAGATAATCCCAACATGAACTTGTGGTAGAAATTAAAAAGACCCAGAATTTTTCGAAGCTCTATTAGAGTGGTTGGGGCTGACCATTCCCGAATGACTTGGATCTTGGTTGGATCCACATGCAACCCCCGCTCATCAATAATGTATCCCAGATATTGAACCTGTGTTGTTATCACAAAATTAGACCTGATAGGCTACTAATCAAATAAATCTCATGTAACTGTTTCAAACCAATCTTTTGATTGAGGCTTAGCATCCTCAACCTGAGAGGGCTCTCTCAAGGGTTAATGATTTTGATAAAAATATAGATGGCTAACTCTATGTGGGGTAATAATCAGATAAATGATAAATGTAGGTTGAAAATCACATCAGCAAGTACACATTGGGCTTATGGAGTCAATATAGTTTCAGTAAACCAATCAATCTACTTAACATGGAATTTGAGGCATATCAGAGTTTTAGTTAAGAGATACACATGTGAAACTGTAAAAAACACAGTCAATTTGTCTATATAGGAAGTCAAAGCATCAAAGGTGAATTTTGAGTAACATAGACAAACACCACTGCAACAGGATAGTAAAAAGATGCAAGTAGAACAAGAACACACTAGAATTCCTTCTGAATCTCAAGTTGGCTAAGTAGAAATCTCTATATTTAGTTGAAAACCACTCACTTACATTAAACACAGTCTTTTGCCAAGAAATTTCCAACCCCCTGCATATTCGACTTCTTGATCTTTTATAGATCATTTGCAACATAAGATAACCTTATATGATGCTAGACACATTGAACTCTTGACTCTTGACACCTTGCCTAACCATATGACATGGTATTTATTACAAAAGGACATCTAATCTACTAAATAGTCCTATTACAAATAGGATTAAAACTCTTAATCACCTATCTATAACAACCTTATCTTAATTAAATTACATCCTTTTCCAAATGTATTAACACCTGGTCAAATCTATATGATTGGCTTCAAATCTCGATGACCATAATGCTGACCTCCATTAAAGTATGAAACAATCCCCTGTTTTCTAGGCATAGGGTCCTTTGTTGTTTTCAAATGTTCTTACCATCATGAGTTCATCATTTTGAGGTCGTTTGTTGTTAGGAACTGAAGTAACACCTACCAAAAATCCTCCCTAAGCTCCAGCTGTCCTAAATGATCTTTACACTGTTCAAATGAGCTGTAATAGACTGTGCTACAAAAACAACACAGTTTCGTAGCGCTTTTCATAGCACAGCTCTTTTACCCTTTCTTCTTCAAAATCTTGACCTCTTTCCTCCAAAACTGACTTAATTATATTTAAATACATCCTCCTCAGCATTTTCATTTCTTAATTCATGTTTTTTACCCCCAAAAATTTGATAAAAAGGGCAAAAAATCCGTTATAGCAGTTTCATAGCGCTTTTCACCCTTTTTACACTGTCTGCGCTACGAAACTGCTGAGTGAGCAGTTTTGTCCAAAATTTTCCAAAATGAAAATTGTAGTTGTGCCAAAACTAAAAATAAAACAGATTCCACTGTATCAAAAATCCATATGAACTGAAAACACAATCATTTCAGCCTTCATGAGGTCCTTTCTTCATTTTTCACTTAATTTAGCTTTTGACTCTTTAATGATTGTCATTTTAACACCTTTTTTCTTTAACTCATCCGGAGTCAATTTCAGCTGCTACTCCAAGTCCTCCACTTGATCTTTAAGCCTCCTATTATTATCTCTTAAGTGAGTATTTATTACTCTAACAAATTTAACTTCCTTGACGGCTGGAACTGTCCATGTGAAAAACTACTCTGCACTGCTTGGAGTTTTAGAAATAACACCAGTTTTACCTTCCCACATTGCCTTCATTATTTTGAACTTTTCTTTCTCAATACTGTGCTTTCTAGCCCTCTTTCTCATCGTAGAAATTTCTTGGTTTTCCAACCTCAATTTCTCCTCAAGATGTTTAAACCCTGTCATTTCTTATTTTCCCTTCTTTGCTCTGCTGGCTATATGCTTCACTGTAGGTGTTGATAAATCAACAACTTCTTCAAGGGCTTTAGCTGTCTCAATAGGCTCTTGAACTTCCTTGTTGCTTTCACTATGTTTCTTAGCATGTCTAGTTGTAGGTTTCCTTGCTTGAAAGATGAAGTCTGCATTTTCTGTTTAGGATCATCTACTCCAATGAACTCATCTTGAACAACGAGTGTCTCCTCTATGTCAATTGCATGTAGGATGTCATCTAAGTTTCCCTTTATCACTAGGATTTCATTTGTATCTATAGCAATTGTTTTTCCCTTTAATGCCACTACTTGGCTTCTTGTTACTCTTTTGATTTCCTACCTGCTGACATCTTGTTTCTGCTTTTCCTCTTTGACAATCCTTGACCTCTGTTTTGCAGGTGATGGAGTTGGAGTATGAAGCACTTGTGTCTGATCTATCCTTTTCTCAACTTGTTTCCTTGGCTTCAATTTTACAAATTTGTTTGGTTTTGCAACTACAGGTTGGCTACACTCTGCTACTGGTGGTGATGGAGTTCCTTTAATTTTAGGGTTTCTAGCAAGAGTTAATGTTTCCAACTCAAAACCATTTATAAACAAAAAGGATGACCAATCCCTACCTATCTTCTGAAGCTCATTCAAAATCAATAACTTCATCAAACCATGATGAAACAAAGATGATTCACAACCTTCAAATTTGGCTTGTACTTTATTAGCCATTTTAGCAAGACTCCTATGCAGATAAAAGGGAAAATCAAGTGAAATCGTACCTATGAAATGCAAAAGAAGCTTGAAATGATATGTATAAACCTTATGATATCTTCCTTCACATGTAAAATACCTTTGAATATTTAACAACAACTTTGCATAAGTGTCCTTGATGCAGCTTCTAGGGATTGCATTATTTAGGTCCATATTTGCATACTTAGGTTTCATGAATTCTTTGCATGGTTCCATATCAAATTTGAAACCTTTAAACCAATTTTATTGACCCCTTGGTATCTTCGTCACAGCAGCAATAGTCTCTAGTGAAATTGAAACATTTAGCATCCCAACCTGGGTAGTTTTTCCATTGAAGTTCAAGGCAAATTATTTGGAAACCTATGTGTGGCACCCCTGCAAATTTTCACAAAATAGAAGACAACCTACTCTTATGAATGCCTCCATCACTGCTTGGTATTCAATTATGGCCTTCATATCTTTAGGCTCATGTCTCAAGCAGTGTCCCCCTCTGTGGACTTTCTTTTCCTCTGCCATGCTTCACATAAAACCTATCAACCTTGTTTGATAAATTGAATCAACGTCACTTGAATATGTGAAACACCAGCGTCGCTTGATTAGTTTATATTAGCCTTGCTTGATTAAGATGTAGAAAAATTGTATGGAACAACCATAGGTTTGGCTTGACACTTCAAAACTTAAACACTCGAATAGAGGCAAAGGAAACAAGATGACCAATTAAGCAAGATTTTGAATTTGAAATGTCATCTCATAACTAAATTATGCCTCATTCATACCCTATCATGACAATGATGACTGCAAGATGGGTAAGTACATTGAGTCCCATCACTAACTGACTCATCATACAACTAACCTATCATTTCCCAATGGAGTCTGGCATATTTCAGCTCAAATGACAAGACATTTAAGAAACCGCGCTTTCATAGCATCGACAGTGTATTTTTCCCTGTTTGCGCTATGAAACTATTAGCACTTTCGTAGCGCAAATCAACTTTTTTGAACTAGCGGCACTACGAAAACATGGATTCTTGGCTAATTGCAGAGTTTTGACCTAAAGCTTTATGGAATGACTCCCAAATGGAAATTATGGATATTTGACAATGAATGGACCTTTAAAAGACATTATTTGAATTTAATGATGACCTTTGAACTTATAAAAATCTAACCTACCCTTAACCAAATCCTAAATTGACTTCTAAACCGAATTTAGAACCATGACCAAAAAAAAAATTGACACAATGATAATTTGAAAATTTTTGGGTGATAGCACAAGTCATGCCAAAAATTCACTTCTCCAAATTGGCATACAACTTGTGTTTCCGCAGTGTTTGGAGGACCTGTCGAATGTGGTGGAGGTGCTCCTCCCAAGTCTGGGTAAATATTAGGATGTCATCCAAGTACAATACTAAAAATGAGTTGGTGAATGGATACAATATGTCATCCATCAGCCTCATGAAGGTTGCGGGAGCATTCGTCAACCCAAAAGGCATGACCAACCATTTGAAAAGGCCCTCCTTGGCTTTGAAGGTAGTCTTCCACACACCGAATGATTTTATTGGTACCTGGTGATACCCATAATTCAAGTCAATATTGTTGAAATATTTCACCCCTTTGAGTTGGTTTATAAGGTCATCAATCTGTGGGATCAGGTACCTATTCTAGACAATGATCTTTTTCAGTGCCCGATAGTCAATACAGAGTCTCCAAGTCCCATTTTTCTTCTGCACCAATACGATAGGGCTCCCACAGGGCGATGAACTTGGCCAGATGTGACCTTTCTGCAGCAGCTCCTAAATTTGCCTCTTGATTTCATCGTTCTCCGGAACAAAGCGCTGATATATCAGTCCATTGGGTAGTAGTGTACCTGGGGTCAGATTAATGGGGTGATTGACCTGACAGTGCAGAGGCACCCCTGTGGGTGAGGTGAAGATGTCCCCGTACTCCTCCATGACCTTGTCCATTTTTTTTTTGTCGTGCGGAGGAGCCCTGTTTGGAGGTTTTGGCCTCAGTATTCTTCTTTCCCTAAGGGCGAATCACCAGGAAAACAAATTTCCTAGTTTTGGAAATGATCTCACTGCATTGTTTTGCAGTAACCGAAAAGATAGTAGCAGGTGGTGGTACCTCTGGTATCCTCTACAACTTATTGCCCAAAGTAACAATAAAAATGTGAGGTCGGGACTCATACACAACATGTCACTTACACAATTATGGTTGGCCTAATAATACATCACAAACATCAAGAGGAGCAATGTCACATAATACCTCATCGGTGAAGGGCTTGATGTTGTAGGGAAGGCGGCACTACTGGCTGACATGGAGATCCCGTCCTTGGTGAAGTCACCCGATGGTGTATGGCTATGGGTGTGTTGTGGTTGGCAAGCCCAACCGCTTCATGACCTCTGTTTAAATGAGGTTCTTTTGGCTCCCACTGTCAATAATTAACTGTAGCGGGGAACCCTTTACCCACATCTAGGAGTGGAAGAGACGCTTCTCCTCCTCTAGATATTTTAGTTGTTCCTTTTGGATCTTCATGGTGGCAACGGTGGTGTTGGGATCCACATCAATAATTTGGTTCCCTTTCTCATTACCCTTCTCAGGTTCTGATTCAAAATCGGAGCATGCATCTAATTCATAAGCCTTCATCTTGGCCACCAGTGACTGCTTGGCCCGACACTCACTTTTGTTGTGAGTGGAGCTCTTATGGAACTCACACCACTTTCCCATGTCCTTCTTCGGCTTCGCGGTGTTTTTCTTTGCTTGCGAATTTTGTAGGTTTTCTTGGGCCACCATGCCTTGGATTTGTCCTTTGTTATGCATATTGGGGACACCTTTCCCTTGCTTTTGATTTGCAGATCCAAAGTGTCGCTTCTTCTGTTTGAATTTATTCTCAATCTTGGCAGCATACTGGTATGTCGTACTAAGCGAAGAGATGTCGAGGAACTCCATTTACTCCTGAATGTATCTGTGCAGACAACCACGATACTTCAACACCAAATGTTTCTCTAAATATTTGATACCCAACTTTGTGTGCAGGGTATGGAACAGATTCATCAGCTCATGCACATCTTGATCCCTTTGCTACCGTAGTGTAGTCCATTATATGTACTTGTCCTCATAGCTCCCCACGAGATAATATTGTTCCTTGATGGCATCTCAGAAATAATTACAAGTGGGTATGGCCAAGAATAAAGAGGGTTACCCCTCATCCTTTTTCTCACTGTAGGTTTCCCACTAGTCCTTAACATGGGGGTAAATTTTGAGGACTGCAAAAATAATCTTCTCCCGGTCGGAAAAGTCATGAACTAAGAAATATCCTTCTAATAGATGCAACCATCTATCTACGGCGTCTGCATCTATTTGGCCATCAAATATGGGAATTTCAAAGTTTACTTGTACCTTAAAAGTGGTTTCACCTCGAGAGTGGCTGCTGGATGCAGATGCGCTGCCAGTGGGCAGTCATTGAAGGATCTGGGCAAAGTTATCCATCATCGCATTCCTTTGTTTTTCGCGGGCCTCCTCGAGCAATATTTTGATGGGATCTTTAGCTCCCTCGTCTTTCTTTTCATCCCCCATGGCTAGTCATCGAGGTTTGTGAGGCTGATCTTGCAAAGGTTCAACCAAATCGAACCCTAACTTCTTATACCCTGACCTCGTTGGGGACATGCAAAGAAGGATCGAGAAAGAGTAGACTGCTCTAATACCACTGATCCGAATTTATGCAGGAATGTAACAAAATACACATATAACCACAAATACAAAGATTCAACAGAAATAACACTTAATTTAATTAATATCAAAGAACTGAAATTTGTTTACAGACGTAATGGAAATAATCTAGCTAGGGCACTGGTAGCTTGTCTCTAAGAAGAGATGTGGTGGCTACAAACCTCTGAATTTTGTGTTAAAATGAGGCTTGAAGGCCTATATATTATTGAAAAACAATGGAAAACCCTAAACATCCAAAAACCTAACCCTAGGAGATGAAACACTAGACTACGGGCCTCGTCGGGGTAAATTGGTACATCAATTTCTGAGGGTCGTAACTTTGGCATGCTATCTTTGTTTGACGCACATGATACATCATTAGAAATATCTATCCAAGGAATAAAACTGATGATAGTATATGTTAAGTTTAGAAGACTCATATTAGCCGCAGTTTTCATGCCCAGAAAACATCGTTTAGGGCCTCAAAATGGCTCTAGAAGTTCAAGACCCAAAAAGCTGCCAAAAATAGTAAATTGTGCTACAATTAAGAAAACTAAAAAACTAAAAGAAAAAATGGTGGGGGTCCAAGTGGAATAGGCAAGTGGCCACTAATATCCACCCGGATCATTGTATCACTTATTAAGGGATACTTGGAATCTTATGAGCTGTATTATTTTAGAGACAGACCATTGCAGTGTACTGCGAACACACATACCTAGAACATAGGTTTTTAGACAGACCACTGTAGTGCAATGCAAACACGCATACCTAGAACATAGGTTTTTAGACAGACCACTATACTGTAAAAAGGAACATACCTAAAACATAGGTTTTTAGTTGTTAACAATGGGCACACTGCAACTTTTTCTCTAGAAATATTTTGTGAATCAATATAAATATTTGCTAAAAATTTTTAAACAAAATAAAATGAGGATAAAAGGACACATCATGTTGAGAATTCATCTCCTACGGGAATTTTTCCAGTGATGCAGAGCTCTATTCTCGATGGTGCGGCTAAATTCTTGAAATTTCTCACCAGACAGAGACTAGTCCTGAACGACGTGCTTAAGGCATGATTTTTGCAGCGTGCCTTTGATAGTTGTTTTCTCAAATCAACGGTAGAAAAAAAAAAGTAGTAGTGAAAGTTGTACACAAAAACAAAAGGGGAGACGATTGTAGGTAGTGAACAGATTAAAAAAGGGCACCTTTGGTGTAATTACCAAAAAGTGAACACACATATACCCATTCTAAAAAAGCTCTATCTTTGGAAACATGTTGCATCTTTTATGAAGAATATCATAATACTATTCTAGTGAAGAATGGTAGAATACCTTTAATTATTATGTTTTAAATTATAAGTTTAGTAATTATTGCATGTTTTTCTATTGTGTATATAGTGAAGAGTCTTCTAATGTCACTTTTGGAAGTCTTGTATACAGTTTCTTCAAACTACACTTTTGATGTTGTGTAGATGAAGTCTAGGGACAATATGACTTTCTAAAGATATTTTGAGATGATACCTGTTTTAGGACAATAATTTGATAATATACCCTGTTACAAGTTTAGCGATATTGAAAAAATAATTTAAAAATAACATGTCTACATTAGTACAATATAAATTGTTAAATAAGTTATTAGTAAAAAAATAAATTATATAATGTCAAACAAAGCCCAGTAAAAGGAAAAAAAACACTTACTTACTTTCATAGTAGGTAAATGGTGTAGCAAAAACTTTCTTTAACCAAAAAAATACATTAAACCTTTTATTACCATTTGCATTTACCTTAATAATTATTGATTGAAACCATAAAATAATATTAACCGTGGCTATTTTATTTTGTAATTATATATTTTGTTTTATTTTTAAGTTTTAAAAATAGTTAGATTTATAAAATTTATTAATTATTTTAAAATTGAAATAAATTTATATTAATTTTAACTTTATATTTTGATAAATGTCATATTACAAAAATTTTCAAAATGTTGCAAATTCCTTTTCCTTTTATATTCAAAACTATGTAACATGTTTGGATGAATTGCAATAATGATATGAATTCCTTTAAATTAATTGGAGAAAGAACCTCCATACGATTTGAAAATAAATATGAGTAGAGATGACATAGGAGATGGATATTCTATTCTTCCATTAATGTGAATTTATCAAAATTATTTTGCCGAGTGTCCTTCGGAAATTATGAGTGCCATCACACGTAAATTAAGGTAAACACTTCTTTTGGTCGCCACATGTGAGAAATAGGGATATTCATCACGGTATTGTACTGACACAAATTTCTTCAAGATGGTGGATGTTGTAAATATCCTCTCATCGGATACATTGACACACGAGGCGCTCATTGTTGCCACGTTGTAGGCAGAGATGGAACGGGTGGAAGTAATTGAACGTAGTCTAGGGAGGGGGGTATTAGAACAAATTTCAGATCTACCTTCGACACAGTTTCAAAAGGATGATCTGAGATGGTGGGGGCTTGAAATTTCTTCTCTCGGGATGAGATGCGCATTGATGCAAAATAGGGATTAACAAGGCAGAAGAATAACTCAAAGGACCGGTGCTACAAACCAGTTGCATGTGTTAAACAAGTTATATTGGAGCACAATGATCTCTGGGGTAGGGTGGCTAGTTTGCAAAAGCGGGCACTGATCAGGAGATGGTTATTTCCTAAGGATGAGAATGTTGAAATGATTGAGTGGGTTAAAAATTGTGGTGTCCAAAGCTTGGATACACCCCTAAAGTAAGAAAAATGATGGGGAATTGGTTCAGTGCTCACTTTATACATGAGGATGATTGCAAAACAATTATGGGTCATACTTGGGTTAGAGGAAGAAGTTTCATGCAGCTTCTACCATGGTTTCTAGGATTTAATCCTGTCATTGAGGCACCTAAGAGTAAGTTGGTATGGGTAAAGTTACCCAGATTTCTTCTTGAGTTCTGGACTTTAAAAACCCTTCAGTCCATTGGAAATTCCATTGGTACGATGAAGCACATTGACCCTTGAAGTATTGGTACATCTGAAAAACACATTACTTGAATACTTGTTGAAGTATCTTTTCAAGGTGGGTTGTCGAGTGACGTCGACTTGATTTGGGGGCAGCGCATACATCGACAGTAGGTGGATTATTGGGGGGTGCCTTTCCGCTGTCTCATATGCCACCATATGGGACATTTACAGATAGTTTGTCCTATAAGGCACAGGAAGAAGGGACGACGCATAGCTAATTCTTGTGGACGTTATCATGGGATGGTGTCAGCATATTCTACAGGCTCAGATCATTTGGGTAAGTCGATTCCTCCTTCATTTGATAGTGATATATCTATCTCTTCTGACTTGGTTGTGTCTAAAAGTCCTCCTACATTGGGTCCTTCTGTTCATGTTTCAGCTTTTATGCCTCGTAGTGATGAAGTTATCTCCCCACATTCCTAAAAAACTATTTCTCCACACCCGGATGGACTTATTGACGACCCACATACAACTATTTTTTCTACTAAAAATCTTGATCAGTCTCCCTGTCCGTGCCCCTCTAAGCCTTTGGTTGTTTCTCCCTCGATGCCCCCTCTAGAGTGGGCTTCCCCATTATCCTCTCATGAACCGGAGCGGGCCGAGATTCCGGACTCTCCTAAGAATACTGTGGAGAGTGACCTTGACTCCTTGCTAGGTAATCCACTGCTGGATATGGTAGCTCTTACTGTCTTTGAAAATGGTCCTCCAAATCCACAACCTACCATATCCTCTAAATCTGCATCCAATATCACTATTAGGAAGACATCTAAGGTTGGCAATAGAAATTTGTGTGGCCATCTAAAGACCAAATCATTATTCCAGGGGGAATTGTATGACCTACGAGATGTTCTTATTTCTGCTTCTAATGATTTTTGGGCCCTTAGAGCACGCAACCCTGATGTTGTTCCCAAATGATGTCTGTCTTCTCTCTTAACATTAGGGGGATATGCGACCCCTCAAAGCTATTGCATGTGTGTGAGATTCTCTTCGAATTACAACCCTCTGTGGTCTTTCTCCAAGAAACTCTATGTGTTAGAGATGTTGCCATTGACTCTTTGTTGAGCATTTGTCCAGGATGGCATGTTGTGGGAGTGGATGAAAATGGTTGGGCAGGTGGTATGCTGGTTATTTGGGACCTGCTATTGGTCAGCCTTAAGACTTATAAATTATTTGGAGGCATTTTTTTACATGGATCGTTCAGAGGGGTCTTGGAACCGATTTCTCTTATAAAATTATGTGCTCCTTGTCATAATCGAGCTACATCCTAGGAGAGGATGAATCATTTTGGGATCCTAAGAATGGAAAACCTTATGGTTATGGGTGATTTCAATTTGACACTAGCTGTTGATGAATTGTGGGTGACAAAATCG
Organism: Pinus albicaulis; assembly: GCA_034641835.2. Lineage (NCBI taxonomy): Eukaryota > Viridiplantae > Streptophyta > Pinopsida > Pinales > Pinaceae > Pinus > Pinus albicaulis. Next base: position 252,788,360 of record CM076578.1, read on the forward strand.
TGGATGGATCCGCTGGCTGATAAAATAGGGAAAATATTCTATGACTCAGGAATGAAAGACATTAGGACTTCTACTTTGGTCCTAACCTGGACTAATAGACGCCTTGGAAATGACTTCATCGACAAACGACTTGACCATGCCATGATAAAGGTTTCAATTTTCTGGATTCTAGGGAATTTTCAGATTAGTGTGATTTCATCTACCCTATCTAATCATATGACTGTCATTCTTTCTTGGCGCCATGAACCTAAGGTGGTCGGGATGCCTTTCAAATTTAATCACGTTTGGCTACAAGATCCCTCTTTTAATAGTCTGGTGGTTGACTTCTAGAGGAAGGAGGATTATGGTGACGGTCAAATGGGATGGGTTAAGTTTGCGGGCAAGCTTAGACGTCTAAAGGAAATAGTGAAGAAATGGAAAAAAGAGAAGACTGAGGCTTTATGGTTAGAACTGTAGGACATCGAAGGAAAAGTATCACACATCTACATGGAGATGTTGGATGCTCCTCCATATTCAAAAATTTATTCTAGTCTTGATAAGTTGGAAGCACGGAAACTAGAAATATTAAAAATTCAGGAGACATCATGGAACCCTAAAAGTAGAATCCAATGGCTGAAGGAAGGAGACTTGAATATGATTTTTTTCATAAATGTGCAAATGGACATAGAAATAAAAACTCTATATGGGGGATCAAGGTTGCGGATGGATCAATGAAACACACAACAGAGGATATTCGGCTAGAGGAGCTCAAATAATTTTCTTATTTTTATAAAGCTAATATGAATATTGATCATCAATGCCAAATATGGGTTCTTGAACATATGCCTCACATGTTTGACCAAGATGCAAATAATATTTTGGAGGTGGCTATAACAAAAGGGGAAATTGAAGCAATTCTAAAATCGCTTGCTCATGATAAAATTCCTAGTCCAGACGAACGACTGACCGAATTTTATATTCACTTCTATGAAATGTTGGAGGATGATTTGCTTGCAGTGGTTGAGTAGGTTTGAGTGTTGGGGTTTGTACCTGGGGATATGAATTCCACCTTCCTAACCATTATTCCCAAGATTTCTGATCCTTCTCTTTTTATTTACTTTACACCAATTTCTTTATGCAATGTGGTATATAATATTACCTCTAAAATCATCGGTAATAGAATCCGGTGGACTTTATCTTCCTTCATATCAAAGGAGCAATATGGATTCTGAAAAGGTAGGTCTATACACGATGTTGTGGCTATCGCACAGGAGGCGTTACATTCGATACATGAATATAAAAAGGAGGCTCTTGTCATGAAGATTGATATTCACAAGGCATTTGATTTAGCTGATTGGTTTTTTATTAGACTTATTCTTCTTAAGGTGGGACTATCGATGTAGTCTATCAAATGGATAATGGTCTATATATCTTCTGTAAGATATGTTGTCTTGATTAATGATTTTTCATCAAACTTATTCTTGGTTGAAAGGGGGCTACGACAGGGTTGTGCGCTCTCTCCACTCATCTTTATTCTTATAATGGATGGTTTTAGTAACTTTTTTGAAAATAGAAAAAAATGCAGGTTTCTTTGAAGGCCTATCCTTCTCTCCTTCGGTATGCATTACTCACTCTCTGTTTGTGGATGATCTGCTGGTTTTTGGGAAAATTATTATAAATCAATGGTTCTATTTGCAATTTATTCTCATCTGGTTTGGGGTAGCTACTGGACTATGCATTAATAGAGATAAATCCTTCTTAATATATGACATGGGAGACTCAGATGAAATTAACTTCATAACTAAGTTTATGGGGGCTCACAAGAATCATATTATGATGGGATTTACATATCTTGTTTTTAGACTTAAACCATGTGCATACAAGAGTAGAGACGGGACCTGGTTGATTGATAAATTTAAAAAAAAAATTATGAAGTGGAAAGACAAGTGGCTATCACTGGGTGGCAGATACATTATGGTACAAGCAGTTTTATCCCAACTTGTGGTCTATTGGACTCACTTGTATTATTTTCCGGTATGCATGGTGGATAAAATCAATTCTATCGTTGCAAATTTCCTATGGGCAGGAGCCACGAATCACAGGAAAATACATCTCTGTAAACTGGCACACATCTCAATTCTAAAAATATTTGGGGGCTGGGGTCTTTTGAACCTAAGAATATTTACAAACGCGCTACTAGTAAAATCATTGTGGAGGGCTTTGAAGGGTGAAGGGGTTTGGTATAAAATTATATGTCAAAAATACGTTGATGGGGATCCTATTCATTTTCTGTATCAGGAAAGCTCGTGGACTATAAAAAATGTGTCTTTGATCTAGCATAACTTTACAAAAGTAATGCATATTGTGGGACAAAGGTTGGTTTGGCAATTTGAAAACGAACGGAAAATTTTGCTTGGCGTTGATAGATTCTTGGGTTTGAAGGGTACTCTTCGTATTGATCCATGCCTACTACACCGACTTAATCACAGAGGTATATTTTTCCTTTCCCAACTCATATCATGTTGGAATTTAGGGGCTCCGATTTGGAAAACAAAAAAGATGCTAGGTTTGCAGGGAATGGAGGCAAGCAAGTGGGAAAGTCTTAAAAATTGTTTACAGTCCGTGGGATTATTTTTTAGAGGAGAAGGAGATGTATTGGTATGGGGTGGGAATAGCCATGAAGGCAGTTTACTTTTTAAGGATATATATGAGCACTCAATTAAAGAGGTGATACCCGACGTATCATTGTCTCCTTTTCATGAAATATGGAAATTGAATATCCCCAATAATTTTTTGTTGTTTGGGTGGCTTCTATGAAAAAAAAAATTCTTACATGGTATGCTCTTAGGAAGCGGGGATTTCAGGGCCCTGGTAAATGCTTGTTTTTCCTTCAATATGAGGAGACTGCTACTCACCTTTTATTTTATTGCACCTTCTCTCTTGGTATTTGGTAGCGTTTTACTATTTTTCAGGGGGACCTATCTTGGGGGCATGTTGATTAAATTCAAACTATCATGGCATGGGGGGCTTCAAACTGTACTTACAAATCTCTGCCTTTTTATGTTTTCTGGGAAAAATGGTGCGCCCAAAATCGTACAATATTTGATGATTTTCCTATAATTCAGTCTAGGATTCTCGGAAACATTATGTTATGGATAAATGATAGCTCATTGATTTCTTGAGGCATCGTGGATCTATCTATCTAGAATCATCCTCATCAAATTGACCTCCCTGCGATATACTTTGATGGGGCGCAAAAGGATGGCATATGTGGCCGTGGAGCTTGGATTAAGCTCGTGGAGAATGAGCGGTATCATATTTGTTGGAATGGGGGTGTTGGCTCAAACAATAAGGCAAAGATCATGGCATTATGGAGTGGGATCTTGATTTCTTATCATCTCAACTTATCCTCTATTCATATTTATGGAGACTCTAAATTCACCATAGAAGGAATCAATGGTAGTTGCAGGATACATTGTCTGAATCAATTTGGGTGGATCCATCGGATAAAGTATCTTCTCAGAAAGTTCCAGTCCTTCACACTGCAGCATATATATAGAGAGAGCAACACGCATGATGATTCACTTTCTCAAAAACTTCTGCTGGCACCTTTTGGAGCTATTCAGATCACTCACTACAGGGGTTCGAGTTTGGTGAATTCATTAGTTTTTCCTCTACCTTAAAGTTGTTTTTACAAGGATCTGCAAAAAGCGAGCCTAACTCTTTCAAGCGAGCTGGATATATGAACTCTGCCTTTAATATTTTGCTTCCACAGCTTCCTGTTTTTACCTATAGGAGCATTTATATGTCTTTGTATTTAATCATCTGATCCACTATGATGTTTTTTGTCCACAGGAGACCATCTTTTTTCTCTCTAGCCCTACCTATCTGCACAGGATTATTTAACACAGTGGGCAATATTTATATGTAGAAATGATCTGGTGTTTTTTTCGCAAATTTTTTTCATGTATAGGATATAAGGCTCACATGTTTATATGCAAACACATGGATTATGTTATTTACCTTTTGATGCTTTCGGATGGAAGGTACTTGCTGGTGATTCATATCACGCCATTTTCTAGACAAATGCAAGCTCTGGCTTGGTTATATATGTATCTGGTTTATGTACTTTTAATAATATAACATCATTTTTTCTTCATGAAAAAAGAGATATTCATCACTCTGAAATTAATGAAACTTTCACTACTTTGGTCATAGTACATTACAGATTGTGATATTCATCAATTGGAAATGAATGTGAACTCTTTCTCTCTTTCGTGAGAGGTCATGATATTCTTCCCGCGGGTGAATCTCCAATTGGATAGGAAGGTTATGTAATTGAATTTTCTCGATTTACATTTGTTTATGCAGGCTTTGGATCAATAAGATAAATCGAAAAATAAAACCATAATGATAGTTCATTCATTAGCCAATTGAGATATTCACATCTTCCATCTGAGGATATTTCCAATAAAACTTGGTGGTTGCTCATGCTTGGTCCTATTTTTAGAATCCGTTTTCAGAATCAGTTTCATGTAGTTACCGAGGCTTATTGATCTGGGAATATTGTCCAGTTAGGTCTTGCTAATTTGGTGAATGAGTATAGAACCAGCCCAACTACGTGCTTGCTCTGGTTCGATCATGGTCTTGCGCAAGTGGCCACCCAATCCGAGCACAAGTGACCAACTATCAAGTATAATATATTCCTTGTCATAGTTTTCGGTCTAAAAAGCATCATAAAGCAGTGCTTTGTCAATGGAGATCAATAGATTTCGGATGAATGCATGTAGCACCGAATCTAGTGTTAGGTAAACATGACTCGGGGTAGAGTCAATGTGGACTAGGGTAAACAGTGGTGGTTTTGGGGCACATGGTTTTGTGCACCCATAGTTTTCAGCCCATGGTATTGCATGTAATGGAGCCTATAAAAGGCTGGGAAGACTTCATTGTAAGGTAGGCCTGGAGGTGAGCGGTGAAGGCTCACTTGGCCGGATTGGCCAGGTTTTGGCCAATGCTAATGAAATTTCATTAGGATGGGTTTTCCCCGGAGTTTGGGGTTTTTCCCGGTTAAACATTTGTGTTTATGTTAATGATTTGTTGCTGACCTTTTATGTTTGTTTCTCTGGGTAAATTATTTATTGTTTTCGCTGTTTTACTCCAACAATTGGTATCAGAGCCATGAAGATCTGAAATCTAGAATGAGCTGCCAAGTTTAATGATTTTTCTATATCTAGAGTTTGTTGCTACTGTGTGAAATTTTTTCTCCTGGACAGATATACGTAAAGAGAAAAATCTATGTGTGAAGGCGTTAGATCTGAATAGATCTGCATGTAAACATGATCATGCATAGATCTATGTAAGAGGAGGATCGGTCTGCATAAAATTTGGTTCGATCTGCTTATGGATATGTCAGATCTGATGTTTGAAGATCTAGATCTGCATGTGAAGAAGGCAGATCTGGTGTGGATCTACCATTGATAAAAGATCGATGAGTGGAACTGAGAAGCTAACTATCATTCAAATCAATACCTTGATGCACTGCTAATTGTTTCTGGCAAACGTTTCTGTAGAATCCGTGATGTGGATTTGAAGCACAACTTCGCCTTTATTGAATTTAGCGATCCTCGTGATGCGGATGAAAGATCTGGATGGGAGCCGCATTGTTGTGGAGTTTACAAGAGGGACCACGAGGAAGCTACAGAACCAGAAGCTGATCTAGAGCCAAATCAGAGGACATTGTTTGCTTATCATATATGCTTGAAGGCGGATGAGAGAGACGTATATAAGTTTTTCTCGATAGCCGAAAAGCCTGTAATGGTGAAACCATCAGAGTCCGGGGTTCCCTTACTTTCTTATGCGGCGCGGAGTTCGTCGAGCTCTTCATCGGTGTAGGTGCATCTCGGATACAGGACCTGTTCGAGAAGGCCAAGGCGAAGGCGCCCTCCATCGTCTTTATCAATGAAATTGATGCATTAGGGAGGCATAGGGGGGGCCGGGCTTGGCGACGATAATGATGAAAGGGAGGAGACAATCAATCAGCTGTTGACTGAGATGGACAGAAATATCGCAAAGAGTAACGAGCATGAGGCGTGGGTGAGCAGCCCGACGTCGCGAGAGCTGATGCGTTAATGAGGTTCGTAATTTTTCCAAGACCAATGGCATGGTCAAATCTTTTATTTTTAATACCTTGAATGTTTTAATGGCGGAAAGATCATAGCATTAAAAGAGTCGCAGAAAAAGGAGGAAATTCCTGCATTGGGGTGTGGCAGCATGACAAAGGCGGCACTGGTTAGATACCAGCCATATGGCACATTGATCGTGGCCCAAGAGGTGGCCTCATGATTCACTGTGAATCTTGTAATGTGGAAACGAAATCGATTGGTGGATGTATTTATCATTTCATGCATCAAAAATGAGGAAGCGCAAGGACTACCCATGTGAGCCTTAAAGTCTCGAAGACCATGAGATTTAGATCAAGTAGAAAATGAGAGAGGATATTTGCATGTGGATTAATTAATTGATGAACCATGTATCTGAAAAGAATTCCTAGAGGACTGGCGGTTACAGAGGCTAGTGACCCATGTAATCCGGTAGATGGATTCTTTTTATATGGACATTGATGTCATTCGGCAGATTGATGTACAACTATGATGTCCTCTTTGGAGAGGACATCATGTATGAATGTAGAGAATGGTCATACAAAGAACAACAACAATGAAACAAAAAAAAAATATTATAATGGAGTTAATTTATTACATGTAAATGGGCATACTGCTGTAAGACCTGGTATGGCATGCGTACCCCTGGGTAATCACTGGTAAAGTCTGGGTTAGACCTAGGTGATAGGGGGTGTTGTAAATATTCATCCCTGCCGTAGCCTAAAACCCCATGACCCTGCTTGACGCTATTATCTCTGCCCGAAAGCCTGCATCGCAATAGTTCAAAATTCAAATTTAAACAATCGGGCCAATCCTTTAAGATCTTAGCCCCCTCCCGCTTCGGCCTTCATATGACCCAGGTCAGAGAACCGCAATTCAAAGCAAGAAGGGGCTTACTGTTTTAACAATCGGACGCAATATTGGCCATCCGATCTAGCTCAGATCGACGGTGCGGCAATTAACATCTATGGTGGGTCCGCGCGCAGTTGATCGGTGGTTTTCATGTCTCCATCACTTTATTTCCCTCCGATGCAAGCACAGCCGTCGATCTTGTTTCAATATCGAACGGTTTTGGGTTGATCGCAGCCCTGTTTTCAATCGCAATCGGAACATAAAAGATGTGCCACCCCCGCTCTACCCGCTCTGCTTTCCGATTCCGATTGTCGATTCGGGTCCCACCTCCTGTGGCCGTGTCATCATGTTTCAAAAGTGTACGCCGCATTCTTCCTCCACCATTCGTGTGTCCTGATGACGCGTCATGGTTTATGAACTCTTAGCCCGTTCATTCATCGTCGCCCCATTGTTTTCTGCCTCGTCACTCTCCGCCTCTTCATTGTGTTTATGTGTTTCCTGTCACCCTGCATCCTCTCAAATGTCTCGTCTAAAATGTATTACCGACTTCATGGCCGCTGTTGTAACCACACCCCATATCGCCAAGTTGATTTTCTCTAATGATTTGCGGGTTTTGCAGGTTTTCATTTGGCCTCGTTGGCGCTTTAACTTTCCGCCTCCACTGAAAAATCTAGAGCATAACAAAGGACAGATCATACTGACAGCAATTAAAGGAAGGAGCCGAGGGTAGGTGGGAGAGATGACCACCATTAAATAAGACAGGGATGTGAACTCTCAGAATTCTCCAGATGCGTCCGCCCTACATTAAAGATCCAGGATTCAAATCCATAGCCGGAAGCCGAGAGTACAGTACTTAAATCCAGATTGTTCCAAATCTCTTACGGCAGCAGATTTTCCTTCAGCTGCGGGCAACCAATTGTATATATTTTATTTCTCCCATCTTGTATATAAGGAGATTTTATCTCCCAGCATTTATTTCATGAACAGGCTGTTCAGTACCATCATTTATAGCCAGTCACTCATAATAGAAGGCGCAAATGTTTTCCGCCATTGGGTTTCAAACTGAGTCATTAATTGTGCCTCGTTTTCCTCCTCCACGGGAAGTTTCCGTATTCTCTATAAATACTCAAAAACAAGACATTGTAGAGGTTCCAGATTTCTGTGAGCAAGCTGTGCAGCGAGAAGACTACTGTATTCATCTTGTAACATTTATGTATGAAGTTTCAGAGCCCGTAGGGTCTCAGTGAGGAGGAGTTATGACTGTATTGAGGATTCTGGTCTTTGGTATATCACAGTATGTAACTTTTCTTATGTGTTAATATATCATCCTTTTTCATGCAAACTTTCTTCTTGTATCATGTTCTAGAATGCGAGTGGCTCACTAGTTTGCAGTAAGGATTCATCTTAAGTGGTGCCCTTTCTGGAATTAGTCAAGCGCTTTAAATAGGCCTAGAAGTGATATGTTGTTCCATGTTCACTCTTTTCATAATTTCTGCTATATTAGTGTCTTAAGGATTCGTAAATTGGTGCGCCCTTCTGCCAGTAATATCTTCTTATGTTTCCTCACTGCTTGCACATCCTAATACTTGATCTCTGTGATATATTATTGAATCGGCCCTCTTTACAGTAAGCGGTCTCTTAACTGTCTGATACTTTCATGCTAAAGTTTTACATGATGTCTTAACATGACTCCTATCCTCGTGTCAGCCTCTGAGAGAGAAATTGGACCAATTCAATCTAATTCAATTTCCTTGTTTAGAACAAGAGATAGTAGGTGAGTCCCTTGGACTGATAACCCAAACTATAAAGGACTCCTTGCTATATTAAGATGTCCTAGGCACTGGTCTATGGCAACTCTAGGCTGTCTCTAGGAGGGTGACAAAATCATCCACAACATCTTTCTGGCGCCGTTGCCGGGGAACGAATTCAAGAATATATGTTTCCCTGGGTTCGACATCCTATATTCACTCTCTAATCAGGTGAGCATAGAGAGGTGAAGAGTTGTAGATTTCTCACCTTGGCGACTCCATTGGTCTTTATTTGATAAATTCTATTGGAAGTTCTGGCTTCCCGGAGGCCTCATTTGAGGTCGAATACCTCATCACCGAAAACACCCGTGTCTGACCCGGAGAAGATCATTCATAAAAGGGGTTGGAAAGAGAAGAAGTCGGTTCGTTCTGAAAATTCTGAATATTCTGTTGAAGACCACCCGCCTTCTTCCTCTCAAGAAGTTAGAACAGGAAAATCTGAGTTTCCCTCAGAAACTCCACGTAGAGGAAACGCCTGGATTGAAGGGGGATCTCACCCTACTTTCGAGGCTGAAGAAATTAAAGAGGTCACATAAGTAGCTACCGTTAACCGTGAGTTATTCCCTTCTACACCTCAAGCTTATGTGCAATATATTCCCATTGTTATTCATACTTCACTTCCTCCTACTTCTCTCCCTTCATCTGTATCTCAAATTGTTGTGCAACCCCCACCTCCCCCAATGGCCAATGTTCCTGCTTTTCTATTAAATAAATATGCTCCACTGGCTCTACCCCCAGTACTGCATGACATGCCACAAGATTACCTGAAGATCCTACCGAGGTTTAATGGCGAAAGTGACATTGATGCTCAGAAGCATCTCGAGACCTTCTGCTCTTTCGCGGAGAACTTGAATGTGGAACATCTGGATGTGGTTTTGAGGTTGTTTGTGCAGTATTTAGAAGGTGAAGCCAGAAAATGGTTTAAGACATTGGGAAATAATTCCGTGACCACCTGGGACAAAATGGAAACTGCTTTTCTCAGGAAGTGGGGGGAAAAGAAAGATTATGGAATGTGCCTTACTGAATTTAATACCATGAAGAAGAAACAGAATGAAGGGGTATCCAAGTTCATCAAGAGATTTAACAAGTTATACCTGAGCCTACCTCCCGAAATGAAGCCACATGAAGCCGCGGCCAAAGTTGTTTTCATAGCAGCTTTTGACTCCGATTTTGGTTTCTCGTCGCGGGAAAGAATGCCTGTCACCTTGGATGATGCTCAAACAGATGCTCTAGAATTGGAGGCAAATTTTGCCGCCACTGGTAAGTCAAAGGGAAAAGTTGAGCAAGATACTAGAAGGAAAGGTAAAGAAGAGGTTTCTACCTCCAATAAAGATAAAGACTCTGACAAAATGGATGAGATAAGAAAGATGATAAAGAAAATGGTCAAGCTAGAGCTGGAAGCTAAGAATGCAGCTCCCAGGAACTATTATAATGCTCCAAACAGAGGATATAATCCTCAGTACAGAAAGCCCCTGTTACAGATAATGCCAAGAGAACAGCAAGACCAGGTACCCCATCCCTTGTACCTAGAGGGACCAGCAGATGACTCCGTTGGAGATGCAGCTTATAAACTTGAAGATTCAAATCTGGCTTTTTCTAATAATGATGATATGGAGTGCCCCTTACAAGAAGAAGATGAAGAAGCAGAGATTGACCATTACTGCAAGCAATTTGCTGATTTCATGGAAGCACAATTCAACGTCAAATATGATCTTAGATCCTCAAGGAAGAGGACCCGAACCCAGGAGCAAGAGGAAGAACGGCCTCGAGAGGAAACATCGGCTCAAAAGGAATCGACAGCAAAAAGGTGTATAGAAAAAGGTAAGAATCTTCTGAATACCCCCTTGCAGTCTAATGATCAAGTTCCCTCCTCTTCTATACCAGTTGGCCTCCCTAATGCTGAGCCAGTGTCAAAAGAATTCAAGTCTTCAGTTGAAAATAAGGAGTCTAAAGAAGTAGCGCTAGAAAAGCCCACGTCTGCTTTCAATTTGAAAAAAGAGCTTGAGAAGATTAAGATTCCTGTTCCTCTGACTGAATTATTAAAACAGCCTGCATATCAGTCTCAAGTTACCTCTTTCATTCTTCCTCCTGAACTACCCATCGTACCTGATAGTTTGAATCTGCAAGAAGAGAGACCGATGGTAGTCTTTGGCCCACATGTCGAGGAGATAGACCCTTCTACTCCCCCCTTTTACGTGTCCCTAGTCATCCATGATCTGTTGCTACACAACTGTATGTTAGATTCTGGGGCTTCCCATAATCTTATGCCTTTGTCTGTCATGGAGCAACTAGGGCTGCAAATTACAAGACCATATAAAGATCTATATTCATTTGATTCTAAAAGGGTTAAATGCTTGGGAATGATTAAAGATTTAGTGATCAATCTAGCTCAAATCCCAGCAAAGAGTGTGGTCATGGACATCGTGGTTGCTGATATCCCAGCCCGCTTTGGCATGCTGTTGTCAAGGTCCTGGGGTACCAAGATCGGGGGGTCAATCAAATTGGATCTAACATATGCTACGGTCCCAGTCTTTGGAGGTCAAGAAAGGAGGTTATATAGGGAGACCATATTTGTCAAAACGGTAACCAGGGCTGACTGCTCAGCTAATTCCCCAATTTATAACAAAGAAGGGGACTTTTCATGTTTCATGTTGGAAGAAAATCAGGATTACGCACATGAGACCCTTTTTGGTCAGGATCAGGCTGAGCAGCCTAAAGAAGAGCAGGAGTCAGGAATATGGACTTTGCAGTTTGATGGAGCTAATTCAAGGGAGGGTAATGGAGCAGGAGTGTTGTTGATTTCCCCTGCAGGAAAATGGGTGCCAATGTCTTTTAAATTGGAGTATGAGGCTACAAACAATGTGGCTGAGTATGAGGCATTATTACTGGGGCTGCAGACAGCTAAGAACATGGGCATCCAGTGTCTAAAAGTGTTTGGAGACTCTGAGCTAGTTATAAGGCAGATTAAAAATGAATGTCAAACTAAGCACCCTCGGCTCAGAGCATATAGAAATGAAGTATGGGACATGATAGAAAACTTCTTTTCAGCATTTAACATACAGTTCATGCCCCGGGAGCAAAACAGAATAGCAGATTCTCTTGCGGTAGCTGCCAGTACTTTCCGACCTCCTCAGAACCCACTCCTAAGATATGAGGTGGAGGTACGTTATAGACCGTCCATTCCAGACAATATAAAGCATTGGCAGGTATTCGAAGATGATGAACAGATGAAAAGATTTATAGAGACCGTGGGAGAATTCTCCAATATGGAGATTGATGATAATGGAGAAGAAGAAGTTGAAAATATTGCTGAGAATAAATGGGAGGAAAGAATAGCAGGTAGTAAAGTGTTGCAGCTAAAGGGTAATGTCATACCCAGAGGGTTGGTACCACTAGAGAAGTTGCTCAACAAAGATGGCGTACCCGTGCAGCCAAATAAAACAGCAGAAGATAATCAAGTAGAAGATTTGAATCTGGGTACTTCTACTGACCCCAAAATTGTTAAATTGTCGAAAAAAGTCCCAGAAGGATATAAAGAAAAGTATTTGAAGTTGTTTCAATCTTACAAAGATGTTTTTTCTTGGTCCTATGAGGACCTAAAAACTTTTGATGTAAATATTATACAGCATAAAATTCCGTTGAAGGAGGACACAAAGCCATACAAACAGAAGCTCAGGCAAATAAATCCTTTGCTTCTTCCATCTATTGAAAAAGAAATCAAGAAGCTGTTGAAAGCCAAGATAATCGTGCCACTAAGGTACTCAGAATGGATAGCGAACCTTGTTCCTGTTAGAAAGAAGAATGGAGAAATAAGGCTCTGTGTGGACTTCAGAAATTTGAATAGAGCATCTCTCAAAGATAATTACCCACTGCCTAAAATGGACCATATCCTGCAGAAAGTGGTGGGAGCATCCAGAATGTCAATGATGGATGGATTTTCAGGCTATAATCAGGTATCTGTTTTCCCTGAGGACCAGAAGAAGACTGCGTTCACCACGCCATGGGGAACCTTTATGTATGCGAGGATGCCATTTGGATTGATTAATGTAGGTGCTACTTTTCAAAGGGCAATGGACATAGCCTTTATTGGAGAACAGGACAAGTTCTTGGTGGTATATCTTGATGATATCACGGTATTATCAAAGAATGATGATGAGCATATTGTGCATTTGAGAAGAACTTTCGAAAAATGCAGAAGGTACGGCCTTTCTCTTAATCCTCAAAAATCTTTGTTTGCATTAGACGAAGGAAAACTCTTAGGACATATCGTGACTAAGGATGGTGTAAAAATTGATCCCAAGAGAGTTGAAGTGATAAACAGCATTCCTTTGCCAAGAAATAAGAAAGAAGTGCAGGTGTTTTTGGGGCGAATAAAATTTTTGAGAAGATTTATCCCTAACTATGCAGAGATAGTTAGGCACATTACCAATATACTGGAGAAGCAGGCGTATGCCCTGGTAAAGTCCCTGAAAGCTTTTAGAGTTTATATTTTGCAATCTCATATTATTGCTTATGTTCCTACAACAGCTGTAAAAGACATTCTAGTATAGGGGGATAGTGAAGGTAGGAGGGGAAGATGGATTGCAAAAATTTAGGAGTATGATCTGGATATAAGGCCTACCAAACTGATCAAAGGACAGGGACTTGCCAAGATTTTATCTGAATCAAATCGTCAAGCTTTGGGACTTAATCTGTCTGTGATAGCAAATGAAGAATCAGAAAAAGAAGAAGAGCAACATGGACTAGAGAGGGCTACACAAAAGATACATGTGAAATATCTGACTAGTCCTTGGTATAAGCAAATAGTTGAATATCTGTTAACACTTAGCTGTCCTCCAGGATGTGACAAGGCTAAATACAGAGCTGTAAAGATGAAATCTCAGAAATACGCAATTGCCAATGGACAGCTCTACTGGAAAGACCCTCTAGGCATATTACTTTTATGCCTTACTGAGAATGAAGTGCAAAATGTAATGATGAAATTTCATGAGGGGATATGTGGAGGACATTACAGCTGGAGGGAAACAACCCATAAAATCTTGAAGGCCGGTTTTTACTGGCCAAAATTGTATTCAGATACTTTTGCTTGGGTCAGATCGTGTGACAAATGCCAAAGGTTTGCGGAAAGACAGAAATTAGCGGCATTGCCCTTGATCCCTATTCATGTAAATGAACCATTTCAGAAATGGGGATTAGATTTTATAGGAGAGATACATCCCCCATCAAGTGGCTAGCATAAATGGATATTGACGGCCACAGACTATTTTACGAAATGGGTGGAAGCCATACCTACCAGAAATGCGACAGATGCTGTAATAATGAATTTTATAGAAGATAATATCATATCCAGGTTTGGCTGTCCTGCAAGAATTGTAACCGACAATGCACAGGCTTTCAAGTCTGCCAGGTTCGTAAAATTCTGCCAAAGATACAACATCATCCTTACCCATTCTACAGCATATTATCCACAGGGAAACGGTCTAGCAGAGTCATCAAATAAAACCTTGGTGAGAGCCCTAAAGAAGACAATAGCTGAAAATCAGAAGAACTGGGATTCTAAATTAAAGTTTGCCCTATGGGCAAATAGGATAACCAGCAAAAGAGCCACCGCAAAGTCACCTTATGAGCTGGTGTATGGGCGGGCTGCAGTGTTTCCTTTGCAATTAGCATTGCCAGTAGCACGTTTCATGCAAGAGAACCAAGAAGAACCGGATAACATGATCCGAAGAATTAATCAGCTGGTAGAATTGGAGGAGACAAGGAACCAGGTGGATCAAAGACTAATAGAATACCAAGAAAAAATGAAGAATGTCTTCGATCAGCACGCGAAGGATAGAAATTTTCAAGTTGGCGACCTGGTTCTTAGATGGGATGTTCGCAGAGCAGAAAAGGGCAGACATGCTAAATTTGATTCATTATGGTTTGGGCCGTTCAAAATAGTGGAGATGGGGAGAAACAACACCTTTACTTTAGAAAATCTACAGGGTGATATGTTGGATGCGCCCGTGAATGGCCAGTTCCTCAAGCCTTACTTTCAATTCTGATCTTGGCTAGGAACGCCTGGTTGTATATACTGTATATACTGTATATAATTTGCTTTTGTTTTTATTTCTTCTTTTTATAAAGGAAAAGAACGTTGATATGTGCTTGAAGTTAAAGTGCAAGAGAATTCAAAATAAGGTGAAATAATTGATGGTCTGCATGTTCTCGACATGTCCGAGGACGAACATGCCGTCCCCAGATGGAGCCGATGTTGTACATATTCATCCCTGCCGTAGCCTAAAACCCCATGACCCTGCTTGACGCTATTATCTCTGCCCGAAAGCCTGCATGGCAATAGTTCAAAATTCAAATTTAAACAATCGGGCCGATCCTTTAAGATCTTAGCCCCCTCCCGCTTCGGCCTTCATATGACCTAGGTCAGAGAACCGCAATTCAAAGCAAGAAGGGGCTTACTGTTTTAACAATCGGACGCAATATTGGCCATCCGATCTAGCTCAGATCGACGGTGCGGCAATTAACATCTATGGTGGGTCCGCGCGCAGTCGATCGGCGGTTTTCATGTCTCCATCACTTTATTTCCCTCCGATGCAAGCACAGCCGTCGATCTTGTTTCAAGATCGAACGGTTTTGGGTTGATCGCAGCCCTGTTTTCAATCGCAATCGGAACATAAAAGATGTGCCACCCCCGCTCTACCCGCTCTGCTTTCCGATTCCGATTGTCGATTCGGGTCCCACCTCCTGTGGCCGTGTCATCATGTTTCACAAGTGTACGCCGCATTCTTCCTCCACCATTCGTGTGTCCTGATGACGCGTCATGGTTTATGAACTCTTAGCCCGTTCATTCATCGTCGCCCCATTTTTTTCTGCCTCGTCACTCTCCGCCTCTTCATTGTGTTTATGTGTTTCCTGTCACCCTGCATCCTCTCAAATGTCTCGTCTAAAATGTATTACCGACTTCATGGCCGCTGTTGTAACCACACCCCATATCGCCGAGTCGATTTTCTCTAATGATTTGCGGGTTTTGCAGGTTTTCATTTGGCCTCGTTGGCGCTTTAACTTTCCGCCTCCACTGAAAAATATAGAGCATAACAAAGGACAGATCATACTGACAGCAATTAAAGGAAGGAGCCGAGGGTAGGTGGGAGAGATGACCACCATTAAAGAAGACAGGGATGTGAACTCTTAGAATTCTCCAGATGCGTCCGCCCTGCATTAAAGATCGAGGATTCAAATCCATAGCCGGAAGCCGAGAGTACAGTACTTAAATCCAGATTGTTCCAAATCTCTTACGGCAGCAGATTTTCCTTCAGCTGCGGGCAACCAATTGTATATATTTTATTCCTCCCATCTTGTATATAAGGAGATTTTATCTCCCAGCATTTATTTCATGAACAGGCTGTTCAGTACCATCATTTATAGCCAGTCACTCATAAGAGAAGGCGCAAATGTTTTCCGCTATTGGGTTTCAAACTGAGTCATTAATTGTGCCTCGTTTTCCTCCTCCACGGGAAGTTTCTGTCTTCTCTATAAATACTCAAAAACAAGACATTGTAGAGGTTCCAGATTTCTGTGAGCAAGCTGTGCAGCGAGAAGACTACTGTATTCATCTTGTAACATTTATGTATGAAGTTTCAGAGCCCGTAGGGTCTCAGTGAGGAGGAGTTATGACTGTATTGAGGATTCTGGTCTTTGGTATATCACAGTATGTAACTTTTCTCATGTGTTAATATATCATCCTTTTTCATGCAAACTTTCTTCTTGTATCATGTTCTAGAATGCGAGTGGCTCACTAGTTTGCAGTAAGGATTCATCTTAAGTGGTGCCCTTTCTGGAATTAGTCAAGTGCTTTAAATAGGCCTAGAAGTGATATGCTGTTCCATGTTCACTCTTTTCATAATTTCTGCTATATTAGTGGCTTAAGGATTCGTAAATTGGTGCGCCCTTCTGCCAGTAATATCTTCTTATGTTTCCTCACTGCTTGCACATCCTAATACTTGATTTCTGTGATATATTATTGAATCGGCCCTCTTTACAGCAAGCGGTCTCTTAACTGTCTGATACTTTCATGCTAAATTTTTACATGATGTCTTTACATTACTCCTATCCTCGTGTATCCCCTGCGGGGAAAATTGGACTATTCCAATCTAATTAAATTTCCTTCTTTAAAACAAAGAGATAGTAGGTGAGTCCCTTGGTGACAACCCAAACTATAAAGGACTCCTTGCTATATTAAAGTGCTCTATAGGCATGGTCATAGCAACTCTGAGTTGTCTCTGAGAGGGGAGTGACAAAATCATGCAACAAGGGGGATGCCAAATTAACAATTACCCTGGGTAAAAATTTGAGGGGGGAAGAGCTAGAGTGAGCGGGGTTGTCTCACTTAGCAGGTTTGGCTGGATTTAGTCAAGAAGCCCCAAGTCAAGTTTAAGGGGAACTGATAGTGGCTGTATTTCAGAATTTGGAGTCAATGTGGACTGGGTAAGCAGGTGGTGGTTTTGGGGCCTGGTTTTGTACTTGTGTTCTCAGCCTGGTATTGCATGTAATGGAGCCTATAAAGAGGTAGGGAGGAACTTCATTGTAATGTGGAAACTGGAGGTGAGCGTTGAAGAGCTCTTAGGATTGTGAGTTTTAGCTAATACTAATGAAATTTCATTAGGATGGGTTTTCCCCAGAGTTTGGGGTTTTTCCCGGTTAAACATTTGTGTTTATGTTAATGATTTGTTGCTGACCTTTTATGTTTGTTTCTCTGGGTAAATTATTTATTGTTTTCGCTGTTTTACTCCAATATCTAGGTGGGAAATCAAAATATGGCTCTATATATGATGGAGTTTACAGTGTGCATGCTGCGATAATGGCGTATATGCTTCTTTTGATTTCGATCATACTTATCATATATGTATTTGAAAAATGACAAATAAATGTATGTAGATTTTTTTGAGATGTTAGTTTCTGGGTTTTTTCAAGAGAAAGTTGCTAAACATGGGGCCAAGTTTTGATTTGTTTAATTTTCGCTTTGAAATGTGTGGGTGTGGTAGTGGTTGTGGTTGGGGAGAGCATTACAAAACCCTGCGTCAAATAAATTATCGCCTTGTAGCGTTATTCCAAGTAGAAGTCCGTGTATTTTTTTCTAGCTCTGCACCATACACAAAATTGTGAACAACTGTTATTTAATGGACAACGCAACATATGGATAAATGTCAAACGGAGATGGAAAAGGTAGACAAACGCCTAGCTTAACCAATTTCAAAAAAGACCACCTTCCGTGTAATTAATACAATTGAACTATATGATATTTCTAAATGATTTTCATAACTTAAACACCCTTAACACAAACAAGACATCACAAATCTATATTAAAAACATCCTCTCCATTTCATCATCCACATAGTGTCTTATAAAAAAAAGGTTAACATACAATTCAAAAGAAAATTAAGTAATTTATTTTTTAATTTAAAAATTATGATATTGGTATGATTTAATGTATTTTTAAGGATAATTTTAATTAATGACCCATATAGAAGTGATATGATGAATTTAACAATTTAGATTTAAAATAATTTAAATAAATAATTTTTTTTTAATCAATCCACAATCAAGTAAGTTTAGTAAATAAAAATGTGTTTTTTTAATAGGTTGGATAAAGTATGTACATCTTAATGAATTTTGAAAATCAAATTTCATATTTCACAAAGAAATCTTATACACCAATTTAATGTATAACTTAAATGTAACCTCTAGCTCAATAATTTTTCAAAATCAAATTTTATACATTATAAAAAAAAAAATCCCATACATTAATTTAATATCTAACTTAAATGTTACCTCTTTTTTATATATTCAAATAATTATAAATATTGCAAAAATAACTCATTTAAAAATTAATTTTAATTCATAATGTTTAATTTACATAAATACAAATGATAAGGACAAATTTATCAATCTACTATAAAATTTTGAAAAAAATATAACCTAGAATCAATGTCTTGTCATTTTTAATAAACATATCTCTTATATAAATGAAATTTAAAATTTTATTCTTTTAATATTGACTTCTAAACAATAATTAACATTAAAATTTTATTGACTTTTAAACCATAATTAACATTTCATATAAATTTTATTCAATTAAAATCTTATGATGATTGAATTATTAACTTATTCTTTTAAGACAGGATTTACCTGAAACATCAGTGCACTAAATATTTGTTTAAAATTTTAAAATATAACATAAAAATTTAAAAGGTTAATTATAGTAAATAAACATATATCTTATATAGATGAAATTTAAAAAAATTTTGACTTTTAAATAGTAATTAACATTTCATATAAATTTTATTCAATTAAAATCTTATGGTGATTGAAATTATTAACATATTCTTTTAAGATATGATTTACTTGAAACATCTTTAAAATTTTAAAATATGATATAAAAATTTAAAAGGTTAATTATAGTAATATGTATGTTTATTTTAAAATAAGATTTAAAATATTTTAATTTAATTATTAATAAAAATTTGTGGTTGTCAAAGTTATTTGTATTTAGAAATGACTATAATCTTAATTTTTAGCTTTAAATCGAATAGATGATCTTTATATCATATAGTGACTTAACATTACATTATGCCTAGTAAGAAATTGAATACTTAATAATTATTAAAAAGTTGATACTTAGTTAATTTGTAGTGAATATTTTAGAATATATTTAATTGTAGTTACAAATTAAAAGATTAATTATTTTTTTAATTAAATATAGAAGTGCTTATTTTGAAATAAGATTTCCAAAATTTTAATTTAATTATCCATAGATAAATTATTAGATGGTTGGTAACCACTTAAACTTCCTCCAATATTTTTAATATTGGTTACAAAGCAAAGGTTTAGATTATTGTCAAAAGTAGTTATGCTATTTTTTCTCTTTTCCTTTATGACTAGAGAAATTAACAACTGGTAAATCGCAACCACTATAACCCTTAGGTGAATCCCACCATCCCTCAATGCACAACACTCATAATCAACTGGGGATTTCAACGTGAGACCGTGTACTCACATTTATATTTTCAAGGGCTTTCCAAGTGAGGTCCCGAGAGGTTCTCTTTATTCCCTTTTAATTAGATTAATTGATTAAAAAAGAGAGTCATGTAAACTAGTACCATATAAAATGAGTTATGATTTTATTAGTATTTGTTCATAGTATTATAATAAAGCCTATTTATAAATTAAAAATTTTCATAATTAAATTAGCATGAATTTCTATGACTAAGAATATGTTAAATGTATAGATGTTCAAGTCATATATTAATTCCTTTTATAAATAATATTATAGGTTAATTTATAGATGAAATAACTTTTTTTCCATCAGAATCTAGTGATACAATTTCAAGCAAGTTTGTGATTTTTTGTTGTTTAAAATATTTTTTTTAAATGCATGAATGGATTCAATACCTTGAAAAACCCGTGAGGCACTATAATTTTACAAATTAAACAGCTTAAATTCATGTTTTTAAAACTCTCTGTCATAATTTGGTTAAAATTAACTTGAAAAAACTATTTTGTTTATAAATTAAATTATATCTTCAATCTTAAACTATCTATAAGAAAATAAAGAGAAATCCTCAAGAATTTAACAGTTGAAAAAAATTATGTGAAATATTTCAAGAAAAATAAATATGCACTATTAGGGTTGGTAACCCCCCATACCAAGTTTAGATACAAAGGAAAAACCTGGTAAATGTGAGATATTCCAAGAAAAGGAAATATGCACTGCAAGAGTTGGTAACTCCCCATACCAAGTTTAGATACAAAGGAAAAACCTGGTAAATGTGAGATATTCCAAGAAAAGGAAATATGAACTGCTATGGTTGGTAACTCCCCATACCAAGTTTAGAGACAAAGGAAAAACCTGGTAAATGTGAGAAATTCCAAGAAAAGGAAATATGCACTGCTAGCGTTGGTAACTCCCCATACCAAGTCCTCTTATAACATGTAAGAGGAGAATAAACATATAGAATTCAAGAAAATTAGAAAAAAGTGTCATGGCAATGGGTAACCCTCAAGTTTCTTGCTATAAATGAGTTGTAGGTAAGAAGAAAAGTAGATGAAAAAGAATGAACTTACCAATCGAGCCTAGAGGTGCCGCTCAGTGATCAAATTTGAAGGGCAGGTCTTAATTTCAATTAGAAGGGCATATATTCATGTCTCCCTTCCGTAATGAAAAGCTTAAAAATAAAATTCATTTCAATTGACAACAGTGTATTATTTTTACATTTCATTTTCAAAAAGAAAAAACCAACAATATGTATGTTAATAAAAGACTGTTACACATACAATTGTGAAGGAGGCTCCATCTTGTAGAAGAGGCTCCATCTTGCATTGCTTATATATGTCATTGGAAATGCCAGCATGAGTATTGAAGACATTATTATAAGAATTTGGATGGATACCACCATGATAGAGGAGGTTGGAAAGAGTAGAAAATTTGGAATTAGGGCCCATGGAATAGGATGGAAGTTGAATAGCACCATTAGACATCTGTTGTGGGACTTGTGTAGGGATGTTGTTGGTACTAGCACCCCCTCCGTTATTCCATTCATATTTTTGGGAATTTGGGCTAGAAGTTGATGATGTGGGAAGAGTTTTCATCATTTAAAGGGAAAATGGATATGCTTGTACACCTAGTGAATGAAGCATTTGTATTTATTTGAAAAGATTAAGGGAGCTCTGGGTTTTTTGGGTGGAGAGAGAATTCAGATTAATTCAAAGGAATATTCTACAACAAATATTCATAGAAAGTAATTGAATGCAACTACTTTTTATTTAAATACGAAAACGATTTTCAGACACAAAAATCAGGGTTAATCAGAACCAATATATTGAAGAGAGTGGATGTTTTGAGGTTAATCAAGTCTTGGAAGATTGTGGTTAGCTAAGATTATTGGTTGAAATTTATTCTATGTTATCATGCTCATCTAAGGTATATTTTCAATAGGCATAGATAGATCTCAATATTTATCACTGATATCAGGAGAAACAATTCAAGTGTCTATTCAAGATTTTAATAGTCGCGCCTCAAATAATGGATCAGGGCAATTGGTATTGGACCAACTATCAATGCATTCTTCCTATTCAGTTCCAGTAAATCACATAATTGTAGATTTCTAGTCATGGGCTCAACATGAATTAGTGGCCATATCAAGTGGTTACATGAAACTACCTCCTTGTGCCGATGTGTTAAAAATGGAAAGATGATCCTAAGTTGTTCATCAGAATTTGCTTGAAGCAGCAGATATTCTGCATCTAAGTCCACCAGATGTTTTTTTTCCTTTATTTTTATTTGCCCTTGAGACAGAGATAGCCTTTTTTCTCCTAGAGTGGATACAAACTTTATCAACAAACTGTATTGAGACACTTCCAGAAATGGTCATGAGAAGCATAACAAAAGGAAAAAAGAAATTGATTGTTTTTTTAAGAGGACACGATGATCTCTTTTCTCTAGCATTTACTTGTATTGAAGATCGCCATTCTAATAATAAGGAGTCATTTTCTCCAAAAATAACCCTAGCCAAACATTGACAATACATCAGGGATATATTTTTGCACTTCATAAGTACATATGTTCTAAATCATTGCTGGAAATTATTCGCCAGTTGGTTTCATACCAAAGTCTTTTTATCATTTTCAACATCCAAGATATGAATTTTTGAAAGATAATGGTTTAAAACAACATAAATATTTGAATTTTTACAAGAATTTCTTGGTAGACTTTGAATATGAATTTTGAAGTCAATTCCATGATGCTTTATAGGATCAAGTGACATTTTGAAAGGTAACACAAGAGAAATTTCTTGATATTAATTTGGGAAAGTCTTAGATGTCGACCTTCACCATTCATAATAGATGTCAAATTCTTGATTTTTCTTGTGGTTGAATGGAATGTACCCTATGGTTTTACTTTGGGAAGAAATCTTCTCTTCCCAAACAGAAAATGGGAGAAGATTCTCCATAATTGAGGTCTGGAGCAAGAAAAACAATGTCATATTGACTAGATATCTTATTCTGCATGACAGAGAGATTGTACAATTGAAGACCCTTAGAATAGGCCTCACACTTGGCATTCATATCAATTAGCATATTTTGTAGAAATGTGAAATGTGAAATATGACATGTGAAATATTTGACCATGCATGTATCACAGAGATTGAGAGGGGTTTGAGCAGATTATTAGTAGAGGGATACTTCCTCTTTGTATCGCTCAAAGTGAGAAAGAGTGTGGAAAGATCATTAATTGTTGTTGGAGATGGCTTTTCTTAGGATTTCGTCACTGGTTGTAAGAAATATTATTGCGAGGGGGCACCAAGGCCTTGCTCTTAGAAGGGTGGAAAGACTCTTGTTTTATAGTCGTGGAGCTGCCCCAGCAAGGTTTTATAACAAAAACTCCCTCGGAGCCAAAAGGGCTGAGTATTATGTTTCATCCCGATTATTTTATGAATTTACTGTCACGAACATGGGAGAATAAAAAAAACAAGGCTCGTATGGGAATTCATCATCCTTTGTGCCAATTAGATCGGTGAGCCCTATTTTTGGAAAGACTCATAGGATCGATCATGAATTTGAGAGTGTTGATGCAGCTATTGCAAGCATCGAGAAGAAAAAAATTAATGAGAAATAAGTTGAGGCTCCAACCAGTGAGCTCGATATGGAGAAATGGAAGGGGAAGGGTTTGGTCCATTCCAATTATTGGGGGGATTATCCTGCCCGCGTATTTCGCCAAGATGGATCACCATGGCCATGGAATTCATTTAGAGTGAGTTAACAACATTTCTTTCATTTTGTGGGAAATTGTGGGAAATTTGGAATTAGTATAAGTAAGAGGAAATTTCAATAGAAGGTTGAGGATATTTCTGTCATTTTCCATGCTTGTTGAAATTCATGACTTGGGAAAGCATCAAATTCCAAATAAATTCACTGACAAATTTTCTTACGGGACCATGAAGGCAGTGAGAATTCCACTGGATTTTTTCTTTAAGGTAAACAAATACTATAAAGAATCGGGGTTTGGGCATCTGTTTCCTTGAAATGATTTTAGATGAGTGATTTTGAATATTTCCGAGGAAATTTTGTTATATATGAATGCAGAAGCAATATGATATCTGAATGATGATGCTAGAGATTGTGGCTCTTATCCCAAGAATGATGGGGGGAATTCTCCTCCATTGTAAGTCCCTCAGGAAATTTCAACACAGTGCTGGATGGATAAAGGTTCTTCTAGAAGAACCTGAGAATGACATAATGACCTTATGACTTCATGGAAGTGACAAAGCCCAACTGGTTTGAGAGGGCCTTGGTCTTTGCAGTGCAAGTAGTCTTATTCAATTCATATTTCCTCATGTACATCCTTTCCCCCAAAATTGCACACATGATTATGGGTTACTTTGAAGAAGAGGTTGTCAACTCCTATACTAAATTCCTCAAGGAACTCGACAATGGAAAAATTCCAAATGTGCTAGCCCCTGTTATAGCAATAGATTATTAGAGGCTTCCCAAGGGTTCAATACTCATATATTTTTGGTCTGACTGGAATGTGGGCTTATTAACTCTTCATTTCAGATGACAACACAAAGAAAAAATCAGAATTGAAACAGATTTAGGTTGAGGGTCGAGGCTGCAACATACCTATTGTTTGTCAGCATTCAATTGAAGAAGATGTTGACTCCTAAGTCCTAAGTATGAATGTGCAATAGATGATTTAGAATCAGGAATGGCTCTTTCACTACAAAAAAGGCTTTTTCGCAGACTATAGTTCTTCACCGATTAGATAGGATGAAAAAGGAAAATCCTCCACAATGGTAGGAAATATTAGTCACGGTTGAGCCTGCCATTATGACTTTTGGGTTGGAGTTGGTAGCTGAAAATTGAAACTCAATAGCCTCCACTCTCCAGCTCTCTTACTCTTCTTCAATGCTACAACAACCTCTAAAAACAACCAAGAGCCCAAAGTCTAGTCACCGGTGGGCTTTAGGCCGCAGGCGTACCCTAGGTCTATACCGTATACATGTAGTGACAAATTAACAAGTCAAAGTTTAGTAAATTGGTAAATTGTAATTAAAAAACTGGATTTTTAAAAAATGTTTGCAGACTGACAATCTTTCTTATGACATCTCATAAAATTATTCAATTTTTTTTAAAAACTTGTAAAACTTAGATTTTAATTTTTTTTTTACTAGAAAATTTTGTTGACTACTTCTCTGGCGTGCCAGAAGCCTTGTGAAAGGCTCTGACGTGTTCAATTTTGAACACCGGTGCCGCTCTCCTTTCCCCTAAGAGTGGAAATTATCTGTATAAATCTTAGTGGAAATAACTTGTAGGTAAAAAAAAAGAATGGAGATTAAAGGAATAGTAGTTCAGGTCATGCTAAGGATGGAGGAGAAAAAAAACTCAGATTACTTGGTAGCAATGCCATAATACCTGGTACCAATTACAAATTAAGAAGATTAGTAAGCGGGATGTGAAAGGCTTGTCTTAGGGAATTTATTTGAGCATAGTTAATACTATTTTACTTAGTCAGAAAATAAAGGGTAGATTTACTTGAGTAGCCAGTACATGTCGAAGTCCACCTGTCGTGCAGCAAAGCAAAGTAAAACAGGGAAAGTACATCAAATTAGAACTTGCAAAGTAATAACAGGAAAGGGAAAACCAACCCCAACCTTCAGAATGACTAATTATTTGTCTCAATGGGTGAGGCAACTCCTATAGACATATTGGAAAACCCTAGTTGGAAAATGACAACTGGTTGATGAGTTCCAATTTCCTCGTTGTTGGCCGTTTTCACCCCAGCAGAAGATTGTTGCAGAGGGGCAAAGGGAAAAAATTGCAAGCATTAGTTTAATACCGCAGGAAGAGGATAAAAATGCGGTAAGTTGTATGTCTGTAATCTTTCACAAAGGAGTGAGGATAACTTTCACCTGTGACGTAGAATCGATAAATACTTCCAGTATAAAAGGTTGTGCCAATAATAGTAATTTTGGATGGACAGACGAAGTAAAAGTGGTGTCTGCAACCATGTGTCCGGGAACCAGACAAACCCTACTGTCTCTGAATTGCGTTTTTCGGGCACCAGGGATTTCCCTTCCACAAAGATCGACAATAATGAGAGTTGGCGATAAAACCGCTTACGTGTGGTAGGTTAAAGGTATTGTGCAAAGGGTATTACTTTTTTATTGTTGTGATGATTTTTTTTTGGAGCTAATAGATGAATATCAATGTGGAAACTTGATTAGAGGTATTTCATTGACTTTGTACAAATGTCTTAGTTGAATTATTTTAGGTTTTGGAGAATTATTTTAGGTTTTTTTTTTATGTTTTTTTTTTAAGATTTGATTAAATAATTTTGGTAAGATTGTGTGTGGCTTTTTTTAATAGATTTAATGTTTTAAAAAACATGTAGAATTAATAAATAATTCAAAAAATAGATTTAAAAATTTCAATAATTTTTTATTATATATTCAAAAAAAATTTCAAAACATAAAACAATTATAGAGACATTTCAATGACTTGCAATAGTGACCAGTATACATATGACTTAAAGTGATTTTTTTGTGATGAAAATCAGTGTGGAAACCTGATTAGAGACATTTCAATGACTTGCAATAGTGACCAGTATACATATGACTTAAAGGGCCGCAATTCAACCTTAAAAATTATGAATTGTGATGGGTCAATATATTGAAGTATAAGTGAATAAATGAGAATGGATTCATTATCTTAAGGAATATGTCCAGTTAACTAAATTGAAAAAACAAAAACAACATACAGATAGAGAATTATTAATGAAATAATATTAATAAGTTTATCTTTTAAATATAGATTTACTGGTCATTTGTGTATGAAAGATATGTTTAGAAATTGATCCATTTGATTTTATCTTTATCTTTATTTTTTTATCTGTGTAGCGAACACATGCTTTATCATGGAAAGTAGTAGTTTTCAAAGGAAATGGAAAATAATTGCAAAGATTTTTTTTAAGGTTAAAAACATAATAATGCACGATTAATAAAATTAAAGGATTTCGATATCATTTTAGCTATGGAATTATTATAATTTTAACTATTTTTATCACAATTTTGATAGATGTGTTTGATAAACACCAATAGATGTGTATTAACATTAATATTGATTATTATTTTTTTTGTAAGTTTGGTAGGATTACATCTTTATCATGTCCAATATATCATCCCGATCAGGGTGGAGAGTTGAACTGATGACTTCACATCAAGAAGTATCTTAACGGAGTTCCTAATCACCGCCTATCCAAGACCCCGTGGACAATATTCATTATTTTTTTATTAATATTAACATTAATAATTTAAAAATAATTTATATATTATATATCATTATTATTAATAGTAGTAGTAGATACTATTAATTAACCAATTAATAAATAATAAAAATAATATAAGTATTAATATTAAAAATTAATAAATATAATATTAATAATTATAAATTATTAGGAATTGTTTAATATTATAGAACTTAGGATTACCATTATAAACCAAAGAGATTAATATTATAAATCCAAGGAATTAATAAACCTAAGGGATTAATATTATAAATCAAAGGGAATAATAATCACCCAATATTATAAACTATAAAATAAATATTAAATTCAAGGAATTAATATTAAAACCCCAAGGGATTATAAACCCAAGAGAATAATTTTAAACCCAAGGCCCAAGGGATTAATATTATAAACCCAAGGTACATAAACCCTAAGATAAATATTATAAACTCTAAAATAAACATGGTTTTCCATAATTATTGAAAATGGTTGATTTTGATATTGAGACAATCTTCGTCACAATGCGACATTGGACCATGGTTAACAATGAATGATTTTCATATTGAGACAATCTTTGTCACACTATGACATTAGACCATGGGTGATGATGCTTAACCATGATTCATTTTCATATTGAGAGAATATTTGTCGTGATGTGACATTGGACCATGGTTGTCCATGATTGAACATGGTTGACCATTGTTGACAATGGTTAAGCATGGTTTATTTTCATATTGAGACAATATTTTTCATAACCCGACATTGGACCATGGTTGACCATGATTATAAATTGAAAGGATTTATATTAAACCCTAAGATTAATATTATAAACTCTACGAATAATATTATACCATACGAATATGAACCCTTAGATTAATAAACCCAATGGATTGATATGATAAACCCAAGGGATTATAAAGTTAGGTTTATAGTATTAAACCCTTTGGTTTAATATTATTCCCTTGGGTTTATAACCACTTAGGTTTTTAGTATTCATCCCCTACGTTTATTAGTTCCTTGGGTTTATAATATCAATCCCTAGCACAGCCATTGTAAACCATGGTCATTCATGGTCAACCATGGCCCAATGTCACATTGTGACAAAGATTGTTTGAATATGAAAATTAATCATGGTCAATCATGGTCAAATGAAAATAAAACATGGTCAATCATGGCCACCATGTTTCAACATCACATTGTGACAAAGATTGTCTCAATATCAAAATCAACGATGGTAATTGTTACACAGCATTTTGTCACTGTCCCTGCAATCCCCATCTCACCCATTGGAGGGTCATTTCCGTGATCAATAAGCAGTGTCATGCCTTGCAAAGACCATCATTGTATCCCTTTACATGAGAGTAATATTCCTTTTGTTAACAATTCCCTGAGCAGAGCTTCAAAAACCCTTGTTTTTGCCTTGGCGCAAGTAGTCATTTATGCCCTCACACCGATGGGGAAGATTAACATTGGGCCCCACGCCAGTTGGCACTCTGTCTCAGTTAAACACTCGCGTTGAGCTGTTTATGGAATGTTTTTTAAAAATAGAGGCGGAGATTCCACTCCAACAACTTCGAGGATGAGTCATTGGGAGTGGCTGAACTGATAAACACAGACTCCCTCCTTTAGTTTATGGTTTCCACCTCTTATGGGAACTCCCTAAAGGATAGGCCTCCCTCCCACCTTTGTAGGGATCCTAACCTCCTCCTTCTCTATAAAAGAAGCTATCTCTCTTTGCATAATCTAGCTTAACTTGGAGAATAGAGTATACTATAGTTGAATTGTTGAAGAGATAGAAATAAAAGGAACTTCGTTGAGAGAGTTTAGGCCCATGCCTCCATTTCGTCTGAATCCCCTGACAAGTATCTGAGGCGCGCTTCGGCTGAACCCTGTTGGAGGAGACCGCGATGTCAAAGCTTTGGTTGTATCTCTTCCTTTTATCAATACATGCATGTGACTATTGTTTAGTTCCACTTTTGTGTTACGACATTTGTTTAATGAAATATGTTTAGCCCTCTTTGACTAGCGAATAGTTATGAGTGAAGTGTTATTATGTCGTATGTTTTTCTTGTTCACTGTTTTATGTGCAGGCATCCAAGCATGACTACAACAAGATTGTGACTTGTCGAGGTAGGAGCGAGAGGCCACCACCATTACAACCATGACGATAGCATTGGATTCTAGGTATGTCGATCTACTGTGTCCTCTTTCATTCAATAATTAGGGACTGACACTCTAGCATGCTTGTTTGTTTCTAGACCCACTCTAGGACTAGATGGATCGCCTCTGTCCGCAGAGGGGATTTACCTACTTAATAAATTGGCGACTTCGCTGGGGATCAATGTGAGTTTGTCGTTTTAGCTTGTTTGGGTTGACTTCGGTCGTTGGCTTGCTTGTTTGTCTTTTTTTTTGTTTTCTTACTCATTTTCCATCCCCTGTTCAACTCCAGAGTGTCAATATTGACCTCTGCTCATTGGGTTTTCCCCTTTTCCCATAGTTATCTGGCTTGGCACGCTTTTCATTTGAACAGTCACACTGATTAGCGCAGGTTGCTTTTGGTGCAGTCACACCAGCCCCTATTTGGCGTTGAATACCGCCTTATAGTCGCGTCGAATCCTATAGGATTTGGTTTTCCCTCTTTTATGAGTCTTTTGGTCAGGTGTGCTTGACTCTGGGTTTTTTTTGTGTGTAATTAAGCCTTTGGGACTATTTTGACTGTTGTAGGCTTTTTTTTCTCAGTCATTTGTCTATTTTCCTATCAGTGTAGATTAAGGCCTTAGGGTTTCTAAGCGTCTTTGTGCATTGAGCCCTCTGTTTGGAAATCAAGTCTCGTTGATTGTTGTCAGTCTAATTCTTGGGATGATTGCATCAATTTTTCTTGATCCCTTTGAGTGTTTGCTTTGGTTGAATGATCATTTCATTTTTCGATTGATTCTTCTCCTTGTTGCTCCAAGTATAAATTACATTTCTTATTTTGGGTTGTTTTGAAAACTTTCTTTTGATTTGGAAGATTGCAACATTAGTTTGAGTGCTTTCTTGTGATTTTTTTTCATTGATTGAGCCATTCAATTTCAATCCTTACATTCGAAATACTTAAGCTAGTGTTTGTTTTTGGTTTTCATGTAATTAGTGCATTATGCACTTCTTTCCATTGAAAAAAAAAAAACATTTTTTGCATTCTTTCTTTGCATCGAAAGTGAAATATTCTTTTGCATAACTAGCGTCTGATTGTCTAGGAAAGAGTTTCATTTTCGTTTGATTGTGTTAGATGAATTAGTGGATTTCTTCGCATACTGTAATTGTTTGCTTTTGTTTGAAAGATCTCTATCCTTCTCGTAACTAGCATTCATTAAATCGGAAATGATGTTCATTTGCATATAGCTTACATTTAGGAAATTCGAGATCCAAATTTGATAGGGCCTTAAAACTGAAACATAATCCAAGATCAAATTTAAAATTCACTCAATTAACCTAAGGAAGCATTGAAACCTAACAAAACATTTTTAGTGCTCTAGGCTAGAGACGTGTTCCAGCGTCTTAAAACCTAGTAGCTGTCATTCGCCATCTCGCTTTAGACAGCGCTAGTACAGACTTGTGCTCCCCATACCATCGAGTATATAAAGGGAGACCCTCTAGTTTGCAATCCTTTATCCATAGGAAGTCGAGTTTGCTGCCTTGTAACCGTGATACACTAAACACAACATTCAAGGAGATTACATGCACGTACATTAAGTCTTTGGTAATTTCTTTTTAATTTGATCACCAAGGTGTATATGGTAGTTCACAGAAACCTGGTACACCCTCTTGTTTAGAGTACCTGAGTATTAATTTTGATATTTTCGTGACTCCTTAAAAAGAGAAGAGATCGTTGAGCAGTTTTCCTTTCACGCTCGTTCAAAATTGTAAGTGACTAGAGTCATGTTTTGCCTATTTCTTGACTTTTAAAATATGAAACAATGAAATCTGGCTTCAATGTCATAAAATTAACTACCTACTATCACACTCCCCTTAAAATTTTTATTACTTGGCCTGTTTTTTGTTTTCCTTAGTTTTGATATTGGAGCCCTCGATTGGTTATCTTTTTTCTTTCCTGTTTTGAAATACAGTCGCAGTGGTGGAACCACCAATTTCATCGTCGTCACTGCCTCCTAGTGGTAGTTCTTTCCCAAACGTTTCTTTTGAAACCCCTCAATCCACTAGGTCTGCCAAGTTTGCGCAGCTTATTCTCCCGTCTGTCCTGCCTCTTGCTACTCGCTATCCTCTTGAAGAGCCAGTTGAATTCAATTGGCCTCCTTCTGGGGCTTGGTCTGGTTTTGGGGAAGAAGGAGATTGTCCTCCTCTTACGTTAGGCTCACCATTTTTTGCTGTTTTTGTACCTCCTAGTCCCCGTAGTCTTTTCGAAGATCTTACGACGAATTCAGACATGGATTCATCCAGTGCTATTGGTAGCGAAGGAATGCCTATTTCTATAGGAGAATATCAGCTGGGTCCTAAAGATGTCCCTCTTGTTTCTACTTAGTATTCTCCACCATCGGTGTCACTTCCTCTTGGATATAGGTCCTTGAGTTAGATTATGTCTGGTGTTGCCTCCATAGCACAATCCAGTACATTAACTCCTCCTTGTAGTTCAGTCCTCCCTTCGTTAGGACTGTCACCTTCGACACCTACATCGTTGGTTACTGTTACATTTGTTCCAGTCCAACTGACTATCTGTGTGGCTTCATCCACAACAGTTGTTACCACTTAGTCGTCTAGATCTTTTCACACTCACGGATCTATTTTTCTCAATCCAACTTGGCCTGTTAATCTTGGTCCTAGTAGATCACAATCTAGTGTTGTGGAGGGCCTACCCGCTTCTAGTGTAGTTTCTACTACTCCTGTGACTCTTGGCGGCCTTACTTTTGAAGAGTATTTGTTGGTTGTTTAGCAACAGAGCTCTCAGGGTTCTTAGTAGCCCCAAGCTCCTAGAAATCCTTGATTCCATTATTATGATGTTGTCGGTAATCCAGTTTATTCATTTCTACATCATTATGATGTATATGGTAATCCTTTTTATTTGCCTCCTATTGATCCCTATCAGGCTATTTATGATCCTTATCAGACCGTTACTCATCTTGGACCCACCTTGCCTATGCAACCCTCTAGCTTGCAAGGACAACCCTCATCGGTACAACCTTTGGCTCAACAGGGTGCTGCGCCTGGTCCACAGGGACAACCATACGGTCCACAAGGCCAACCTTCACAAGGTCAACCTTTGGTCCAACATGGCCAACCGTACGGTCCGTTTGGTCAGCCTCAGAATCAACCAGGGCCATATTATGCTCCTGGGGGGCAAAAATATCTGCTACAGGGACAACCTTTGGCATCACAACTGCTGCCACACGTTTCGTATGGCCAGAATTTTGTGCCATAAGGACAACCCTACGCTCCTCCTCCGGTTCAAACTGGTTATTAGGGACAACCTGGTCCATCACAACCATCGGGCCAACCTTTCCTACAAGGCCAACCCGATGGCCCTCAGTATTCAGTTTAACCAACTCAGCAACTGATTCAACCTACTCCTCATCTGGTTCCATCATTTCAGCAGCTAGTTCTACCTACTTATAGTTAGCCAGGTTTACTTGCTCAGTAGCTTGCTCAACCTACTCAGCCAAGTCTGCCTGCTCAACTGCAAGGTGCTTATTACCCTCATGGTTCATATCAACTAATATATAGTGTGCCCCAGGTTTCTTACCCTCGAAATCAACTTGTGTATCATCAACCTCAAAGCCATGCTTACATTCCACAGTATAATCCATACGCTTCTCAGTAGGGACCTCAGTGGTCTACTCTAACTCAGTATCCTAGTCCTCAACCCAGTATCAAAAGAATTATCCTACTTCTAATCCCTATGATCTAAATCCTTCCGGACAGAATGTATGGGGACATAATCCCACTCAGACTGGGTGGACTGTACACATGGGTCCTTATCAAAGACCTCCGATGACTTTCAATACTCAATTTCCATTTCTTGCTACGTTGGAATTAGCTGATGTGTCAAAGTTAATGAATGATCCCATTCTTCATAACCCATATTGGCCTCTGGTTCCAACCAAGATTCCTGGTGACTGTCCTAAATTTGAGGGAAAAGCTGGTGAAGACCCCCAAGCGCATGTTATGACTTACCACTTGTGGTGTTCCTCTAACTCTTTGGTTGACGATTCTATTCGACTTCGTCTTTTCCAGCGAACTCTTACTAGTGTCGCTACAAAGTGGTACATTGAGCTGTCTCATGGCATCTTCCAAGACTTCATTCAATTATTTAGCCATGGCATTCCTTACACATTTCTAGTTATCGATCCGCTATGAGACTGGGACACACCTCCTCACTTCATTGAAACAGGACCGAGTTACTGATATCTCGGATCATATTCATGAGTGGAGGCGTCGTCGCCGCATGATCAAATTTGAAATTCCTAATCAAATTCTGACTCATTGGTTCACTACCTCCTTTGTCAATCACATTGCGAAAGACATAGCTATGGGGGCATGTGTGACTGAGGAACAAGCCATTGCTTATTCTGAGTACCTTGATCTTGTGTACTCTCAGTCTGGCGCATTATATGATATCTTTCCTGATGCTCCTCAACCTGGAACTTCTAAACCACCAACGACTCCATCCATCAATTGTATTATTTCTTCTGTGTCTCAGACTTCTCAGAAGTATTATTTATCAAACTCTGGGAAGCCGAAGTCCACTTCTTCCAACAATGTTGCTTCTCAGTCCACTTTGAATTCTAGTAAACTCGCAAAAGTTAATGTCGTTGTTTCGGGAAATAACTCCCTAGAGGTCGTTGGGTCAAAACCTCCACAGATCAGGGCATGCTATTCAAGAAGGACTCACACAACCACACTTGTACGCTAAAAACTAGATAACATCGATTGCATAACTCACCCGTAGATCCTACGTTTGATGTAGATCCCGCGGGGTCCAAACCCCCAGCAACCCTTCTTCCTCTTCAACCTGAAAACCAAGAAGAAACGTGCACGGAAATCTAGTTGTACAACATATATCTCTCTTAAATGTCAGTGTAATCCATGTGAAACATCATATAAACAATAATAAATGCTTAAATAACAATCTTTTCACATATGCAAGCAGATATTAACACATGAATTCGAGAACAAGATGGTTCTTCTTCATTACTAACAGCATGTACAGTAATAGAAAGGTGGAGAGATCACCTGAATCCTTCCACGATCTTCGAACATACCGTCATCCGGATTCGTCCCGCCCTTGCCTCGCTAGGATACTTTCAAGACTTGTGCACACGAGATGACATATAAGCTGATGAACATCTCCAGGAAACAAGGGTTTCCTGTAAAAATCTGGGAAGTGCAGGAGGCATGGGAAATCGGATTTGAATTGGGATTCCAACAGAGTATAATGTCTATAATTTTCTCTCTCCCTTAGGCCATGCATATGAGGGGCTTTTATACTCCCTCAAAGTAGTTTCAATCAGTTGGAAATAGTTGGCCACGGGCTGGGGTGGTTGAATTACAGGAATAACCATCAACCCAGAGTTGAAAATAGGGATTTTTATATATTTTTTAATGATTTTAATGGCATATGCGGAAAAGTATATATGGACTCGCGTATACACACGAAAAATTCTAGGCATACCCATGTATGGGATTTGAAACATTTTTTTTTATGAACTTTTATTCAAGTCTATGGGAAAGGGTGCCCAAGGCCAAAGAGACAATCATGAATCACATGAGAGTGAAAAATGATGCTATAACATATGCCCCCTAATATATGAGGTCAGAAGGGGTACATGATGGCCGAAATATATTATGTGCATAGAAAGAACTTCGCGAGGACAAGAGAGGACTTCACCAGATTTCAGCCTGCCAAAAACCAATGAAAGAAAACATAGAGTCAACTCATGTCTGAGGCGGGCATACCCATGCACAGTAAAAAATATATCCATACAGAAAGTACATAATAGATCCAGAATGTATAAAAATATAGCTGAACTGAAAGTACACAATGAATCATCTGAGCACGGCCCAAAAGTACAAGTCGGAATCAATGTCCAAGTATCACATATATCAAACTGATCAATAGTGTTGAAAATGGATGTCTGACCACAAAAGTAACTGAATCTCTAGGTACCAAATCATAAGGGGTGGAAAACAT
This sequence comes from Pinus albicaulis, assembly GCA_034641835.2. Taxonomy (NCBI): domain Eukaryota; kingdom Viridiplantae; phylum Streptophyta; class Pinopsida; order Pinales; family Pinaceae; genus Pinus; species Pinus albicaulis. Next base: position 252,823,673 of record CM076578.1, read on the forward strand.
GGTACAATCACACAACTAGGGAGCCAGCATATAGGATGTTGTTGTACTGACACTACAACATATAAGGGTGGACGGAATCACTGGCAGAAACTGAATGAACTGTCAAAAGTGAACCGAAAGATGTTGATGCAACCCGAGGTCTTCACCGATCTCGATGGCACAATTCTACACAATGGGAATAAATGAGCTGAAGTCAACCATGTGAGAAATCGTTGGATTACTGGTCAATAATGTATATCGTTAACCAACGCGAGACAACCCACCAATAATGAAAATGAGTGTCAAGGTGCCCCAGTACAATCTAACAAGTGCGAATAAATGAGTTGAAGTCGAACACTTGGAAGAATATACCAATCAGGAGGTAATGATGAATCCCCACTATCGATAGCAAAGAGTCTGCCACTGATGACTGCAAAACCTAAGGTACTGACAAAATACTCTAGACCTTATTCCCAGAGCAATGAGTCGAAGTCGATGGGAAAAGATCTGCTGGAAGGAAGGCATTAAGGCATCCCACATCAGTCCAGCGCGAGTGTAACCCGCAGGCCAAGATTTGGAAGGAATCGGACGAAGTAGAGTGACAGAACCAAACCGAAGTATGTTTCCGACATGCACAAGATGAAGCTAGCGCACGGAAGAAACCCTCTGAACCAACCAATAATGAAAGCTGACACAAAGGCGAGATATCCACCGATAGGGTCAAATGGAAATCAAGGTACTGCACGAATCCCAAGTGTGATAATGTATGCTGACGTCGAAAAAAAGGAAAACCACACAGTCAAAGACCCATAATGATGATCAAATGCTGAGCACAAGGTCACCTATCAATGATGTAAATAGGGCCAGGGTGCGGCTCTAGGTTTACTCTCAGAGCAATGTGTCGTAGTCGATGAGATACAAACCCGCCAGCAAGAAGTCAATGGAGACCTTCTCAAACCAGCACGAGCAGAAGACCAAAACATATGATGTGATAGAACAAGATACTGACAAGACCGGGTAGGCCGATTGAATAATGAGTCAAGAGACACCGCAGAATGGCCGACCTTGGTTAAACTTCCCTTGAACAAAAGCACGACTCGTGATGACCATGGCAGTAAAAATGACACTGTATAAGTTTGTTATGCAGGATGAAAAAACAAACTCTCCATATGATTGGAAGAGATAACCAATCGAGAGAGGACTGACCAGTGAAACAAGGTAAAAGTTGAACCTAGGTCAAAACTAAAACCATTCCAAATGAAGGAAATATATAAGTGTATGTGCTTTGTTCAAGGGCGACAAACTGACACTGTACTGCCATCAAATTACGAAGTAACATCCCGTTCCCGCTCTTTTTGTTATATTTGATTTTTTTTGTCTTTTTCATATAATAAGCCTGAAAAAGAATAAAAGAATGCTATGGTACAATGGATAGAACGAGTATCAAGAAATAGATGCACTAGTTCCTAGGATAGGAACGATCCTATGCTCAATGCAAGGTGGTGGAAATTGGTAAGTGATACTCAAAGGAATGTTCCATCCATGGGTAAAAAGGGTGTCAAGTCGCGATAGCTAAGTGCATGTAATGGTTAACTTGTACAGACAGTCAAGGTCAAAAGATGGCTTAAACATCAAGTCCAAATGAAGCCGGCTAAAGGCCAGGATAAACAAGTAGCCAATATGCAATGCAGTAGTACAACTCAACAACACCAGGGAGCCTCTAGGGTAATAGCCAGAAAAATGATAATGAAGAAGAAGAAGAATGAAGCTTCAACACGTAAGTCATGGCGGGACTAAAGAGGACTCCCGAGCCTACATAAAACGCAGCATGGGCAACAAGTGATAGTGAGGAACTAACTAGGAAGCCCGTGTAAAGGAAGGCTCTACCACCAAGTCATGATTAAAAAATCGGCGAGTGAAATGGATTAAGTACTCATGACCTGATGGGATCGACCCTATGGCAAGTGATCAGAATGGAGGGTAGTATGCAAAATGCAACGGAAGAGTGAATTCCCTAACCTATATGCCAGTGAAGATCATATACCTGACATGATGGGTCAGCAGTCATGGATCAAAAACCGGAAAAATCTCAACTTCATCAAAATGTACCTGAAAATATACCAATCTAGGCACTTCCAAGCATCCGGGTTATGCAGATTAAGATAGATTTGAAAAAATAAACATAACAATTTTTTGCAAAAATTTTTAAATTCTGGGCATAAATACACGTTACCTCACATTTGGTTCATTATTACTTGCTGATTTGGGAAAAAGAGCTCTGGAGAAAAAGTCTCTTTCGCCAAAACAGGAGAAATCGGCCGTCAAATTCCGCCAAACTAGTCAGGTAAGCTCTTAATCCATCCTTGTTATCAATTTTGTCCATTTATAAAGTAAAAATTTGGAATTTTCACCATAGAAATGTTTGTTTAAAATTGCGGCTCTGCACATACGCAGGTTTATATGGACCAAGCCACGTATATACGTGACTGTGTACAGAGTAAGTCGCGTATGCGCAACCCGAAATGAAAAAATGTGTTTCTAATGGAAAAATTAATGATTTTTTTCAGGATGACTATATCTTGGAGGGAACGTGAGCACAGTGCTATTGACAATGAAGTAATGCAAGATCAATTATCGCTCAATATCCTCCGAAATTGTGGATTTCTCAAATTTTTCAAAATGCCAAATATGAATAGTAATGTCTGGTTTCTCGAAATGCTTGTAAATTATTGGGAACCGGAGGAAGATTGCTTCATAATAGATCAAATTCCCATACACATCGAAGTGGAAGACATCTATTTTATTACTGGACTCTCCCGGAGGGGAGACCCAGTAGATTTGCACGGCAAGCCTTTGGGAGGGCTTACTGTGGATGACTATGTCCATGCCTACTGTGTAGAGGGGTCCAAGAAAGTTGGGACTCAAATTGCTATAAGAGATTTAAGAGACTTGCACATGAAAATTCTCCTATTTACCATTGGCAGGGTAGCAGGATCTGCCTCCTTACATCAGGCATCCAGGACTTAAATGAGTATAGTTGTGGAATGCTTAACTCATTTATATGATTGGTGCACAGCTCTACTAATGAACATGAAGCAACAATCATTAGGGGAATTTTGAGGTCTAAAATGGGCCTCATAAGAAAAATGTACAACAAAAATAAACTTTATAACAACCAATAGGATTCAAGATGATGATGTCATCCATAATGGATGATTCACCATTTTTGGAGTAAAAAAGTAAAAATATTAAAAAATAATAAAATAGAAAACTACTTTTTCAACTCGTATTTTAAACTTATCTCCCAAAATTTTTACTCAAATTTCGAGCGGGAGTACTTGTTGGATGCGGAATTTAATTCCTCATCCAAAGAGTACCCATGTTGCATACTTTCGATGAACTCTTCTACACGAAAAATGAGAAATACATAAAAAAACGTGATTGTAATCACGTTTTTTATGTATTTCTCATTTTTCGTGTAGTAGGACCCATCAAAAGTATGCAACATGGGTACTCCTTGGATGGGGAATTAAATTCCACATCCAACGAGTACTCCTGCTCGAAATTTGAGTAAAAAATTTGGGAGATAAGTTGAAAATATGAATTGAAAAAGTAGTTTTTTCATTTTTCCCTCTAAAATTTGATGATGTCATCAAATCTTATTAGATTTTTTCCACTATTATTTTATAATTTCCTTAGGAGGCCCATTTTAGACCTCAAAATTCCCCTAATGTGACTTCGATCCGGAAAGCAAAGACAAAACATTTTGGGTATGGGACCATATTGATGACATTCTTCTTCGAGAAGATTCCTGGGCTTCGGCCCAAAGTGATCTCTTCAATCAACAGCCCAAGAGACCCAAGAATTGCCCGATGGGCTGATCTGATGAAGAGACTGGGGGGAAGTGAAGTTCCCTGAACCACCTGGGATGACGAGTTCTTCCAATGGTGGGAGGAACAATTCATAACAGTGGAAGACTACCCCTATGCCGGGATGGATTTCCGCAGTGATCCAGACCTCGTGCTTCCACCTGGCGCGGCATGGGGTGCAATCGGTGAGATTGCAATTTTTCAATTATATGATTTTTTGATGATTTTTTCAATATATGTGAAAAAATGTGAAAACAAGACATGTTTTTTGATTGGATTCAAAATGACTTACAATATTATGATGACCATGATACAGATATTGGACCAGTCTGTCCTGAGGGCTACCCACGTCACAAGCGCTGTAGAGGCGAGGCGGATACTGAAGACCCAAGCAAGACCCTCCATGCTATTCAGAGGAACTTGGAGGGTTTGACTCGCTAAGTGCCTATGGCTGCTGTGGAAGATCTACCTGAGGCTATCCAGAGACGGGTAGTGGGAGTACCACATGACTGGGTGCGATTATTCTGTCGTGTCGCTACTGCGATCGTGTTCTATAGGAACACAAATATTGGGCAGGGACCACAAGAGTAGATAGACATGATTACTGGATGACTGTATATTTTTGATACTGAACATGATTTGGCATAAGCCCTAATTTTGTATGACTTATGGATCCAAATTTTGTATAGTTTTTTGAACACTCTAATGATATATATATACAACGATTTATGATGCGATGTGACAAATGTATAAAAAATGCATGATGTTTTTTATGATTAAATTTTAATGTATGGAATGATTAATATGCCAATCAATTTCTTGATTAGCTAATGAGTCTTCCATCCAATTGTCTACTCGAGGAATATGAATGAATGTTAAAAACTAAAATGATTGTTGTAACAAACGTACCCTCAAAAACAACCGGAGTAAAAATGGATCTTGAACCCGATAAGCTTTGTTCAACTGCAACACCACCAGCTGGAAGTCCAAGAAAACTACCAACGAATCAACACCCAAGGATATTGCCTCTGAGAGTAGATAAATAACTGCAGTGTACTCTGTTACATTATTGGAAGCAAGACCAATGCAGACTCCTCTTGATACTAACAACTGACCAGATGGATAATGAAGCACCCAAGTCATGGAAGCCAAGTTCCGGGTGTATCTACTAGCACCATCGGCGAAACCATAATGACTCATGACATTCGACACAACCTGGCAAAGCAGATCAAAAACATCACCATCACATCAAAGACCAAAAAAACTAGATATGTACAAAACAAAACTAACTATATAAAAAAGAAAAATGACAGGCCGAAGCCTAGGCATAATACCTTTTCAAATAGAGCCCATTTCTGGGCTCTGCCGACTCATTTCCTTCAAAATCAACCAAGGCATACACTCCTTTTTTAAGGACTCTTTTAATGATGAAGGGGCCATACCACATAGACTTAAACTTTCCTACGCCCAGGGCATCCTTCTCTTGGGCATAGACCAAAACGAGGTTGCCTTCCAAGAAAACCCTAGGTTTGACCACCTTATCGTACTGAGATTTGACTCGTTTCTTATGCGCCTCATTCATCGTGGCAGCATCCCGACGCTGCTCATCAAGATGTTCCAAATGAAGGAGACGTTCTTCAAGACTAGAAGTGTCAGGAAGAAGCTCAACAGCTAACTTTAGAGAAGGAATCTCACATTCAATGGGAAATATGGATTCCATCCCGTAAGCTAGTTGAAATGGAGTAAAGCCAGTTGCAGTTTTGACTGACGTCTGGTATGCCCAAAGTGCAGGATACAACATGATATGCCAGTTGGATCGAGCTTTATCAATCGTCCTTTGAAGAATGGTATTTAAGGATTTTTTCACGGCTTCCACTTGCCCATTGGCCTGAGGATAATAAGGAGATGAATGCTCCTGCCAGAAACCTAATTTTAGAGCCAACTCAACCATCATTCTATTCTGAAAATGACTGCCATGATCAGTGAAAATATCTCTAGGAATACCAAAACGAGAAATAACCTGGTTGAAAAGAAAAAAAGCTGTTGTTTCACCATCATTCCCAAAAGTAGGCATAGCCTTGACCCACTTCGTAAAGTAGTCTACTGCTACAATAATGTACTTGTGACCTTTAGCCGAAGGTGGGTTACAAGTAGTATAATCAATACCCCACTTTGTAAAGGGACCGACAAGAATGACTGGAAAAAAGTGGAGCTAGATGAGCGTGCATTTTTCACATAGACTTGACATGGATGACACTTTTGACCAACTCCATACAATCTTTGAAAATCGATGGCCAAAAGCACCCAAAGACGTGAAGATTTTTGGGGGTTGTAGCAAGCCCGATAAATGACCACCAAAGCTCCACTGTGGCAATCATTCAAAGCATAAATTTCGCCTTCTTCGAGAGCATACCCCGAAGATTGAATCAACCACTTTGATAGTAACGTACTCATCGACATCATAATGGAATATGACAATTTAAGGCGTTCATCTTTCAAAAAATGAGGAAATCTCAGCCTCGAAGATACACAATGATATCTCCATACCAAGGATCCTGTGGAGAGATAAGAAACAAATGTTCATCCAGAAAGGATTCATCATAGACCATCTCTTCCCCACAGGGAAACTCAGAGATCAATTCCGCGAAAACTAATGATTTCTTGGACTTGGCAGACATAAAATCAAGATCAAATTCCTGAAAAATCACAATCCATCTATTGTATTTGCCCCCAACCACTCGCCTACTGAGAACAAACTGAAATGGATTGGCTGCTGCCAAAACATAAGTTTTTCGTAGAAGAATATAATGTTTGAGTCGTTGTACAGCATGAACAACTGCTAAAGCTAGCTTCTCTATCGTAGTATACCGGAGTTCAGGTCCTACTAAGCCTCGACTAAGATAGTATATAACATGCTCTACAAGAGCATCGTCCTCCTGAACCAGAACCATACCAATGGCAGATTCTGCTGCTACAAGATACAAAAGGAAATCCCTGATATAATCAGGTGGACTCAATAAAGGAGCAGAGGTCAATGCTTTTTTCAAAGCATCGAATGAGCGTTGAGCGAAGTCATCCCAAAAGAATGGAACTCCCTTCTTCAACAATCTCATAAATCCTTTGGTAACTTCAGCATAATTTACGATGAATCTCCGAAGAAAATTAGCTTTTCCTTGTAGACTTTGAAGTTGACGAATAGAAGACGAGGGAGGCAACTGAAGTATTGCCTCAACCTTGAAGGGATCTACCCTAATCCCTTCCGAAGACACAATGGATCCCAATCACCAACCAGATGTAACCGCGAAAACACACTTGTTCGGATTCAACCTAATCTTGTAGAAACGACATCGTTCAAATACTTGACAGAGGTGAGCAGGATGATCAATTCTCTTTCGAGAATGAGCAGCTAAGTCATCCAAATACGCCTCGATAATATGTTTGATGTCATGGAAGGCATATGACATGGCCCGCTGAAACGTAGCCCCAGCATTTTTAAGACCAAAAGGCATCTTCTTGTAAGCAAAAGTACCCCAGCGACAAATAAAGGCAGTCTTATGCTGATCTTCAGGATGGATAGTAATCTGATTATATCCGGAGAAACCGTCCATGAAGGAGAAAATCTAATTACCGGCACACTCATCGATAATTTGATCTATGAATGGTGTGGGGTAATTATCTTTAGGACATGCTTTATTAAGGTCTCTAAAATCAATGCAAACTCGAATTGTTCCTTGTTTTTTATCTACGGGAACAGGATTCAAAACCCACTCTGTCAAACGAACAAGGAAAATAAACCCCGCCTTGAGCAGCTTCTCCACCTCGGCTTTGATAGCTGCAGCCTTCCTAGGATTGACCGGACGAAGCTTTTGCCTCACAGGCTTAGCATTTTCGTAAGTCTTGATCTCATGCTGGACAATAGATGGATCTATACCAGGCATTTCCTCATAATACCAAGCGAATACATCCCTAAACTCTTTAAAGAGATCGGTGTAAATTTGAATCTCTTCAAGGGAACATTAAGCTCTGATGAAGACATTTTCTATAACATTGGGATCCCTGGAAATGTTCACTGGGATAGTTGGAGAAATCACAGCCATGTTCCCTTCAGCATATACCTGTGTTGGTGCTAAAGGGTTCAGGACTGGGTGAACAGGACCAGGAGACAAAGGACTTGGAAAAATTGACTCAACTTCGCTCAAATCAGGTAGAAAGTAAGATCGATGATGCAAATCATCCCACAGTCTATCTATACTAGTCATAGCTTCCAGGATGGCCTCTTCAGATGGAAGAGTGGTATCAAGACAATCCTGGGCGAAAGAAGAACTAAGTGTCCAAGCCGGAGCCACATCGCCATCCAACTCATCTGGAGAAAGAGGAGCTGGAATGGACTCTGCAGAGTCAACAATAAACTGATAAGCAATCTTAGCTGCAGACATGGGAAATGCCATTCCACCCACTTGACCTTCCGCTAATGTGGAGGTAGGGGAGGGCAAGGTCCAAGGATCTGAAAAATAATGAGTTCTAAATAACTCTCTTCGAAGAGGTGCCCTGGAGGATGAAATTGCATTTATATGAACAGTAGGAGGTGGAATATCAAAAGTACCCATCAAAGAAGAATACATTCCAACCCCTAAATTCTCAACAGGTGGCTTGGCATTATCCAACTTTGGAATAGTTGAGTCAGTAGATGCATTCGGGTCTATAGGAGAACAGTCCAGTTGATCCACTGTAACAATCCTCCCTTCGTGAGGGAAACAAATAATCCGAAATAATGAGGATGCAATGGCATCCATCTCATAAATCTAGTTTCACCCCAACAGAAGGTTGTAGTCCAAGCTTGCATCAACTATCTCAACCTATATATTCACAGTTTTTCCCCCAACATAGATGGGCAAAGCTGGGACAATAGCATGTGGTCTGTGAGAATGACCATCAAACGCAAGCAGAAGAGTAGCAGATGGAACAACTGCGGGAGATCCAATTCCCTTCCAACATGTGAGAGACATCACACATGTGGAAGCACCCTCATCAACAACCGTCCGAAAGATATTGAATTTCCGGTACGATGATTTGATAGGGAAAGCCATATGATGGGGGAGTCTCTTTTTAAAATTAGACATATCCATTAGGGGAATTTTGAGGTCTAAAATGGGCCTCATAAGAAAAATGTACAACAAAAATAAACTTTATAACAACCAATAGGATTCAAGATGATTATGTCATCCATAATGGATGATTCACCATTTTTGGAGTAAAAAAGTAAAAATATAAAAAAAAATAATAATAATAAAACTACTTTTTCAACTCGTATTTTAAACTTATCTCCCAAAATTTTTACTCAAATTTCGAGCGGGAGTACTCGTTGGATGCGGAATTTAATTCCTCATCCAAGGAGTACCCATGTTGCATACTTTCGATGAACTCTTCTACACGAAAAATGAGAAATACATAAAAAATGTGATTGTAATCACGTTCTTTTTTTATGTATTTCTCATTTTTCGTGTAGTAGGACCCATCGAAAGTATGCAACATGGGTACTCCTTGGATGGGGAATTAAATTCCGCATCCAATGAGTACTCCCGCTCGAAATTTGAGTAAAAACTTTGGGAGATAAGTTGAAAATATGAATTGGAAAAGTAGTTTTTTCATTTTTCCCTCTAAAATTTGATGATGTCATCAAATCTTATTAGATTTTTTCCACTATTATTTTATAATTTCCTTAGGAGGCCCATTTTAGACCTCAAAATTCCCCTAATGGAATGTGATCACAAGAGAGTTCTTTGGATCGACAACCCCAATAGTATTGAGCAGAGCACTGCGCTGAGCAGGACAAGACTGGAGCACCTCAAGAGACGACATGGCACAAGGACTCTGCACCAGATCTTCCACAATAGAGTAGTTCTGGGCAGCCTTAGCATTTGGATTAATCGTCGTACGCTTAGTAGATGCTTTTGGCATCCGAGGTATAGGCTCAATAATAGGCCTCGTGATATGAAGCGGCTTAGTACCATCGGGAGCACCCTTGGCTTTCGAAGACTCATCTTCGCCATAATCACGGGATCTCGTGGTGATATCCGCATGAGCACTCATCATGTATATGTTTGACGGATTTTCCCCTTCCTGGGTGCCCCCAGAGGAAGCACCGGTATTTTGATTCGCGCCAACAACTAGCTGTTTCCCTTGGGGAAACCCTTGGGGAAAAGGGTTTGTCAACACAGCCTGGGAACTAGAAGAACCCTGCTGAGCTAACAAGCGCTGCGCATCCTGAATTTTAGGGCAAAGGTGAGTAAGATGGTCTCCAGCACATAACTTGCATGAAAACTTCACTTTCTTTTTATCCTTTGGACCCTCACCAACATGCTCGTTGGATTTATTTGCATTACCCTTCCCATTCTTGCCCTTTTTCTTATTATTGTTCCGTCCCTTCTTCTTCCCTTCGGATTGTTGATTTTATTTAGGGTTAGAAGTCTGAACGGCATTTATCGACAAATATTGAGAAGGCGATGACTCAGCAGGCACAGCCTGACCAGAAAAAGCAGATTGTATAGACAACTGCTGCAATTGACTAAGCAGGTTAGCTGCACCACTATTGATTAACCCAATAAGTCCGTCACCATGAGGACCGGGTTTAGTCTTGGATATGTCTAATTTGGAGCGAGGAGCATTAGGCAAATATTTATGAAGGACACCAGACTGAGAATATATCAATTCAAGCTGTTGGGCCCTAAAAATAGCCTGCTCCTCAGAAAATACCCCTGAGAGGGATACATCCTTAGAAATATCTGCCTGCAGAGATTTCAAAAACCATTCCAAAAGAAATTCTCCCGGAATATAAGCTTTGATAAGCCTCTTCCTTCTCTGCCATTCTTGAATATGATTAGAAATGTGGGTTGCATCATCTTGCTTAAAATTAGCTAGGAGTTCAGTCCCGGCATCATAACGGACAGACAACTGGAAATGATTTAGAAATATAGTAGCCAGATCTCCAAAAGTAGCAAAACTGCCCCCAGTTAACTCAATATACCACTTGGCAGCGTTTCCAGTCAAGGTGCGTTGAAACAACCTCAACCTAATCGAATCCTCGATCAGGGAGTTAGATGAACACCATAAATGGAAAGTGGTGATATGATCAGCCGAGTCCTCTCCATTCTTGCCTTCAAACTTTGGAATGTCTGAAGGTAGTTTGGTAGGAACCGGAGGCCACCCCAGACTATATCGGATCGGATCATTCGTCAATTTCGACAAATCTGGCAAGTTCAACGTTGCCAGAAAAGGTAAACGAGGAGGAGCCTGAGGATTCCATCCTTGGTGGGATGAATTCCCAATGTTCTGAAAAGAGTAACCTGGATTTGATGAGGCACCAGGTTGCCAGAAATAAATCGTAGAAAATTTTGGGCCATAGGACCCAGCATTTGGAGAAGGACCCCCTCCCAACGTAGAGTTACCAAAGATCGGACCAGTTCCCCCCCCGAAGTAATGAATGAAGAGGAAAGCCCCTGATAGGGGTTCCAAGCGTTAGAAAGAGGGGAAAAAGTCTGATAAGCACTCGACGAAGGGAAAGAAGCATTCCCTTGTTGACCAGCGAGAAACTGATTCCCTGCCCCCACTGCTGTAAATACAGGGTTCCAACCTGTAAAGGTAGTCGAACTCTGACCTCCATACCAAGGGTTAAAACTCTGAGTCTGAGAAGTAAAAGGAAAAGACCCTAAGGAAGGATTCGAACTAGGAATATGCCCACTTCCGAAGGGGAACCCTTGAAAAGAAGCTGACCCACTAGCCATGGAAGACATGGGTGCAGACGCAGTTGCAGCAGCGGAAAAGGAAAACGAAGGAATCCCACTAGTGGGCATTCCAAAACAAAAGGGACCAGATTGAGAAGCATGTGCTTGGGTGAAACCAGAGCCAAACACAGCAGTACTAGAAGCAATCGAAGATATAGCAATTGTGCCTCCTCCTTCTACTCAAGCAGGAGTCTAAATGCTTGCAGCACTCACAACCGAAGCCGCGTTCCCAGTCGTGGCCATCGAAAGGTATGAATAAAATGGAGGATTTTCTGGTCTTTCTGACTCAGGTCCGATGTACTCAACAAAAAATGGATAATCAGGAGGAAGAGGAAATGGAAGTGACTTAGAGAACTGAGATAATTCCTCTACTTCAACTTCTTCTCCCCCAGGAAATAAGACTCTCGAGGTGAGCGGAGCGCTCCTCTCGGAACCAACACCGGAACCAACTACAAAACCTTCAAGCCCTTGTGGAGGATCTCTCTCCACTGCATCAGATACCACATGGTGATATTCACCTGCTATATTACTCCTACGCCTTCTTAAAGAAGGCTCAACAGCTTCGGGAGATAACCCCCGAACTCTCCTCGATCGACGAGGCGCTTGATCAGCCACTTTAACAGATTAATTAGACTCAAAAAAGTATAAAGCTAGGCAAGCTAGGAGCAAAGAGCATTCACTATAAAAAATCCCTGAGATACAACCAAGCAAGAAGCCTTCAGGTATTTCCGCTCCGGGTGATTACGATTGGACACCAAAATAAGAAAAAGCAGAAAATAGGACCTCCCAAAAGTAGTCTGGGATAATTATGGCCCAGGCCTACTAGCGAAGGTAACAAAAATAGTTACGCCGACCTCCTAACCACAGCCTTTGCCGGTGCAAGTACCCAAGCTTCGCCGGGGCACCCTCTAGAAGTACCGCTGGAAGTGATATGACGTCTGCCTCAGGTACCACAGGTATTCCCCCCCGCAGTCACCTGTGTGGAACCTAGGAATGGAAACTATGGGCTCCAATCTGTGTCAGCAGCCGGGCGGAACGGTCTTGAGGAAAGATCCAACAAATCAGAGAGGGGGTATCTCTCTTCTCGGCCTTCACTTCCCTCGCGCTTGACTCTCTGGAGGAGAGCTTTCCCGGTCCACCTAACGGAGTTGGATTTCGCTCATTTAATAAACTTCTATGTTTTAGTTTGAGCGGCCTTGGAGAGTTAACTATCCTCTCACCTAATCCAAGGCCCTAAACCTAGCTAGTTGGTGTATGACACTTAATAAAAAACTTGCTAGTTGTTTTTAAATTATTGTGCTTATTTTAGTTGGCTGTTATATTAAGTCAAGGGAATATGGAAATGAAACTCGTGATTTTTTATGACGCAGGAAAGAAATTAATGAAAACCAAACTACATGAAAATGCAGTAATTTCCTTTCGATGAAAATAAATTTCTACACGAGTTCTACGAGACTAATTTTTTTTCTTTTCAGATATCAAACTCACACTCGAAAAATTTATGAAAAAGACTACAAATGTTTCAAGTGCACCTAATGCAAATTACTAAGAGCATGCGAATTCTAAGATGCAAAATCTAACAAAGCAAACAGAAATTCCCAACAATCCCCCAGTTTTATCACTTTTCCGGTTGTCCACAAAGCTAGTTCCCAAATCAGAAACTCTCAGTATAAAGACACCAAAATATGCTTGAAATAAGAGAAAGAAACCAATGAAAATTCCCTTCCCAAATCAAGTCAGAAACTGAAGGTAAGAAATCTCAACAAGGCTTCAAAAGATGAAAAGAAACCAAAACAAAAATGCAAAACAAAATCAAAGGCAAAACAAAATGTTTTTGAGCTTTTTGAATTTTATAAAAGAAGACTTCAAAGAGACCAAGAAAACTATCCAATCCCAAGCCAAACAATCTCTGAATTTCAAGAAAAACTTCAACAAAAGTGCTCCAAATCTTATAGTGCCACTTAGTAGCAAGATTTATATGAGCAAAAGGAAGACAAGAAACTCAGTAACTCAGCCCAAAAGAATAGCACAATCTTGCAACAAACAAAACTTCAAAGACCCAAAAATGACTCTTCAAAAATTGCAACAAGACCTAGTCACATGAAATCAAGAAAACCAACTAAAAAAACAGGAAAAAATTAAAGTGCAAACCAAATCATAAAGTGAGGAAAGAGCATATGAGCAGAAGCTCTCTGTCCTGATTAAGCAGAACATCCAAGAATCCCCAAAAAGAGATCTCGGTGCTCGAACCAAAAATGCAAGCACTATAAAAGCAAGATTTTCCAAATGAGCCAGTCTTCAACCAAACAGGAGAGAAAAAGACCAATAACCACTTTCAACACAATCCAGAGACTAAAAGGACACTGCAGGAATAGGTCTCCAGAGGCAGACAAGACCAAAAAGTCAAGAAATCAAAAATTTCAAAATTTGCCCAGGCATACGCTACTTGGCAGTTTTGCAACAAGCGTGCATACGCAGATGTGTCAAAGGAAACACGCGTATACGCGACTTCCTTTAACAAAAACTACGTGTATACGCGTCTGTGTATAGAAAAACTTGCGTATGGAAAGGTAAATAATGAAAAATAAAAATGATCAAGCCTGGCTAAAGAACCAAGTCTTTAGTCTGACTGAGAAAAAACTAACTGGACTGGAAATAATGATTAAAACTGTTGGAAACCCTTAAAACAGCTGAAACCACCCAACAGGGGAATCACAAGAATGCGATCCCTAGTGGAGTCGCCGGTTCTGTTTCGGGAAATAACTCCCTAGAGGTCGTTGGGTCAAAACCTCCACAGATCAGGGCATGCTATTCAAGAAGGACTCACACAACCACACTTGTACGCTAAAAACTAGATAACATCGATTGCATAACTCACCCGTAGATCCTACGTTTGATGTAGATCCCGCGGGGTCCAAACCCCCAGCAACCCTTCTTCCTCTTCAACCTGAAAACCAAGAAGAAACATGCATGGAAATCTAGTTGTACAGCATATATCTCTCTTAAATGTCAGTGTAATCCATGTGAAACATCATATAAAGTTCAAATAACGAGAACAAGATGGTTCTTCTTCATTACGAACAGCATGTACAGTAATAGAAAGGTGGAGAGATCACCTGAATCCTTCCACAATCTTCGAACAGACCGTCTTCCGGATCCGTCCCGCCCTTGCCTCGCTAGGATACTTTCAAGACTTGTGCACACGAGATGACATATAAGCTTATGAACATCTGCAGGAAACAAGGGTTTCTTGTAAAAATCTGGGAAGTGCAGGAGGCACGGGAAATCAGACTTGAATTGGGATTCCAACAGAGTATAATGTCTATAATTTTCTCTCTCCCTTAGGCCGTGCATATGAGGGGGCTTTTATACTCCCTCAAAGTAGTTTCAATCAGTTGGAAGCAGTTGGCCACGGGTTGGGGTGGTTGAATTACAGGAATAACCATCAACCCAGCCTCGAAAATAGGGATTTTTATATATTTTTTAATGATTTTAATGGCATACGCGGAAAAGTATATATGGACTCACGTATACACATGGAAAATTCTGGGCATACCCGCATATGGGATTTGAAACACTGTTTTTTATGAACTTTTATTCAAGTCTGTGGGAAAGGGTGCCCAAGGCCAAAGAGACAATCATGAATCACATGAGGGTGAAAAATGATGCTATAACAGTCATTCAGGCCAATCCTACGGATAGTGCTTCTAAAGGAAAAAATAAGGGTAAAGTTAAGGCCAAAGTCGATACCCTGAAACAAGATTCTCAGAAACCTCATGCTGGGGATGGTTCTCAACGTAAGCCGAAGTACCCTTGTTTGATTTGTGATGATGAGCACTTCACTTAGGACTGTCCTAGACAATCCGAAGTGAGCCGCTTTCTCAAAGGCACCCAGGGAACTCTGGCCATTCTTAAAGAATCCTTCCCAACTCAGCAAACTCGTATGGTAGAACAACCTCAGTCCTCTGCCCCATTTGGCTCTCAGGTGTTCATGATGAACAGTTATGCCATCATTTCTATTGATACTCGGTTGAAAGATTATACTAGATGTTGTCAGGCCACGGGGAAGGAAATTAGTCCTCCTTTGCCTATTACTGGCCCTCTTGAAATTGAAAGGCCCAATGCTGAATCTGTTGTGCGACCACCTTCCAAAGGTGTACTCGCAAGTCTTCTTATAAAATCAATGCCTGTGCCGCTCACCATTACAATATTGTTGAAGATTTGGCTCAGGCACCATCCGCGATGTCCGCATTAGAAGTACTTCAGAGTTGTCCGTCTCAGCGGAGAGCTTTGTTATCTGCCATTGGCAGGATAGATCCTACTGATACTAGCCTTCTTGCTTTCGATTTAGAGAATTTCGTTCCACGAATTTCGCATCAAATTCCGCTCACTATTCAAGTTGTTATTAATGGTCTCAACATCCATCGAGTAGTTGTGGAAAAAGGTGCATCAACCTGTGTCATGTCATCTTCGTGTTGCAAAAATATTGGTTCTCCAGCCCTGAATTCATCACCAAATGCCCTTGAAGAATTTGATGGAAGAGAATCAAAACCTTTAGGTGTTCTCGCTAGTTTACCGATTACTCTAAAATGGAAGACATTCAATGTTGAGGTAGAAGTCATTGATGCTAAACTCAATTATAATCTTCTCCTCGGTCGCAGTTGGACTCACGCCATGCTGTGTGTTTCATCCACTCTCTTTCATGTTCTGAAATTTCCACATGAAGGAAATATTTTTACTGTTGATCAATTGTCCTTCTTCACCTCTTCATTCAAGAACAACGTTTCTTATGTGGATAATATTCCTACTCCTTACTAGAGGGTAGGGCCAAGTCTTTTTAAATATCCTGCCCTCATGGGTATTTTTCCTCTTCCTCCACCAAATATTGTTCAGATCCATATGATCTCTCGGCCTGATGACCCATGGATTATTCCTTCGCCTGAACATATCGATTCCTTCGGAGATTCGATGCTTTTGAGTCTAATTGAGATTGATTATTGTGAACTCGTCGTAGCTTCGGAAACTTCGTCCTCTGATTGTGCTCCTTTGAGCATGTCTCTTGACATTTATTCTCAATCCCCCTGGCTTGGTGATTCAGATTCACCTAATCCTTTGAAAGAAGTGTGTCCCTCTGATGAAGCCATCGTCGAAACCATGTCTCTTGAGGATCTGCCATGGGATGATGGTCATCATAGTTCCTCATTCATGTCAGGCCTCGGCGACATGCCTACTCATCTCGAGCATTTTGCATCTCAAGTTCCTTCTCCTCCGCTTCAATTTCCTGTTCTAACGCATGACGTTTTTACAGAAGGTAACTTCAGTAATATTACACGGATGATGCCTATTGACATTTATGTTAAACTGGGAATCGTTGAGAACATCCATATCGAGGTTACTTGTTCTTCCGATGAAGTACAAGTTTATACTAGCCTTTTTCGCGAATTTTGTGATGTCTTTGCATGGTCCTACAAAGAAATGCCCAGCATTGACCCTAGTATAGTGGTGCATGAAACACCTACTTACCCTGGTTTGAAGCTTGTTCATCAGTGTCTTCATCCGGTGCACCCTAGAAAAGTTGCTGCCATTAAAGGTGAAGTTGAAAAAATTCTCAGAGTTGGTTTCATTTATCCTATTCCTTTGAAAGAATGGGTCTCTAATATTGTTCCTATAGATAAGAAATATGGAACTATATGCGTCTGCATTGATTATCGTGATATCAATCGAGCTTGTCCTAAGGATAATTATCCTACTCCCTTTATTGATCAAATCATTGATGACTGTGCCAGAAGTGAGATTTTTTCCGTCATGGACAGTTTTTCTGGTTATAATCAGATTAAAATTCTCTCGACTGATCAACATAAGACTACCTTTATCTTTCCTTGGGATACATTCGCATATAAGAATCTCCCTTTTGGCTTAAATAATGTTGGGCTACATTTCAGCGAGCGATGTCATATGTTTATCACGATATTCTTCACATAGTTCAGCCTTACCTGGATGACCTTTCAGCTCGTTGAGCTAAGCGTATGGGCCATCCTAACCATCTTCGTTAGATTTTTCTTCGTTATCAATGCTACAATATTTGACTTAATTCACACAAATGTGTCTTCTACGTTGATTCTGGTAGACTCTTAGGGTTTATCGTGTCCCAAGACGGAATTCGCCTCGATCCACTCAAGGTTGCGGCTATTATTAATCTCCCCTCTCCCTCCTCATTACATAAATTGCAGAGTTTTCAAGGTAAGGCTAATTTTCTACGTCGTTTTATACCTAACTATACAGAAGTGGCTAGAGGATACACATGATTATTAAAGCAGGGCATCCCATTCTGTTGGGATGAGATTGCTCAGAAGTATTTTGAGGCCCTGAAGACGTTTCTTGTCAACACTCCTCTATTGCGTCCTCCTAATTATCATTGTGATTTTTCCCTTTATTTAGTCTTCGCTTTCATCACGATTTCCATGGTTCTGGTACAAGATGATGATGACAATAATGAGCATGTTATCTATTACTTGTCTCGTAACCTTCTCGATCCTGAGAGGTGCTATGCACACGTCGAGAAGTTAGCGTTAGTTTCAGTTCAAGCAGTTCATCATTTTCGTCATTGTATTCTTTTGCGTACGGTGACTGTGATTTCTGATTGCAACCCCATGACCTATATATTGTCTCGACAATTACTGGGGGAAAAATAATCGAAGTGGATTGTCATCCTCCAAGAGTTTGATTTGGAATTTACTGCTGCCAAGTCGAAGAAATCATTAGTTTTTGCTTATTTGATCTATTCCCTCCCTTCAGACTCTCCTCTGTCTCGTTCTAAGGAATGCATTCCAGACGATACGCTTTTATTGATTAGCACCCTCGATCCGTGGTACGGTGATATCATCGTTTATCTCCATACTTCTACTTTCATATCTGAGTTGACAAAGGATGCCTGTCGATGCATCCGTCATCAGTCGCAACCTTATCATATAGTCGGGGATACACTCTATCGTGTCGGAGTGGATTCCATTATCCATCGATGTTTGACTCTCGAGGAAGCTAAGAAAGCCCTAAATGATTTTCATAGTGGCGCCTGTGGCAGTCACATGTCTAGTTATGCCACTGCATAGAATATTCTTTGTGCTGGTTATTTATGGTCTTCTATCTTCAAGGACTTCATTGTCGCGGTTCATAAATGACATGATTTCCAGATTTATCAATGCAATATGCATGCGCCACCTGTACCTCTTCATCCTGTCATTATCATTGGTCCCTTTGCGAAGTGGGGCATCAATTTTATGACGTGTAACCCTCACTCAGCCGAGGGGCATGCTTATATTATCATAGCTATGGACTACTTCACCAAATGGGCTGAAGCAATGCTTACACTTGCCGCTGAAGGTAAGAAAGCTGCTCAATTCATATTCAATCACATAATTTATAGGTTTTGTGTCCCTCAGGCCATCGTTACCGATCATGGTTCCCAATTTTGACATTACATGGTGGTGGAGTTGACTTCTAAGTTGGGTCTGCATCATGACAACTCAATGTCGTACTATTCTCAGGCCAATGGCCAGGTTGAAGCCATAAACAAATTTCTTGTTACCATGCTTCAATGTACAATTGGGATCCACAAATCCAATTGGCATCTCATGTTTTTTTCGGCTCTTTAGGCATACCGAACCTCAGTTAAGGATGCAACTGGATTTACTCCTTTTTAGTTGGTTTATGGTCTGGAAGCTACTCTCCCAATTGAGTGTGAAATACCTTCGCTCAAGTTGGTTTTTGAATTACTACCGAACACTTCGCCACAATAAGAAGGTCTCCTTTACCTAGAAAGGCTAGATGAAACTCGTCGCTTTGCTGCTCTCATTATCGAAGCATAGAAGAAGTGGGACAAAGCTCATTTTGACCAATCGGTTTCCCCTCATTCCTTCGTTGAAGGAGATCTTGTCCTCTTGTACGACCAAGCCCATGATAAGCTGGGGGCAGGTAAATTTAAACCCATGTAGCATGGGCCCTACATTATTAAACGAGTGTTGTAGAATGGGGCCTATGATCTTATTGATTACGAAGGTCATCCTCTAGAACAACCCAGAAATGGGTTGTATCTCAAAAACTATTATGCATGAGTTATTCATGCATGATTTGTGTACATAGGTTTTCTTTCATTTTTCTACATGTTTTGGTTTGGTGTGCTTTGTGAGTGTTTTTATTGCTTATTGGGTCTTACTTATTTGTGCAGATGTCTATTACCCTTTATGTTAGTTTCGCAGATGGTGCTTCCTGCAGTACCAAGAATTTGTCTTCATCAACCTGGGTAATCTATGATCCTGCTGGTGAGTTGATAGAACTGCAAGGTATTTTTCTAGGACGGACTACAAACAATTTCGCTGAATATAGTGTTGTCCTTGAACTATTAACCGAGTCAATCAATATCGGCATATGCGCATTGCTTATAAATCTAGATTCACAACTTGTTGTTCTGAAACTCAATGGTCATTATTCAGTCAGAAACCCATACATTTTGAGATTTTATTTACGTATTCGTTTGTTGGAAATAAATTTTGATTTTATCACATATCAAAATATTCCTAGACGAATGAACGCATTAACTGATACAGTGGCTAACATTGCATTAGATAAACATTTGCTTAATTTTTAAAATCATCATCATATGAAAAATATCCATGTAGGAAAAGAGATGTATATATATATATCGCGTGTTTGCATCAATGTGCACCATAAATTCAAAAAATATGTGTGTTTATGTTACATATTCCTGAGACACCATGTCTCTCAAAATATGTAGATATAAAGCCTAAGGTGTCTAATCGGCGTGATGCTCATGGTAGCATGTCATTTTCCATACAAGCCACCTCAGCATGCGGTGAATGCGGCTTGGCACCCCTACAGTATGTCTTTAGTAGGCACGAGGAACATCGTCAAATCGTGCATAGTCTGGGACTCCACGTGTGATCCCCTATAGGTTGTGCACGATTTCCTCCTCGCCTCCCTCGCCATGAGGGTCAAAAATGCAAGGGATTCGCCTCGCTATCGGAGACATGCCCGCGGGTCTCTCTAGGCCAACATCTGCAAATGTATGGATTTAATGTCAAAACATACATAGTTAAAAAAAAATCATAACAATCATAAAAATTTAAAATGATTCTTACCCAAATCTTCATCCCAATCCTCTCCCTCCAAGAGTGGGAGGTCCGGATCACCAGTAAAATCTGTACCAGATTAGGGCCAGTCCTCCACGACGATCAACTGTCGGTGGAGCCAATAAAAAAATTTCGGTCTCCGGGACATCTGTTGACTGTCCCCTGCTCTTGGCATCAGAGCTACCCATCAGGCCATCTGTGGTTCCCTTGCTGGTGGTGTTGGGACTATGACCTCCTGACCCTGAAAGGTGGGTAATCGTTCCAGGAAGCATGACACTAAGATAGACCCATAACTGAATTGCTTCAATTTGGTCTTCTTGCATTTTGTTAGATGGTGTTTCATGTTTATTGTCACAACCTCTGCCCAGTTGTAGATGGTCGGTGTCAAGCAGTCTATAGCAAGAAGTAACTGTGTATTTGTTGCTTCATGTGGTGCTTGTGATCTCGTGGCTCATGTGATGTTATGTAGCACTAATTTTAGTGCCAAGTCTGGGATAGTCTGGATATCGACTTTCCCACTTCCTGTTACCTTCCATGCCCCTGGACATACCCTGTCAATCACCATGGACATGCTCTCCATGCAGGGCCGGGTACTAGTTAGGATCGGTGCTACTCCCCTCCGCGACAATCCTTTTATGAAGTAGACATCAGAAACATCAATCTCAAGTTCCTGATCTCGAAGGATGAACTTTTCCTAGTTCTCATCCCATATGATGATCAAATACTGTAACAGCTCTGGTTGAGCACAGAGACACGGTGTTAAGAAGAACTTCTTCAGTCCACAGTCTCTGAGAGCTTCCATGCATCTCTCATTTTCCATGGCAAGCTTTTCCTCTTCGTTTTGTTCCCGTTCTTTCCATTCGATTACCATTTTGCTGCTTTCTACCCGCAAACATATTCATATGGATAGTATTAGCATTTTTTGAAGCTTGGATTTGTAAGAAATTGGGTATTTAACTTGAATTTTTGCACAAGAATGGTTTGCACAGCTGGCGCGACTGTTTCCTAAACAGTTGCGCCAATGGGCGCCCCCTAGTTCAGAAAAATGGGTGATTGGCACAAGTCCGTGCCCGAAACTCGCGCCAATTGCCGTGCCCTAATATTTTCATTTCCTCCCCCAGAAATCAAAATTGGAAGTTGTCGGCAGTAAAAGATGACTGAAAATGAAGGGAAGGATGTCGGCTCTTACCTGGAACTGACGAATTTGAGATTTGTCTGTCGGATTGCATGCTATCGTCGCCGCAAAATCACAGTATAAAATGGGTAACTATTGCTCCACAAGAGGCAAAAAGTGAAAAGTAATTATTTTTACCATTTTCTGGCATTTTATAACTTTTTCACAACCTTAATTAGGTTTTAAGATATATTTTTCGATTATTTTGTTATATTATTTTCGAGAAATGGGTTTTACACGTGTCTTTTGTGCAGCAACAGGTTTTCAGGCCATAGTGATGAAGTAATGAGTTATATTTTATACTTTTCAGACTCGGTAAAAACACGAAAAATTCACTACTAGAATCATCTTTCATCTCTTTTCTAACTCTCTAAAATTGAAAAGATTACCGAGACTCTTGTCGTTTCGAACTCGTTAAATGGATGTGAAGCAATATCTACCCAGTATACGTTTACCCATTTTTCAGGATGGGATAGATTATTTACGAAAGAGGAATACCTTAGCATATCGTGACTAAGATGTTATTTAAAATATTGTTTTCTACCTTTTCGGATCTAAGAGACTATTTACGAAAAGGGCCATGATGGATTTTTCTTTTCTGCCTTCTTTTCAAACTCTCTAAACATGAAGATATGTCGAGTTATCCACTTCTCAGACTTGTTAAAACTTAATGACATCGGACTTCTTCACCATGACATTATTCGAGTTCCTATTTCCTAGGGCTCGTAAAATGTACTAGGTTGCATTTTTCCGAAGGACAAACTTACAGCACAAGCATATGTTATCCCCTTCAAGGTTTTTTTAAAAAATAACTGGGATACTCGCCAAAAATGGTGGGGGGAAATGGAACCAAAGTTTTAGCTATGTTGGCAGTATGTCGCTCTTGAACATGGCACTTGTCTGCATTCGTGTTGGGTTAGGGACATAGCATTTCGTCACTTTTTCCTCCATGGGTTTGGGTAATCCATTTTGACCTCTCATCTGCTCTTTGCCACATCATCATGACCTCAGATCCCTTCATGTCAAATACTGCGAAATCCAATGTCGTGTCACTGATATGTTCAAGAGAAGTTTGCCTCTGCATTTTTCAACCTCCCTCTGATTCTTTGTTGGTCCTGATTTACTATTATCATGTTCCTATGTCTCGTGTCGATGATGTGGGAAACATTATGGCCCACCTTCGACTAGGTCACTTTCTATCGACTTCAGCTCATTATCCAAGAATTTGATCTAGATACTCCCTTTTGGTACCTTGGATCCTGCATGCCTTAATGGAAAGTTCTTCACATTCGATGCAAGGTCCACCTCATTGGCCTTCAATCGAGTGATTATCTGAATGTTCGACGCCATATCACTGTTCACATTCTGTGGATTGTATCGGTTGTACCTTGAGAGCCATTGTCATTATTGGTGGTTTCTCTCGTGCCCATTAACATCTTTCATCATTGGCTGGTAATCTAGTGGTTTTCTTGCATTTTTGACTTCAGCTCATCTATTTTCATGCTGAATCTGTACTTGTTCAGGTCGAGATGGAGCGCAAGACCCTGGGTTTTGTCTGATAAAATCTAGGCTGTAGATTTTTTATGGATTATCATGAATTATTGCATGACTCTTTTGATTGGATGGCTGCGACCATACCTGATTCTATTTGTTGGTCCTTACTACTGGATGGCTGTGTCCATACCTCGGATCTCAGTTTTTATACACTCTATTATGGATGGTTGTGTCCATACCACATGTTCATGTATCAAAGATATCAGTTGTATTTGTAATTACAGGTTTTCTGACAACGGTGTTTGGTTCAAACATGTTCTCATAAAGAATTTCGCCCCTCCCTCTCCCTCAGACCTCATGCTTTAGGGGGCATCTGTTACACAACATTTTTTCATTGTCCCTGCAATCCCCATCTCGCACATTGGAGGGTCATTTCCGTGATCAATAAACAGTGTCATGCCTTGCAAAGACCATCATTGTATCCCTTTACATGAGAGTAATATTCCTTTTGTTAACAATTCCCTGATCAGAACTTCAAAAACCCTTGTTTTTGCCTTGGTGCGAGTAGTCAGTTATGCCCTCGCGTCGATGGGGAAGATTAACACTAGGCCCCATGCCAGTTAGCACTATGTCTCAGTTAAACACCCACGCCGAGCTATTTATGGAATGTTTTTTAAACATAGAGGTGGAGATTCCACTCCAACAACTTCGAGGATGAGTCATTGGGAGTGGTTGAACTGATAAACCATAGACTCCCTCCTTTATTTTATGGTTTCCACCTCTTATGGGAACTCCCCAAAGGATAGGCCTCCCTCCCACCTTTTTAGGGATCCTAACCTCCTCCTTTTCCTCTATAAAAGAAGCTATCTCTCTTTGCATAAGCTAGCTGAACTTGGAGAATAGAGTATACTATAGTTGAATTGTTGAAGAGATAGAACAAGAAGGAACTTCGTTGAGAGAGTTTAAGCCCATGCCTTAATCCCATCTGAATCCCCTGACGAGTATCTAAGACACACTTCGGCTGAACCCCGCTGGAGGAGACCACGACATCAAAGCTTTGGTTACATCTCTTCCTTTTATCAATACATACACGTGACTATTGTTTGGTTCCACTTTTGTGTTATGACATTTGTTTAATGCAATATGTTTAGCCCTCTTTGACAAGCTAATAGTTATGAGTGAAGTGTTATTATGTCGTATGTTGTTCTTGTTAGTTGTTTTATGTGCAGGTATCCAAACATGACTGCAACAGGATTGTGACTTGTCGAGGCAAGAGCGAGAGGCCACCACCATTACATCCATGACGATAGTGTTGGATTCTAGGTAGGTCGATCTACTGTGTCCTCTTTCATTCAATAGTTATGGATCGACACTCTAGCATGTTTGTTTGTTTATAGAACCACTCTAGTGCTAGAGGGATCGCGTCTGTCCACAGAGGGGATTTACCTGCTTAACAGTAACCCATCATCAACCATAGTCAACTATGGTTAACCATGGTCCAACGTCGCATTGTGACAAAGATTGTCTCAATATGAAAATAAACCATGGCAAAACACGATCAATCATGGTTAATGATTATGAGCATTGAATGGCCACATTGTGACAAAGATTGTGTTAGGGTCCAATGTCACATTGTGACAACCATGGTCATCTATGGTCAACCATGGTTCAACATCGCATTGTGAAAATGATTGTCTCAATATGAAAGTCAACCATGGTCTTACACCGCATTGTGAGAAAGAATGTCTCAATATGAAAATCAATCATGATCAATCATATTCAGTCATGGTCAATCATGGTCAACCATGATCTTACACCACATTGTGAGAAAGAATGTCTTAATATGAAAATAAATCATGGTCAATCATATTCAATCATTGTCAACCATGGTCAATCATGGTCAATATGAAAATCAACTATGGTCAATCATGGTCAACCATGGTCCATTGTCACATTGTGACAAAGATTGTCTCATTATGAAAATCAACCATGGCCACCCATCGTCAGCCATAGTCAACCATGGTCCAAAGACGCATTGTGACAAAGATTGTCTCAATATGAAAATCAACCATGGTCAGTCGTAATCAATCATGATTAACGATTATGAGTAATAATGGTCACGTTGTGACAAATATTGTATCATGGTCCAATGTCACATTGGGACAACCATGGTCTAATGTCGCATTGTGAAAAATATTGTCTCAATATGAAAATAAACCATGGTAAATCATGGTCAACCATCGTAAACCATGGTCCTACTTCACATTGTGACAAATAATGTATCAATATGAAAATCAATCATGGTCAACCATAGTACAATGTCGCATTGTAACAAAGATTATCTCAATATGAAAATCATCCATTGTCAGCGATGTTTATTTTATGGTTTTTAACATTTATAATAGGGTTTATTTATTTTGGATTAACAATATTAATCCTTTGGGTTTGGGGGTTTTTTAGTATTAATACCTTGCATTTATTAGTGTCTTGGGTTTATAATATCAATCTCTTGGGTTTATTAATGTGAGGGTAGATATTCATAGGGTTTTTATATTATTGATAGAGTTTATAATATTATTCCTAAGGTTTAATCTAAATCCCTTGGGTTTATAATATAAATTATATGGGTTTATAATATTAATCATAGGGTTTATATCCCCAAGGTTCAATATTAAGCCCAAGATTTACAATATTAATCCCTAGGGTTTATATTCTGAGGGCTTAATATTCATCTTAGGGTTTAATGGTATTCCCTTGGGTTTATAGTCCCTTAGTTATTGATATTAATCGCTTGGGTTCATTAATTTATTATGATTATAATACTAATTGTAAAGTTCATGATATTAATATTAGGGTTTAATATTTATTTTATAGTTTGTAATATTTATCTTAGGGTTTATATCCCTTAGGTTTATAATTTTAATCCATTGGGTTTAATATTATTAATCTATTAGGTTTGTAATGTTAATCCCATGGGTTTTTTATTTGATTCGTTTTGAATTTGAACAATCTCTTAGTTTTATTAATCCCTTAGGGTTCACAATATTCATCCCTTGGGTTTACAATATCAAGACATTTGGTTTATAATATTTATCGCTTTAGGAAAAATAATTATAATAATTATTAATCATTAATAATTATAATTATTACTAATTATTACTAATTAATAATAATTAATAATTATTTATTTATAATTATTAATAAGGACTCATATTTAATAATTATTAGACTTAATAATTAATAATTAATAATTTTTAATATTAATACTTATATTATAAATTATTATTTATTTATTTATTAGTTAAATAATATAATCTACTACTAATAATAATAAGGTTATGCTCCTAAGATTTAATTATAATCCTAGGGTTTAATGTTATTCCCTTAAGTTTAAAATTGATTGAATTTTTAATATTAATCCCTTGGATTTATTAATCGCATAGATTTATAATGTTTATTTTAAGGTTTATACTATAAATCTTACGGATTAATTTTTATTTTAGGGTTTATAATATTTACCTTAGGGTTTATGATATTAATTCCTTGTGTTTAATATTATTCTCCTAGGTTTTTATAATCCCTTGGGTTTATTAGTCCCTTGTGTTTATGATATCAATCCCTTAAGTTTATTAATTTATGAGTTCATATTCCTAAGGTATAGTATTATTCATAAGGTTTATGATATCTTGTGTTTTCAATATTGATTCCTTGAGTTTTTTAATCCATTGCATTTACAATTTGTAATATTAATCTCTTGGATTTATAATTTGTAATATTAGAGCTTATAATATTAATTCCTTGGGTTTATTGATTGCTTGTGTTAATAATGTTAGGCTTATAATATATAACCCTTGGGTTTATAATCCCTTAGGTTTTTAGTATTCATCCCTTTCATTTATTAGTCCCTTGGGTTTATAATATCAATCCGTAGCATAACCATCAAAAACCATGGTCATTCATGGTCAACCTAGCCCAATGTCACATTGTGACAAAGATTGTCTCAATATGAAAATCAACCACGTTCAACCATGTTCAGTCATGGTCAACTATGGTCAAATATTGCATTATGACAAAGATTGTCTGAATATGAAAACCAATCATGGTCAACCATGGTCAATCATGGCCAACCATGGTCTAACGTCACATTGTGACAAATATTGTCTCAATATGAAAATCAACCATGGTTACCCATCGTCAACAATAGTCAACTATGGTCAACCATGGTACAACGTCTCATTGTGACAAGGAACGTCTCTTGATATAAAAATCAATCATGGTCAACCATAGCCAATCATGGTCAATCATGGCCAACCATGGTCCAAGGTCACATTGTGACAAAGATTGCCTCAATATGAAAATCAACCATGGTCACCCATCGCCAACCATAGTCAACCATGGTCAATCATGTTCCAATGTTGCATTGTGAAAAATATTGTCTCAATATGAAAATAAACCATGGTCAACCATGGTTAATCATATTTAATGATTATGAGTAATAATGGTCATGTTGTGACAAAGATTGTATCATGGTCCAACGTCACATTCTGATAACGATGGTCGTTTGTGGTCAACCATGGTCCAATGTCATATTGTGACAAAGATTGTCTCAATATGAAAATCAACCATGGTCAATCATGGTCAACCATCATAAACCATAGTTCTATGTCACATTGTGACAAAGAATGTCTCAATATGAAATCAATCATGGTCAACCATATTCCAACGCCGCATTGTGACAAAGATTGTCTCAATATGAAAATCAACTATGGTCAACCATGTTTATTTTAGGTTTTTTAATGTTTATCTAAGGGTTTGCTTACTTTGGGTTAGCAATATTAATCCTTTGGGTTTTTACTATTAATCCCTTGCATTTATTAGTGCCTTGGGTTTATAATATCAATCCCTTGGGTTTATTAATGTAAGGGTTGATATTCCTAAGATTTTTTTATGTTTTTGATGGAGTTTATAATATTAATCCTAGGGTTTAATAGAAATCCCTTGGGTTTATAATCCATTATATTTATAATATAAATTCCATGGGTTTATAATATTAATAATAGGTTTTATATCCCCAAGGTTCAATATTAAGCCCTAGGTTTACAATATTAATCCTTAAGGTTCATTAATTTTAGGGCTTATATTGTGAGATTTTGATATTCATCCTTAGGTTTAATTTTATTCCATTGGGTTTATAATCCCTTGGGTTATTAATATTAATCCCTTAGGTTTATTAATCTTTTATCTTTATAATATTAATTGTAAGGTTCATGATATTAATCTTAGTGTTTAATATTTATTTTACAGTTTATACTATTTATCTTAGGGTTTATATCCATTGGGTTTATAATAGTAATCCTTTGGGTTTAATATTATTCGCTTTGGTTTATAATCCCTTAGGTTTAATATTATTAATCCCTTAGGTTTGTAATGTTAACCCCTTGGGTTTTTAATTTTTTTGGTTTTGAATTTGAACAAATTCCTTGGTTTTATTAATCCCCTCGATTTACAATATTCATCCCTTGAGTTTATAGTATCAATCCATTTAGTTTATAATATTTATCGCTTTAGGAACACTAATTATATTAATTATTAATTATTAATAGTTAGAATAATTAATTTATAATTATTATTAATAATTAATAATTATTTATTTATAATTATTAATAATGATTAATATTGAATATTATAATTATTAATTATTAATTATAAATATTATATTTATTAATTTTTTTGTTTTTGACAAAGTCGGTTGTTGATTATATTCCAAAAAAAGAGGGGAGTCGGAGTTCCATTATATCTGAGTTGCAGAAAGGGATACAAAGGAGGGGTATTGTGCCAAAAAAACAAACCTGCTGGAACATGTCTACTGCTAATATACTTAATACCTGATTTTTTATAGATCCTAAAAAACTGGAACAACATAACAACGAATTTAAAATACATTAGATGTAATAGAGAAGTTTTCCCTAGACCTGCAAGAGAAATGAATAAGAACTAGCCCCTTTGGTTTCACTGCCCGTTGGAGTTATCTAGAGTTCCGAGATTGCTATCTGGATAAGTGTTGGCTGCGTTGTTGGAGCTTGAGCTTGGTGTTGTTATTTTTTCCATCATGTAGCAAAGTATTTCAAAAGCTTCTTCAATATGGGTGTAGAATTTGTTGACTCATCTCAGTTGTTCTGTAAGGGAATGAGCTCGATAATGGAGGAAGTTAATGTCTGAGACATGCTTCTCCTGTGTGATCCTGAGCTGCGCCTTTATCTACTCCAATTCTGCTTGCATGTTGGAGCAATGAAAATAATACTCACTTTTCATGTTGGTTGGAGGGAGAGGAGACTGCAACGAAGCTACAATATAAGGAGCAAGGGGAGGGAAGGATCTGAGATCTGGCAGATACCGGAAAGGCCCACGAAAGACACTGTGAGAAGATAACAGCACTATGCAGACAAGAGGCATGGGAACACCGAGAATGAAGGGGAAAGACCATCAAGAAGGGTCGGCTCGAAAGGAGGAGTGCCAAGACACTGCGCCTAAGAAGAAGTAGGGGATGGCGATTAATACAGAGGGACGGGGAGAGAAATAAATGGAGGTGAGGAAGGAGGGGTGCACGATGGGGAAGGATGAGATTAGGAGAATTATATTTATTAATTTTTAATATTAATACTATATGTTTTTTTTTATTAATTGGTTAATTAATAGTACCAACTAATAATAATAAGACTTAATAATAAGGTTTATGTTCCTAAGATTTAGTAATAATCTTAAGGTTTAATGTTATTCCTTTAGGTTTAAAATCCATTGGATTTTTAATGTTAATATATTGGATTTATTAATCACTTATGTTTATATGTTTATCTTAAAGTTTATAATATTAATCTGATGGTTTAGTGTTTATTTTAGGGTTTATAATATTTACCCTAGGGTTTACATCTCTTGGGTTTATAATATTAATTCCTCGTGTTTAATATTATTCTTCTCGGCTTCTAATCCCTTGGGTTTATTAGTCTATTATGTTTGTGATATCAATCTCTCGGGTTTATTAATCTATGGGTTCATATTCCTAGGGTATAGTATTATTCATAAGGTTTATAATATCTTTGGTTTTCAATATTGATTCCTTGGGTTTTATTAATCCCTTGGACTTACAATTTGTAATATTAATCTCTTGGATTTATAATTAGTAATATTAGGTTTTATAATATTAATCCATTGGGTTTAATAATCCCTTCGGTTTATAATATTATCCTTTGGGTTTATAATATTAATAATGAGTTGGCTTTCTTAATCTCTTGGGTTTATAATATTAATCCTTTGAGTTTATAATATTAATAATTAGTTGTGTTTATTAATCCCTTGGCTTTATAATATTAATCACTTGGGTTTAATGATTACTTGTATTAATATCCACAAAGTTTATAATATCAACCCCTTGGGTTTATAATATTAATAATCCTTGAGTTCATTAATCCCTTGAGTTTACAATATTCATCCCTTGAATTAATAATATCAATCCATTTGGTTTATAATATTTATCCCTTTACAAAAAATAATTATAATTACTATTAATTATTATTAATTATAAATAATTATAGTTATTAATAATTAATTAACTATTATTAATATGACCATGATTTATAATATCCATCTATTTGATTTATAATATTTATCTATTTAGGACAATAATTGTAATCATTAATAATTATTACTAATTATAAGTAATTATTGATTATTAATTACCAATAATTTACAATTATTAATAATTATTAATAAATTTTTTACAAAGTCGGTTGCTATATTATATTCAAAAAAAGAAAGGAAAGATTTCCTTGTTACATTCTGATGCTGCTGAGGACAAACGTGGAGGGATGCAAACACAAAATGTCGAGCCTCCATTGTTTCGACTGTTCAAACTATATTGCATTACAGATTCAGGATAGATTCTAACAAACTATGAAAGCATGAAAGAAAATTTAAAAGACATGAGTAGGAAAGAGACAGGAGGAATGAGGATTAGTGAATGTTGATTGGCTTCCCAGTTGATGCATCAATGTTATCATCAAGACAGGCATTTCTTACATTATTTGAGTTGGAACTTGGACTCGAACGTTTTCCTAAAATATATTTCAAGATCTGAAGATATTCTTCCACATGTGAACAGTGATTGGTGAGATCCAGGAGCTGATTCTGGAATGACTGAGCCCAATGCAGAAGGAGGGCCATATCCAATTTTTGTTTCTCTTCCAGGATCCTCTACTGTGCTCAGATCTGCTCCATTTCTGACTGTAGATCTACACAGTGGAAGCTGTTTTTGCTTCTCTCCATGATATCAATGAAAGGAGTTGGGGCAATCGAAGCGAAGGTTGGAGAAGAAGCAGAGCAGAGAAAGATCGCAAGGGGGCAGAGGATGTAGACTGGCAGGACTGCGGGTGATGAAGACAGATAGACACCAGGAGAAATATGTAGGTAGACAGAGGGTGTAAATTGGCAGGACTGAGGGCAATGGAGACAGGCGAGACTACAGGAAATAGGATGATAAGATTAGGGGAGTGCGTGGTGAAATTGGCGAGGAGATCATGCGAGCACACAGGGAGGAGAGTGAGCCAATGCAGAAGGGAACGATCGCATAGGTGAAGTGGTGATGCAAGGAGAGGGGGGAAACAAATAGAGCAGGCAGAGAGGAAGAGAGGATCGAGACAAGGAAAATGAGAGGATAAGGTCATGGGAGGGGAGATTTTGCAGGGATGAGGAGATCTGGTCAGTTCATATATACTCTTGCAGAGAATCAAACAAGAAAGATATGTTGGTAGAAAGAGAATCATGGCAGGGGAGAGAGAGTTAGGCCATCTTGACTGAGCATTTGACAAGCTGGTCTACTGTAGGCTTTGTTAGCCAACTTATCCGCGAGCTTATTATTGACTCTGAGGATGTGGTGAAAGGAGAGATCCTTCATTTCTTTGATCAATATGCGACATCGGCTGATGATCTTGTAAAGTGATATGTTTTTGGTTTGAGAGTCATTTAGCATCATGCTTATGACAATGGCAGAGTCCCCAAACACCATTGCATTTGAAAAATTGCGGCTCTTTATCAATTGAAGATCTTTATGCAGAGCATAGGCCTTGGCTTTATTATTTGACAAAGAGTCGAGACCCCATTTGAAGGAGATCAACATGTTTCCATGTTCATCCCTTATGAAACCTCGAGCCCCAGCAATGCCTGGGTTTGCCTTTGATGCTCCATCAAAGAAGAGAGCAGGTCTTTTGCAACTATCCAGCCATTCGATAAACTCTTTTTCCTTGAGTCTTATATTCCAGTTTTCTTTTTGGGGAGTTTGAATGATAGGGGATTTGAAGTGGCCAGGATTGTCCAAATTCCCTAGAAAATTTCTTTCTTTTGTTTGTAGATCATTGAAGTTGATGTGACCAGTGCTTTTGGAGAGAATCGTCTCAATAGAGAAACTCCAAGTCTTGTTTTGAACTTTCCTTGGGCATGGTTTTTTATTTTTGAAAATCATCTTATTCCTTGCCAGCCAGATGCTCCAAATAAGCACATATGGAAGGGTATCCTAGACCCTTTTTACTATGTTCGTTCTCTTTTTTCCCCAGGGATATCCTTTTTCAAATTTTTTATCAGGTCTGAGACAGAGTTGCTAGAGTCTAAATCAATCTCTGAGAAGGTAGTAAGATCATTCCAGCACTGCTTGGAAAAATCACATCTCACAAAGAGATGAAAAGCAATCTCTTCATCGCTTTGGTAGTTGGGGCATCTAGAGGGGTCATAAATACCTCTTTTTTTAAAATTATCTAAAGCTAAGATCTTACCTTTGAGGAGAGTCCAGATAAATTTTTTATCTTTGGAATGGCTTCAGATTTCCATATGAGCTTCCAAATGTGCCATTGAGGAGAGGGGAACTGTTCTTTTAGAATATTTCCATAAGCCACTTTGATAGAGAATGAAGAATTGGAGGGATCCCACCGAAGACTGTCTTGGCTGCCTTTAACCAAAGGAGTAGCCCCATGAAGCATTGCTTTGAGATTTTCTAGATTGGCCTCAAGGCGAGGGCAGATAATAGGAAAATCCCAACCAATCCAGGCGTTTGAATGCTTGTCCCAATTGGAAATCTGATCCAACTTGTTTATATCAAGGTTATGAAGGTAATTTTGAATTTGATGGATGCTCGAGTTGTCATTGAGAGGAGATTGCCCCATAATTTTATCAGTCCAAATATGTGTACTGCTT
The DNA here is from genome assembly GCA_034641835.2 of Pinus albicaulis. Taxonomy (NCBI): domain Eukaryota; kingdom Viridiplantae; phylum Streptophyta; class Pinopsida; order Pinales; family Pinaceae; genus Pinus; species Pinus albicaulis. The sequence goes on from CM076578.1 coordinate 252,857,352, forward strand.
CCACCTTGAGGAACTTTGGAGATGTTTCTATTGATAAAAGGAATGACTTTCTTACATAAAGCCCAAATTCTGGAGCATGGCCTGTTTGGGATATCTTGTTCAAGAGGATTTTTCCTGGGTGAAAGAAGTTATTTGGTTTCCAAAACTTGCTTCCACCAGGAGTGTTGTCCATTGATAAGGTGCCACACTATTTTTCCCCCAAATGCATTGTTCAAGAGTTTTGGAATGCAAATATTGAGCCCACCATTTTCACGGTTTTGAGTGACCTGCCTCCATTTGACTAAGTTGTATTTCTTCTTCTCATTTTTCCCTCCTTGCCATAGGAATTGCCTTAAAACTACTTCAATTTTTTGATGTATGCTGATAGGAGCATTGAGCAAGGTGAAGTGATACAATGGCAGGGAAGAGAGAACAGATTTTAGGAGGATTAAACGCCTAGCCATGTTGAGCTAGGAGGATCCCCACTGTTGTACTCTCTTTTTCATTTTTTCAATTGTGATGTTCCATACCTCAGACTTCAAGGGTCCAGCATTGAATGACATCCCAAGGTAATTAAAATAGGTCCAATTCAATTTGTAGGAGACTCAAAATTTGTGCAATATTATGGATAGTGTGGTTTGTAGAATTTCATCCATAGATACAAATGTTTTGGTAATTTATTAGCCCTCCTCAGAAAAGCATAAATTTGTTAAGAATAGTTTTGAATCTCTGAGAAATAATGCAGGTGGCTCCACCCATCAAAAGGGTGTCATTAGAGAATTGAGAATGATTCATATTCTTGACTCCATTATTGAATTTGATTCCAGTGATAAGACCAACTATGTGGTTATGATCCAAGGCCCTGCTAAAGGACTCAGCTATTAGAATGAAGAGAAAGGGAGAGAGAGGGCAGCCTTGTCTGAGACCACGAGAAGATTGAAAGAATTTTGTTGGCCTTCCATTGACTAAGGGAGAGATCCAAGGGTTAGAAATACAGGAATTGATAAGAGAGATAAATCAGTTTCAAAACCCATTTTTTGAAGGACAAAGAGGAGAAATGAATGTCTCACCCTATCAAAGGCATTGGCAAGGTCGAGTTTCAGGATGAACCCTTTCTCTGATCACATCATACTCGAGTGAATGAATTCTTGAACAAGGATAATAGTATCAGAAATTTGCCTTTGGGAGATGAATCCCCCTTCATTTCAGAGATGAGGTTATGGAGATGGGGTTTGAGGCGGGTGGTGAGAGTTTTAGTGATGATTTTGTAAGAGGATTTGCAAAGGGATATGAGTCTAAATCTAGAAAAGGAGGAGGGGCAATTTTCTTTGGGTATGAGGGCGAGAAAGGTAGAATTGGTAAAGCCCCCAATCTTCTTCTTTCTTTGAACCCACTAAATCATTTTGGTCAAACCCATTTTAATAAATTCCCAATAGGTCCGGAAAAAGCTAATGGAGAAGCCATCCAGATCCGGTGACTCATCTAGATGCAGAGTCCAAATAGCATTGAGGATTTTAGCCTCCTCTATGTCCTTTTTAAGGGAGTTGTTTGTCTCCACCATGATTAGCTTTGGAAAGTGGTTTAAGAGATCTGAACAATCCTCAGGCGCAGCAAATTCAGTTAGCAGATTTTTATAATGATTGTTAACGGTAGCCTTGAGACCCTCCTGATCTGCAGGAACTCTTCCTTCATTATCTATTATGGATGAGATGTTATTCCTTGTCCTTCTAACAGTTGCTTGTTTGTGGAAGAAAGGAGTATTTTTGTCACCAGCTTGAAGCCAAAGGTTTCTAGATTTTATCCTCCACTTCTCCTCTTCTTTCCTATTGACTTTATACAAGCTCCAGTAAAGATCTTTCTCCTGTTATAAATTTTCTTGATTCACTCCATGAGTGTCAATTTCATTGTGAATTGCTTCCAGATTTGTTTTGATTTATTTTTTGGCTTTGTCCGGTTCCTTGTAGTGGAGTTTGATTCAGTCTTTAGAGCCATTCGAATGTTCTTAAGCTTTGTTTCCCATATGTGCGAAGGGGAGCCCTCCACATGTTGCTGCCAGGATTGATGCACAATCTTTCTGGCTTCAAGGAATTCACTCTAAAGGGGCTTGTATTTAAAAGGGAGGGGACCAAGGGAGGACTAATCACTAAGGGAGAGGGTGACAGGGTAATGGTCAGAAGTAGAGGAAGAGAGGATACAAGAAGAGGCAATAGAGTATAAATAAATAAGAATAACAACCACAATAAAACGGTCTAGTCATTCCATTATGTTTCCAGCTCCAATTCTATGATTGCTTTAGGTGGATTTATGATTTTTAGGAATGATATCAACCAAATCATGGTCTTGAATAATGCTTTCAAGCTGTTCTATTGACGGATCAGAATTGAAGCAACCATCTCTTTTTTCGTTGGCATGTAATATCAAGTTAAGATCCCCACCAATAATGATATTTTTGTTGTCCTCATTATCTATATCTGCTTTCATAGTGCTCCAACAAACTTCTTTGTCCCTGTAATGATTAGGCCCATATATATTGTACACAGTAATCACAATGTTCTCTTGGGTATTCTGAAGGTTTACTTTGATCGAGTTTTGGGTTTTGACAGCTCCATTTTTCTCCCAAGCATTTTGATTCCAAATAGTGGCTATTCCTCCTGAGGCAACCCTCGATTCCATGACAGTGCCCATATAGTTCTTCATTTTATTTATAATGTTTTTCATGTCTTGATCTTCTTGCTTAGTTTCTTGAAGGAGAATGATGTCAGGTTTTTTTTTATTCAAAACGTCGCTTAGAGCTGAGTTTTTTGAGGGGTGCCCTAAACCCCTGCAATTCCAAGAGAGGGCTTTCATCATTTCAGGAATGCAGGTTGTGGACCTATTTTCCCTCCTTGTTCATTTTGACTTGTTTCTTTGTTATTTTGCCCTATAATGAAGGATTTTATAGGGTGTTGAATTCCAAGAGCTATGTCCTTTTGGGCTTGCTTCATCTCTATGGTGCTTGGAAGACTTCCTTTCGCGACCAGATTTTTTAAGGATTTCTAGGATGATCCCATGCTCTTTTACTGCATTTCTTGTGAAAATCTGGGCTGAAGAAGGTTCTGTGGAGGAGGAGGGAGGACAAGATTTGGAAGGGGAGAACTGAGGAGAGGAACCAAGGAGATGGGAGGGGATGGAGGGTTGAGGAGGTTCCTCTTCAGAGAGGGCAAGAGAGGAGAAAGGGTTAGGGGAGGCAAGGGAGGGGATGGAGGGAGGATTAAGAGGGGGATCAAAGGGTTGCTGATGGGATGGGGAGGGGTTGGACAAGGAGGGATTAGGGGGGGGGGAACAGATTGGGAGGATTGCACGGGAGGAATACCAGTGTTTCTAGGGTTTGGAGCAGTCTTTTTTTTTTTTTTTAGTTTCCCATTGGGTTTCTGGATCAGAGTTTTCAATGTCAATGACTTTGGAGCATCTATTAGAAAAATGATTGTATTCATGACATACCTTGTGCTTGAATGAAATTTTTTCATATTCTAGCTACTATATGTGGGTCCAGTTGTCAGCCTTAAGCTTGATCGCCTCTAGAAGTCCTTTCCCTAGATCCACTTCAACGCAGATCCTAGTGCATGCTTGCATGTTGTCCTTCGGCTCGCTTTCATCAATGAATTTTCCAACTGCATTTCTGATTGCTCGAACAGAATCGCCGCCCCAACAATGCAAGGGAAGATGGGGGAGGCGAACCCAAACTACAACAACATTGGGCACATCGAGTTCTGGATCAAAGTCTGGAGTCCTTTTGTTTGGGTAGAGCCCTCTGGTGTCCATGAAATATGGCCCATTCCTAAATATCAAGTCCTTGTCTTCTTTTGACTCAAAACGGAATGTGAAATAGCCTCTGCTGCGGAATCTGATTGAAATTTTTCCACTGATCTTATCCGCCCAGTTGTGCTCGACCCATTTTTGTACTGTCTTCGGTGAGGGCCACAGGCCTATAAATTTCCTGATAAGTCCTTTCTCAGCTAGAGAGAGAGCATCCATATGCAGGATAGCCGGAGGTAGAGAGACTTCCTGAATGCCTTCAATTTTTTTGACAAACATAGAGATTGCTGGTCTTGGACAAGGAGGATTTAAGGAGCTGATCAATGCCTAGAAAGCTTGAGCATGATCAGGCGGAGAGGCTGCCTCTGGGATGTCCTTCGGAGGGGCCATGCACCCTGGATCGGGTAGTAGTAGCAGAGGAGAGTGCGTTTGCACCATCGTCTACTAGGTCACAGTCGCGGCTCACCTGCAGAGCGAAAAATTTACATGCACGAAGCTGTAATAATTATTAATATTTAATAATTATTAAAATTATTAATTATTAATTATGAATATCATTTTTAATCATTTTTAATATTAATGCTTATATTATTTTTATTATTTATTAATTGGTTATTTAACAATACTACCTATTATTACTAATAATAATAACCTTAGTCTAATTAGCCTGCAAAATTGCCTTGAAAATCATGGAAATGCTGGTAAAATTTTGATAAAATTCGGTAGGAATTTTTGTAAATCCAGGTAACAATTGTCAAACTTTAAGATTTTGGGTGCCCCGGGGGTTTTTGATGGTGATGATTCCATTTCCACTATCATAAACAAAATTAAAACATTGTTACTACGAGTTTTTTTGAATTTTTTTTACCAAATTCCAGCCACTTTTGATTGTCCAGGCAATTCTACCGCCTCTGCAGACGACTCCATAATAATATATACTTTATAAATAATAATAAAATTTATTAATGTTAATATGAATAAATTGTATCAACCACATTTATTAATGGGAGAAGTCTACATAAGCGGAGGAATTGCCAGATGGACAAAAGTGGCCGGAATCTAAGCAAAACAAATTAAAGAAATCTTGCAGTAGCAGTGTTTGAATCATGTTTTATTACGGTGGAAATGGATGCAACATCACCAAAAACCTCTAGGGCACCCTAAATCTTGAAGTTTGATAACTGTGACCTAGATTTTCAAAAAGCTTTGTCAGATTTTATTAAATTGTTCCCTGAATTTCCATAATTTTCAGGGCAAAAAAACAGGCTGGTTAGACTACTGCTTATTAATATGGTTGTCCTAGTAATAAAATTATATCTTATTTAATTTTATTATTTTTTACTCTTTACCTATATCATGAAATAAATGTTTTGATACTTATATTAATTTTTTATTAATTTAATATTAATGCTTATATAATTTTTATTATTTATTAATTGGTTAGTTACTAATAATAATATATAATTTATAAATAATAATAAAATTATTAATGCTAATATGAATAAATAAATAATAATAAACTTGGTTGATATATCTTTATTCACATTTATCAAACACATTTAGTAAGAAAATTATATATTTTTTTAATCTTTACATATATCATGAAATAAATATTTTGATACTTATATTAATTTTTTAATTAATATTAATAATAATAATAAAATTATATTTTATTTATATATATATTTTTTAATATATAAATCTATCATGAATTTATTACTTATATTAATTTTTTTATAATTAATAATAATAATAATGTTAGATCTAAGACTTTTGTGATCCATAGTGATTTTTTTTTTTTAATTTTTAAATGTAGCATGAAATAAGTATTTTAATACAATTATTTTTTTAATGTTTAAATATATCATTAAATAAATATTTTAATATTTAAATTGATAATTTATCAACCATTTAATTAATATAAATATCTCAATTAACCATATTCTCATTGAACTAATAAAAATTTTATTTTTTTATTATTTTTAAATATACCATAAAATAAGTATTTTAATACAATTATTTTTTTAATCTTTAAATGTATCATTAAATTAATATTTTAATATTTTAATTAATGATTTATCAACCATTTAATTAATATAAGTATCTCAATTAACCATATTCCCATTGCACCAATAAAAATTCTTTTTTATTTTTATTTTTAAATGTACCCTAATAAATATTTTAATACAATTATTTTTTTAATCTTTAAATATATCCTTAAATAAATATTTTAATATTTAAATAGATAATTTTTCAACCATTTAATTAATATAAATATCTCAATTAACCATATTCCCATTGCACCAATAAAAATTCCAAATTCATACTATCAGTGTGATTAACTATATTCCCATTGCACCAAATAAAAATTCCAAATTCATACTATAAGTGTGACTGAGATTTTGTTGACAATGATCCTATTGTAGCTATCTGCTTGCTCGAAATTTTGAAAAAAATGTTAAACCCAGTGGGTCAGAGCCAGAGACTGTGAAATACCGATTCCGTGATTCGTTAGGATCCTTAACAACCGTGCCAAAATATGGCGAAAGGCTCGCTCTAATTTAGCTTGTTGGTAGTTAATCTCCCTATATTTTAAAACTTAATTTCAACGGAATTCGAAAATATTAACTTAGGCAGTTTTACAACAACTGTTCTGTTGCCTGGGATGTTCTTGTTCTTGGCTGTAAGATGCACTGAACAATGGAAAATGGGCAGATAAATATTTGCATTCAATCTATTGTGTAATCAGATCCATTTGCTAATATTCGAAGTATATCAATTTTCATGCTGTAAATCTTTAATTGTAGGTGGCAAATTGCTATAAAGCTACAGAGGTTAGACTTTCTCAGAGAACTCTCAGAAATGGCACTTTGAAGGTTAAACTTTAATTTTGTGGATTGTGCTCACAGAGAAAATTTTGTAAAAAAATAATTCAAAGGCCTGCTGAATTTGAAAAAATATACGGAGAATTGCTCACAAAGGATTGGAAATTATTGAGAATTGGTTACCCATGACTTCGTGATGCAATTTTGAATTGGGTATTTCACAGAGGATTGGAAATTATTGACAGCTGGTTACTCATGACTTTGTGATGCAATTTTGAATTGGGTATTTCAGTCGAAACACAGGACACTGTTTCTGAGCTGATCAGAGCAGTTGGGTCGCTTAAATTTTACGGTTGGATTGCCTAATATGCTGTTGCCAGGCTAATACATCTGCTGGGTAACTGATTTATCAGAGTTAGAGAACTGGGGCGGTGTTATAGGGCTAATTAGACAAGTTACATAGATACAAGTTCAGAATTTTGTGGTTGAGATTTCTCAGAAGTGATAATGAATACAACAGTTGCAAAGAAGGGGATGGGGAAGTTATTCTCTGCCACAAAGAACACCATTTCAGTTCTTTCTAATGGAATCAATAAAGCTAGGAAAGAGTATGCGAGCAATCATGAATTATCTGTACTGTCAGAGCTCAATCAAAAGGGTTTTAGCGCCGCTGATCTTCTCTATCAAGGTAAGTACTTTTGATTTCGATTTCTACTTTTTGTTTTTAATGTCCTTTTGAGACCTATCTGGTTTATATGACTTTTTTCTCATAACCAGAATTGAACCATCAATTTAATCAGAGATTTTATTTGGTTGAGAACCTTAGACTTTTGTTTTCAAAGATGTGGATTTTGTATTTCAACGGCTTTCTGGCTTTATTTTAATCTAATGGGAAATAAGATATCCAGATATAAATATGGCTATTTATGTCTCTGTTTTTATTTCTAAAGGCTTATAGGCTGGAGAGTTTAGGAGGAAGTGTATTTCGACTATTATATAAATGTCTCTGTTTTTATTTCTCAAGGGTTATAGGCTGGAGAGTTTAGGAGGAAGTGTCTTTCGACTTTTATAGCTTGTATTACCTGTATTAAGCGTACCTAGCTTATAGTATCCATTGAATCATTGTCTGTCCCATGTGCTGGGTACTTCTGAAATCAATTCTTTGATTTTAATGGAATCTGATTGGAATCTAACTTATAGTATCCATTATCCTATGTGCTGAGTATTTCTGAAATCAATTCTTTGTGATTTTAATGGAATCTAATTATCAAGATTGGATTTGGTTCTTAATATTTATATCCTCTTTTCAAATATGAACGTTAGGACAGAGACTATATTCAAAAGGAAAGGTACCTATAAATCAAACAGTTATCTAAGTACTGTTAGTGAAGAATGAGGTAAAATGCTATCACATCTTCCTGGGACTCGCGCCATCATGTTAGTCTTACTCACATGAATTCACAGGCATCTCCTAAAGGAAGCAACTACTTGCCCAACCATGCGGTTCACAGTATATTTTGGCCATGATAAAGGGCCAACAGTGAAGTAGCCCCAAGGTACAGTGTGGATATCTGGACATAATAACCATTGTTTGACAAGATAATAGACTTATTACCTTCATCAATGTATTAGCCTGAAACATTTTAGGGGATGGCAATCCTGTTAGACAGATTTCACTGGTCTCAATCCCTCAAATCTGACTCCAACATTTTTTGGTAATAGTGAAATCATTATTTTTGCTGATCAGAATATATTATCTTCATCAATGTATTAGCCTGAAACATTTTAGGGGATGGCAATCCTGTTATACAGATTTCACTGGTCTCAATCCCTCAAATCTGTCTCCAACATTTTTTGGTAATAGTGAAATCATTATTTTTGCTGATCAGAGTACTACTTTGAGAGACCCTTAATCAATGAGAAAAAGAACATTGTTCATTGTTTTTAATCACCGGAACTTATATTTCGGTTTTACATGCAGCTTTCCAGAGATTCTACTTTTTGTACTTGGCTGGATATAAGCACGAGTTAATTGCTGCAGCTCAAATGGCTGGTCAACGCCTTGTAAGTTAACTGAACTTCTTTGTTCTTATATTTTGGCCATCCTGGAAATTCAAAATGAAAATTAATCGTTTCTCCTGAAAGTTTCCTAAGAATCTTTTGTTTGGAACTTCACAGACGGACAGTGACAAGAGCAGTGTGCCTTTGGATGTGGTATCATTGCTGGGGAACTCAGTGTACAATGAATCCAAACAATATGGAGATTTTGAGAAAGGAAAATTCGCTCAGAGCATGCAAGATTTTCTTACCAAGTCAAGGGCTGTGAAAGATAACTATGACAGGGATACCATCGTTCATGATATGTACTATGCAGTACTGTTTACAGTAGAGGTTAGTAAGGTCTCCCTTCATTCTTAATTTGTTAGAGAAGAGTAATCTAGGCGTAGGGATGAGTCCAGTTAAGTACATTTAGGCCAGCAATATACAGCATTCAGGTTTAGGGACTTGGCTGGCTATTTATAAATTTAAACTCTTCTAGCAGGCTGAGACTTCCAAAGTGAGTTTCAAATCTAGGTAATTGTGTGCATAAAATGGGCCATATAAGCTGATATTGGCAGGTTTGGTACACAAATTGGCCGGGTTGAACTTCGGACTTTAGTCAAAACAGTTTTAATAAATAAGACTTCTCCTTGTTCACTTCTATGCCAAATAATTGATAGCAAAAGCATAACCCAGAGTTGAAAGAGTATATGTTCTATGCACTACACTTATCAGGCAGACATTTTTTATTGACTTTTCAGCTGACTTACAGGATTTTTTCATGTGCTTTTCAGAACTATGGAACACACTGGCAATCCTTAGAGAAGGCGTTCAGGGATAGTGCATCTCAAATAATTGGAACCGCAGTCCCTGGACCTGACCGCAAAATTGATCCAAGGTAGCATTTTCTTTTGTTGACAGAACCTTGACAGTTGTGGCCTGTGGTTATTCATGGCGTAATCTAAAGTTCTCCATAATCATAGGATAAATATAAGGTTTCAATTTGTATACATTTTATTCCGTGTTTACTCTTCCTATTTTGTAGGAATATCCCTATCTGTCACTTTAAATCCCTCATTCCTAACTGAAGATTGTCTTGTAGAAGGTTTTGTTTGTTTTTTTTTCCACTAGGAAAGTCTGGAATCCTTATAGTGGATAAGCTTTTTTTTTTTACTTAAAAAAACACAATTACAGCAAGGTTCATGGGTTTAGGGACCCATTTCTTCGAAGTTCAGTATGCCTATCCATGGATGTAGTGCTATATTTTAAAAAATTGATATATAAGAAAAATACATGAAAACGTAGTTGATCTTGAATAATTTTAATTTTGTTTGGTGAATTTATAGCCATTATCTACTTCACATAGAGAGCATCTCACGTTTTCCCCACGTTTGCAAGGATTTGGGTGTGAGCTTCCAGTTGTTGAATGTGTAGCCGTACTGAAAACACAGGTTAATTAGTTTAACAGGTTAAGCCTCTCTACATTAATGAAAGATGCTTTTAATTTAAGTATGAATTAATCTGTATCAGATTTTGCAAACTCGTCCATGGCCCTTATATGTGCATAAAATATCACAATGAACAGTCACACAAAAAGGCAGGAATGTGCAAAGGAGATTGCTGCAACTCCCCATGCTGTACACTCCATAATCCATTAGGTATTTATGAAAGTAATACAGTAACACTGCAATTTTCAGTACAGTTGGTATATATAATTTAGCATAGAGTTCAAAATTACAGTACAAACTACTAGGTAATTGTAAAAACAGAGTAACAGACACTACAAGGCTGGTAAAAGTATCATTGGAGGTGTTGAAACATTATGCTGAAATGGATGACATTTAAAGAAGACAGGCTTCTCTAAGACGTAGGTGAGCAGGCCTTGTTGGAGGTCAAAGCTGGTTGAGCCTGTATAAAAATCCATATATAACAGTATAGTGCATTAAATGTGTCTGGTTCATAATTGTTGGTTGTTGTAGTGCTTTCAAAATAGGACCAAGGTCAGGATATGTTGGGACTGAAGATCTAACATATAATATGTGGAGTACCTTGGCAGGAGGTCTGTTGAGAAAATAAACACGCCTCTTATATTTTATCACTAAATGAAAATGCTGAATATAAGAGGCCCACTTTAAATGGTGTTGTTTTTGAATCTTAGATTGTCAATTTAGATACGGAAGTTAGACACTAAAGTGGCTGGTGATCAATGTGGACAAATGTTTTCTTGCTAAGGATGCAATGACATCAATGTTATATGAGCTTGAACCACTGCATAAAATTCTTTGTAATTCAACTTTTCTTGAGGCAAGGTTTCCAATGGTAGCATAGTTTGGGTATCTTTAGCTAGGATGTTAACAGCCAACATATGCTACTTCCATGTATTGTAGTTCTTGCCAGAGAGCCTCTGGCTGCCTTCCAGCACATGTTTGGTAAAAAGGCCATTGGCACAAGTCACAAATCCAGAAACAGACATTGCAACAAGTAAAATGATAAATATACTTGTTCTTCCCTTCCTCAATTCAGAATTCCAGACTAAGAACACTTGGATACTGACTCTAAATACCTATAGCAACCATGCATTTCTGAAAAACACTCAGAACCACATATCTGCAATCAAACAAATTACATATAACAAGATCACATTCATTTATTGTAATCATCCCTTTTAAAGTCTTTTTATACGATTTTGTCCTCCATATGGTGCTTGGGTTTATCCTTCTTCCTATAATTTGATTATATCTCCACAAAGCACCAAGAAGGAGAACAAATTCTATATTAATTCATTTTAGATCAGTAACAGGTTCAGGTCTACGAATTCAGAAATAACCTTGTCAAACTCACATGATAAGCTGTCAAGGCCTAGGGATATTTTGTTGGTCATATCCAGCAGAGAACCATGTAGCTTGAAGAAAATCATGAGACACTTAAAACTATTCATGATGGCCCATTCATTCAACCTTTATATATAACAAGATCACATTCGTTCATTGTAATCATCCGTTTCAAAGTCAGCTTATACTATTTTTTCCTTCACATGGTAAGCTGTCAAGGCCTAGGGATTTTTTAGCTGGTCATCTCCAGCAGAGTGACATGCAGCTTGAAGAAAGTCATGACACTTAGAATTACTCATCGTGTTCCACTCATTCAATGTTTATATATAATGAGACCAGGTTCATTCATTGTTTTCATCCTTTTCAAAATCAGTTTACACTATTTTGTCCTTCATATTGTGCTTATGTTTATCCTTTTTCTTATAATTTGATGATATCTTCATAAAGCACCAAGAAAGAGAACAAATTTTATATCTATTCATTTCGGATCTTTAACAAGTTCAGGTCCACGAATTCAGAAATGGCCTTGCAAAACTCATATGGTAAGCTGTCAGGGCCCAGGGAGTTTTTGTTGGTCATCTCAAGCAGAGCCACATGCAGAAATTGATGACACTTAGAACTAAACATTTGATGTGGAAAATGTTGTTCTACCTCCTCTTGACTCATTTTGAAAGCAATTTTGTTTCTGAATCAGAAACCAATTTCAAAACTGCTACCAGAGGCAATGTTTGCCATTGGGACTTACCAGTTATCAAGCCTGCAACGCACATCCGTAATGGTCTCAAAAATCACCATCTTAAACTCTTTGCGTATATATGTCATATGCCCTGTTGCTTAGGTCTCGCTTGAACCTACTAACCTCGCCTTTTTAGAATTGATTATGAAGGTGATCAGGAAATTGACAAAAATCACTTGAATAGCAGTAGAGAGCTGATATGTTTCTACATTTGTTTATGTTAATTTGGGGATAGGCATGAGCTGTGTAAAATGGTTACAAACTTACAAGCCATTCAGCTTGCTTTCAAGAATTTCAACATAAACTACCTAATTGTATAGTTCTCCTTCAAATATCTGTTTCTAAATTTGTAATTGATGCCAGCTTTGTAGATCTGAATGAAAGTATTTATGTGACATCTTTATCCATAATTAGTTTAGATTTTTTACTATTGGTAGTTGCTCTTTAATTTCAAACTTTCAAACGGATGTTTCTCTTCATGATCAGGGAAAAAGCTGCGAAGGCTATGTATCTTTTGGCAGCAGAGATCAAGCTCTGCTGCACTGAAGCTGAAAGTAAAAGACGAAAAGCATTGAAAGAAGCAGAAGATTTATTGCGAAAAGAAGGTGAAAAAACAATGAAACTTAATCCAGTTGCTGGCGGGACATTACAAATTACCGAGTCAAGCTCCATAAGGAGAAGATGATAAACAACCATAAATTTGCTCCACTATATTTTATTCAACGAGTTTATTGGTGCTTTGATTTTCAATAACTATACTTAAGTGTCTTGTAAACAGCTGTTAATATGTCTGGTTTATGCGGGTCATTGTGCGTGTTTGAGAATCCAGTCTATCAGGTGTGCCATGTGCCCAGACTTGTAATATTAGTTTGTTTATGGTGAGAACAGCTGTGTAAAGATTATTGTGTCGCTTCTTAGATAGCTTGATTATATTAAAGAAGCTATTAATACTCTCTGATTACATTGGAGCTTAACCTTGAGCTTATATATATATTTGTATGTTGCAATTTTGTTCTAATGAAGTTTTTGTTTTTGTTTTTTTTTTAAATTCAACTACTAATCTTTTGGAGGATGGATAATCCTTCTGTGGGCTTCCGTGCTGGATGTCAATCCAATGTATTGGTTGACTGATATTGATTAGATAACAACATGTTTTTTTAATAGAAATAGTTGTGTTGCATTTATATTTACATGCAGATTTTCATTAATATGTATATTATTATGTTTTAGTTAGAGATAATTTATTATGAAATAAGGTTAAGAAATTTCTTTTCAAAGATTAATAGTAAGTCTTATTGTTTACTGTTTTGTTTTTTTGTTTTTTGTTTTGTTTTTTTTTTTTTTTTTTCTCTGGTTAATGAATTTTGTGATATTACTATCTCAAAAGATTTATAATCATTGTGTATCCAATACAATTTAGAGTTTAGAAGTCACATTGACAATTACTGCTAGGAAGCTTAAATATATGGATTCAACATGTTTATCACCACATTGCAAAACTCATCATCATTATCTATTATATCATAATACACATGATTGGACATCATCCACTATACCAAGAAACTTAAGTGAAAAAATGCAATATGTTTCTTAGTTTATCAACATTAAACACAAATTGTCTTATCCCACTAGTCTATGTGTCTATATCCTCTCATGATCATTATCACTTACAAATAGAAGAAAAGTGAAACAAAGCAAAGATCATGACACTCAAAAGTGTGTATCTAATTCAAGATCTAAGGTATTTAGCTATCATCTATCATCCTAGGGTGCTTAAGTGAGGTGATGCAAGGAAACACTTCACTATGTCCATAGCCATTATTATGGCAAAGGATACATTTTCCTAACCCACTAATCTATGGCTGAAGAGCCTAGCATGACCATTATCACTCCACAAAGTAAAGAAAAGTGAAAAACAAAATGAAGATTGACACTTGTAAAAGAAAATACCCACTGAAAAATATGATGTCTCAATGCATCTATAATTCATGAACTATGAACCTTGAAGGTATTCAAATTTTACTACATGACAATAGAAATGGAAGATTCAAGTGTGGACACAACATATCGAGAGGTTAAATCATTATGGAAGCAAAATAATAGTATATATAAGAAAAGAGAAGTATGAAAAATAGTTCTACATATCAAATCAATGCAACATCAATACATGATTAAGAAGAATATAAATTAATTTGACATGCTAAATCATTTCACTACCTAACAATGATTAAAGACCAAATCTAAAAAAATCAATTTAACTCAATACACACAAGTAATGTCATATATTTATACTACAACATAAAGAATATTACAAAAACTAAAATCATTTGTTTCCCAATTTTACAATGCAAAACCAAGACAAGTGTCTCACAAGCTCACAAAGAAAAAATTTCATTAGAACACCTTAGCTATCACTTCACACCAAAACAAGCAAAGTATTAATGTTACAAAATTATGTGCTCCTCCTTCCTTTTATAAATAGTGCTTATGAGTGAGGTAAAACCCTAGACTCGGTTCACAAATGAGAATGGGCCACAAGTAAGGGACTACACCTTGGCAAGGTCCACTCTTACCAACTCTTGTGCTCCCGACGAAATTTTTCCTACCTCAAATGTTATGACTTGCATATGCTAAGGGAAAGTGGTTACCTAACTACTCAGGCTAAGGATGGTTTTCCAAGTAACTAATTCAAGTAATGCATCCCATGTGCAAGGTAGGTAAATGTTTAAACTTGCTAAACACCTACTCTACATGTATTTATACAACAACTTAAAAATAACACATCCTTCTAATGCAATTAAATCAAGCGCCAAAAAATAAATTAAGAAAGGCTATCAAAGAATTTTCCCTCACGAGAGTCTCTCCCACTAATGTATCCCTCTCACAACAAAGTAAACGAACAAAGGGTTATAATATAATTCAATGTCTAAGGGGAGTTGGTGATTATCCACCATAAAATGAACCTTACATAAGGGGATGAATCAAGCTTTTCAACAAATAGAAAACTTCTTATTTTCTCAAACGCACATGGTCAACACCACTTGATATTCATCATGATTAGCCATCTTATCAAAACATAAATGGTCCTATCACACTAATATATACACCTTAGCATGATCATCACCTTAGAATATGAATAAAAGTGAAACACATGTATAGTTTATGACCTTAAATGTGATAACCCATTAAAAGGAATAATGATCTCATATATAACAATACAATATAGATTATCAAAACAATTATGAGGTTAAAACAAATAACAATAACTACTTTAATTAAATTAGTGTATGAATCTCATTACACATAAGATTTCATTGTTCATGCATATATTTATAAGATTTCAACCACACACATCAATAGTGATAAATGCTTGATTGCTTGCAAAAAAAACATATATGATAAACACAACTAAGATAACCATTCAACTCTTAAACACAGCAAAAACATAGTAGTACCTGATATGTTTTGACTTTTCTCATGAGAAAAACTGTGGTGGTTCAGCTTTCTATTAAGATTAATTGAAGCTACACTAGTACAAACCAAAATATTTCCTACAAAAATTTAGAAGCCCTTCTTCATATCAATGAAGGGGATTTATAGTTTCTAGTGAAAAAAAAAATATAGTAAATATCATAAAATACTAGTGTGGTTTCAACAAACCATCCTTAAAATAAATTAAAATACAATAATATATTTCAGTTGTAACAATATGACTATGAATGAGATGAAGGTTGTTCTTCCATTTGTTGCCAGAGTTCGATATATCTGTCATTGGTTTTCATTCGAGTGGATGATGAGGTTGGATGTGCATTTGTATCATAATAAGTGTGTCACTGAGTGTTGGAAGGAGATGATTAGTCATGTTTGAGAGACACCTCAACCTTAGCCACTAAATATGAGGTTTAACCAAGTAATGCCAATGGCATTCTAGGTCAACCTTTGACAAATTATTGATGCTTTCAACCTTCTTTTTCGATAAATCCTTCTATGATTTGGTTAACAATTTAACATCTGGAAAAGTATCTTCAGGGCATTCTTGGATCAATTTTACTTGCAATAGAATATCAATGATATATTCAGTGAGATTTTTGGAAATGTTCCTGGCACTAAAAATCCACATTTATGCATGCTTTAGTTTAAATTCCCATTCTCT
Source organism: Pinus albicaulis (assembly GCA_034641835.2). NCBI lineage: Eukaryota > Viridiplantae > Streptophyta > Pinopsida > Pinales > Pinaceae > Pinus > Pinus albicaulis. Next base: position 252,873,711 of record CM076578.1, read on the forward strand.
GCAAACGATCTCCTTCTTTGATTCTTCATTTCTAGGGAGATCAGTTGATCTCCTTGCAACACTATCTTGCCATAATATGTAATCAGAAATATTCTCCTTGACCTCCTCATAGTATGTCCTCAGCTCGAACTATTGATTCACTAATGAATCACCATCAAAGAACTTTTGAGGTCTAAAAGGGGCTTCCAAAGAAAAATGTACAAATAGAATAAACTTTATAAGAACCAATAGGATTCAAGATGATGATGTCAACCATGGGGGATGATTCACCATTTTTGGGGTGAAAAAGTAAAAAGATTCAAAAATAATGAAATAAGAAACTATTTTTTCCACTTGTATTTTTACTCAAATCTAGAGCGGGACTACTCGTTGGATGCAAAATTTAATTCATCATCCAAGGAATACCCATGTTACATACTTTCGATGGACCCAGCTACATGAAAAATGAGAAATAGATGAAAAAATGTGATTGCAATCACGTTTTTCATGTGTTTATCATTTTACATGTAGCAGGGTCAATCAATTGTATGTAAAATGGGTACTTCTTGGATGAGAAATCAAATTATGCATCCAACGAGTACTCCCACTCGAAATTTGAGTAAATGCATAGGGAGATAAGTTGAAAATACGAGTTGACAAAATAGTTTTTTCTTTTTGCCTCTAAAATTTAATGATCTAATCTAATCTTATTTTATTATTTCCACTAGTATTTTATAATTTCCTTAGGAGACTCATTGTATACCTCAAAATTCCACTAATGTTGATTTGCATAAGTCATTGATAGTGGCCAATTTCTGGGAGAAAATGGCATGTTGTTGAGCAAGAAGTGTGTTTAGATCTCCTGCTTCTTTCTTAAATTTAGTTAGCTTAGGGTTCACTTTCAAATGTTCAATATTTTGTTGAATTTCCTAGATTTGAGTGTCCCTGATTTTCATATCAGCTTCATGTTGAATTTTTAAGTCATTCAAATTCTTCTGAAGATCTACAAGCTTTTCTTTCCAATGTTGTTCAATAATTTTCTTTTCATTTTCAAAACCTTGTTCAAACTGCATAATTCTTTCATCTTTCTCGCTTAGGAGTTGTTGTACTTTAGAAGCTTTTTCAATAGTAGCAGTGACATATGCTCCTGCAAACTGTGAAATTCTACTAAGATCTTTTGTAAGATCTGCTTGAGGATATTTCCAAGCTACTTCAAAAGAGGCCTTACCAGGTACTAAGGCTTGGGTTTGTTCAACTTTCCTTTTTTTTCTCTGTCTGTTGACCACAAATCTATGCTTAGGACTATAAAACACATCAAGAGGAGGAATTTATTCAATTTTTAAAACAACCTCGAAGGTCGGAAATACTGGGATGATTTCTAAATCATCAATATCCAAATATTTATCGGAATCCCCAGCAGTGAGTGAGGTCCTCCCTTTAACTTTAGGGGTCTATGTAGTCTTTTCCTGCACTAGAGTCTTCAAATTTTAAACCCATGTTGTTTGTATAGCTTGGTTGAATTCTTCCCATATCTTATCAAGTTTGTTTCATGTTTGAGTTTCTTTAGTTTGTGTAGTGGATGAAGTGGCTGTCTCTTTGGCTTGAGATGAATCAATATATTTTGCTAGAGCGGTCACGACTTTATCATGTTTTGTATCTTGTTGATAAATTCTCAACAAATCCAAAGGGAAATGAGTTATCCTTTTATTCATATATTGATTAAACTTAGGCAATTCTTCACAAATAAATTGTGTTGCTACTACTTTCTCAACCTTTGAATAAATAAAATTTGATTCAAATAAATCATTAAACTTGTTTGGCTCATGCATAAGTTGTCTAATTTTTTCTCATGTTGTAACATCCTTGGTAGTATCATTAGGATCATATTATATATTGGGTACGATTGGGAAATTTAAATATTGAATTTATTTAATTTCAAGGCCAGCATGCTTGAAATTTTCAAGAGCATAAACACCATAGGAAATAGGAAAGGTAGGCCACATCGTCTTTTTATCATCTTTCAAAACCTTTGAAAGGACATTCCCAAAATTTTGGTAGGTTATTTCTTGGGCTAAGATTTCATCAGGAACATAAAGGGGCAACAAATGAGGGTTGGAAAGAATGTCTAACATCTGGATACAAGTAAAGGATTCCTATCCAAACCATCTCCCTATCGATAATAAATCATTGTTAGCTTGAGGGGAAAGTCTAGGGGTCTTCTCATCAAAGACATTTTGGTGGATAGGTAGCATAACTCCATGGAAAATGTTGTAGAAATGAGGTTGGAATTTGGATTCTTAGTGTATGTCATGATAGATATGTATAGGAATATGGTATTATATGGTCCATTTCCATCCCATAGATGTAAAATTGGAAGTGAAACAGACAACATCCATTATATAGGAACTCATGTAGAATGGGGGAACAATATTCTGAGAAAAACTGTATTTTTTACTATAACTTAGGATTTGGTTTCCTATACTATCAGAGAGTATAGTTCCCCAATCCATAATGTATCCATCTAAGCCAACATCAATTAATGGTACCCACTGGTCTAAAAATTTCTGGGTATTATAATATCCATATATTCTACACATCATGGAAGCTATATAATAGAATGAAATACATTAGTTTTTGTTTGATCTGAATAACATAGATGAAGATAGTGTGAAATAAATTCATCTTGAAAGTAGGGGAAAAATGGACAAGAATATCACCAAAAGAAGCCTCCATCCAAGCCCCAAAACAAAACGTTTGAAGGAAAGGGAAAGGGAAAGAAGATAGTGATAGCAATAAATGAGGAAGGAAATCCCTCTTGCACTCATTGCAAGAAATATGGGCATGATGAGGAGCATTGTTCGAAGCTACATCGAGAGTTAAATCCTAAGAAATTTGGTAGAAAAGGGAAATATTGGTCAGTTTCTACAACACAACAAGACCTAGGTTTTGATTACATTGATGAGATGTAGATCATAGATATTGGGATACAAGGAAAAGGTTCATTTCATGCTTGTTCAAGTTCTAAAAGTAAATCTCATGACGATGAAAGAAAAAGAAGTGAATTATTTCATATAAGATTTGTATATATGCACAAAAAAATAAATACATTATTTGATCTAGGTTCTCAAGTTAATTTGGTGTCAAAATCAATTGTTAATAAGTTGGGTTTGGAAACAAGACGTCATCTTAAACCCAGTTCTCTTAGTTGGGTGTGCTACAATGCAAAACTCAATGTCACGAAGTAATGTGGGGTCATATTTTTTATTGCTTCAAAGTTGATAGATGAGGTTGATTTAGATAGTTTCCCGCTTGAAATTTGTGGTATAGTATTGGGAAGCCCATACTTATATGACAGGAAGGAAATCTTTATCTCAAACAGTATCCTCTTGGTTGGATGTGCGACAATGAAAAACTCAATGTCACCAAGCAGTGAAGGATCATATTTTGTATTTCTTCAAATTTGATAGATGTGGATGATTTAGATATTTTCCCATTTGAAATTTGTGGGACAATATTTGGAATCCCATACTTATATGATAGGAAGGAAATATTTTTTAAGCAAGACAACAAGTATAATCTCACCAAACATGGGGTGGAATATATTTTCAGAGCTCACCGCATGAAATTCAATTCAACTCTTGTCAATGCAGGACATATGAAGAGATTCATCATCTCTAGCAAGAAGTGTATTCTCATGGTTGTGAGGAAAACAAAAATTGAGGCATATGATGTTTTCAAAGGTTGTAATCCTTCTCACAAGAAATAAATGTTTGATATTGTTTCTAGCTATGATGAGATTTTTTAGGAACCAGGTGGATTGCCTACCAAGAGGGAAATTCAGCATGAGAACCATATTCAAAAATATGCCTCTCTTCTAAATGTGGGCATGTATAGGATGTCAACTATGAAAATGGAAGAAATCAAGAAGAGGGTGCGAGACTTGTTGGACCAAGGAATCATTAAAAATAGCTCATCCCCATGTGGTTCACCAATTGTGTTGGTGTCGAAGAAAGATACATGGAGAATGTGCGTGGATTATCTGGTTATCTACAAGATCATGGTGAAAAATTGATATCCTCTTCCTTGTGTATATGATTTTATTAATAAATTGAATAGTTTTCTTTATTTCTCTGAGTTGGATTTGTGTAGTGGTTACCACCATATCAAGATTGTAAAAATTGATGTGTGGAAAACCACTTTCAAAACCAAGGACTATTTGAGTGGTCGGTAATACCATTTGGGCTTTGAAATTGCCCAACTATATTCATGCATATAATGAATAATATATTTCAACCATTCTTAGATGAGTTTTTGCTTGTAAGGCTTAGATGATATTCTTGTCTTTAGAAAAACATGGGATGATCATGTAAGACTTGCCAAGCAAGCACTAGATACTTTGAAAATGGATAAATTGTATGTAAATTTGTTGAATTGTGAATTTGGAAAAACTTATTTGGTGTATTTCGATCATGTTGTTGGAGGACTTCAACTGAATATTGATCCTTCTAAATTTTATGTAATTGTAATATGGCATAAACCTACAAATGTAACAAAAGTGAGAAGATTCTTGGGATAATTTCAATACTGGAGAAGATTCATAGATAACTTCTTATTCATTGCATCTTATTTTCATGCCCTAACAAGTGTAAATAGAATATTTTAGTGGGGAGGAAATAAATAGAATTGTTTTGACACCTTGAAGGAAAATATAAGCACAATGTTAGTACTAACCTTTCCATACCTTCAACAGCCATTCGATATTAAGAGAGATTCCAATGGATATTCCATGGGTGTAATGTTGATGTAGCATCATAACCTTGTTTGTTAACAATATAAATATGTCTCTCAATTTGTTGTTAAATATCCCACATATGAAAAATAATTGTATATCTTGGTTCAAAGTTTCAAGAAATGGAATTATTACTTGATAGGTAAGGATCCAATTATACATATAGACCGTTAGCCTTTATAGTATCTCTACTCACAGACTAAATTGCAGTAATTTCATCACTTCAGGTGGATGGGATTCCTTCAATAGTTCCATTTAGTAATCAAATACAAGAAGGGCACAATACTTATCAAAGTGTTAGATATGCTTTCTAGATATCTTGTTTATGCATCTATAGAATACCTCTTTATCTCATGATATTTATGTTGAACAATATGCTACTAATGAATATTTTAAATATGTCATGAGAGGATAACCCATGGATCACAGGTGGAGAACTAGAATTTGAAAGGAAAAGTACTCTACCATATTGGCAAGTTATGTATTTCTACAAGTGAAAGAGTCCACTGTTGGGCAGTGAAAGAGGTATGAAATTATTGTGTATTTACTCATTCTTTTACCATAGATATACTCATGTTTGCCTTGGAAAGGTAATTTATCATAGGAATTACAATAGAATTGGAAAGGTTTATGTTTAATATGAAAAGATGACTAAAGGCTACTTTTTGATTGACAAACAGGAATTCAGAGAGGTGAACAGTTGTACCAAAGGCAGGGTTGAGAATAATCTAATTGATGATCCATCAATGTTGAATCATATCCAGCCAAAGGCAAGGAGATTTGAACGAATAGCCTAGAAAAGACATGGAATAGCTCGGCCTCAGTCAGCACAAACCGAATGATGACTAAACATAGAGGAGCGAATCCCTCAGGATATTTCGATCCTGAGGGATCGCTGTTCAAAATCATCTTGTTCCTTGATTGGTCCGTCGATATTTGATGTATAAAGCCACGTCCTTTAGTGACAAGGGGATGGATTGTTGTTGAAGTTAGGAAGTGGTCGAAAGACTTTACATTTTCTTTGTAATGTAATGTTTTATTAACTCTCTGTTTTGAGAAAAACTTCTCTGTAAGACTTTATGTTGGTTTAATATAAGGAACACGTTTTATCTACCTTCTACAGTTCTGAATTAGCCCAGCACTATTTCACTAGCGCTAAGGGCCCGACTCTGGTGGAATCACTTCGCTGTTTGTATTTTAATCTTTGATTACTGTCGTGTGGAGTGCGTTTAATGTTTGTTTTAATCATGGAATTGGTTTATTGTTGATTGGATCAAATACAGAGTCATCGCTATTTCCTTCTTTACAAGAAGCACGATTCGCTGTTCGATTATCTTGCTGTTACTATAAAGCTTCGCTGACTTGTATTTGATTTGAGTTGCTGTTCCATTAGTTTATAGTCTGTTATAATTGATTGTTGCGTGGTAAGAAGATATCGACAGAATTGAAGCATAGAAATATAGTGCCTTGAATATGTTAGAATTGTAATTATTGTTCATTTCACGTTGTTGTTCCATTTCTGTTCATTACTTATTCATAGTCTTTGATTAGCAAGCAGATGAGTTGTAGTTACATGCTGCTGTTCCTTTTCAGATTGCGTTTCTTTTAAGTTTCTTTCATTGAATATGCTTTCGTTTCAATTGCTTTAAGATCTCCAACTGTAGAGGATAGAGGTTTTTGCTTCCAAGTCCCCAGATTGGTCATCTTGCATCGATTTCTAAGGGAAAGAGTTACTGCTACTACATCCCTGATCGATGTTCTGCAAGATTGAAGTAGTTTAATCTTTCCATTCATGTCACTGTAATTAGATTTATTTTCAAGCATTTGTTACTTTTGTTTTTGTTACTTTATACTACATCTTCACAACATTTCTCTTAGACAATTGCAGCCTCAGACAGAGTACACTCTTGAAATAAAAAGATGCCCCCAGATTGATGATTAATGTAGGATAATTAGGTGTTCAAAAGATACCTTTTTATGACCAAACATTTTGGCACCGTTGCCGAGGAGAGTGTATGCCATTTTAAAGGAGTAATGCACAACTGATTTTCTTCTGCTTGAGGAGAATTGGGTATTAAAGACAGAAGGTAAGAACCTGCGCACTGGGCAAGAAACACACTTGCTCGCAGCCCGCTTCATAGCAGAAGTAGGTAAGATTATTTCTTTAGGTAGGAATGAAGGTTTGTTTTTTTGAATGAATAAATCAACTAAGCGAAACAAAATTCCTCCTAAAACTGAAAAACTTAAGGGACCAGTGACCCTTGGGTGCACAACCTTTATTGACGAAATCCTTAAAAGAACTGAATCTCAGCCATCAGTAGGATTTAAAAGAACTACTTCTAGATAGCTTACTAGTTCCCTTCAGGCTACAGAGTCACCATTTGAAGCCTTTGCTGAGATACACAGTCAAACAGAGGGATTTGAGCAAGATTCCCAAGAAATTGAGAATCCTTGCATAAGTTTCCTTCAATAAGGGAACGCTAGCAATATTCGAGAAGGAGAAGGGGAAACGGGAGAAATCACAAACTTGAAATCTCCTATTGAAATTTCCCAAACAATAAGTAGCCCAGATAAGGGAAGTGTTGTTCAACTTATTCAGAACCAAGGTCCTGAATCACCTCAAACAGTAGGTCGACAGGAAATACTTGTTATCCCAGACAAAGGGAGTGCTGTCAAATCCATTCCTGCCCCTGCTCGTCAACCTAGAAATTCCTTGGAAATCCCAGAGGGATATTGGCATATCTTCGATCAAATGGTCTGGAACCAAAATCAGAATCAGCAGTAGACCTCTATGCTGCAATATCCTATAGTAGATACTGCAGTCAATGCACCCATGAAATATATTCCTCTTCAACATATTCCCACATTTCACAGCTTAACATCAGAGGACCCAGATGCGTTTTTATTTGAATTTGATGTGCTGTGCAAAGGATACGATTACACCATTGATGCCCAAAAACTAAAACTATTCCCTTCTACATTAAAAGGGGCAGCCCTACGATGGTTTATGGGATTAGGTGGGGGTGTCATAACTGATTGGGATCATATGAAGGCTTCATTTTTAAAGAAGTATCAAGATTATTGCAGGTCTCGGGAATTAAAAGATGAGATATTCCAAATGACAGCAAAACCAAATGAGACCTTGGAAGAGTATGTGGAACGGTTTCAATACAATCTTCAGAGATCCCCTTATGCATCTTTACCCTTACCTGATAATGTTTTTAAAACCACATTAATTAGGGGAATGAAAGATCAATGGGTTGAAACATTGAATATTATATGAAAGGTGATATATATCAGGAAATTTATCCTAACATCATTGATTTGTGTATCAGGAGTTTGAGGGGCAATACAAGGTTGAAATCAGTAGAACGTGATATAATCACAAGGGAAAATAAGACCTCTAATGAAGGTGTGACTCGTGCAGAGATTGGAAATCTACTAGAAGAATTTAAGACAGACATACTTGGGACTCTAACAACACAGTTCGATATTATGCAAGCCAAACAGAAACAGGCAGAAGCAGAGCAGAACTTGGCAATATTCTGTCCCAGATGTAGAAAGAAGCACAACCACAAAGAATGTCCATTAGATGTGATTAAATTCTGCGCCATTTGCACGAAAGATCACCCTACAGAAGGATGTCCTTCGCTTCCTGGCCTAAAAGCAGTTTATAAGGAGGAAGAAGAGGAATCAGAAGTGGTATGTCTACTTAATCAACGCCGACAATGGCAGCCACGACCATCAGGTATGCCAAATGATCCATTTTCTTTTCAACCTCCTCAATATAATGCTCAAAAATATAGTGGGATGTGGCAGAATCAACCATCTTTCCCTAATTGGTCACAACAACCATTTCCTCCCACATCTTGGCCAAATCAAACAAATCAAAATAATTGGCTTAGCTTTCCTTTCTACCCACCTTTCTGGCCTACACAATGGTCCCTCTCTACTTCCCAGAGTCAGGCCTGGAAGTCAAACTGGAAAAAACCTATAAATCAGTCAGCTGGATCAATTCCTCTCTCTCAACCTACACTTCCAGCTCCTTATACAAACCCCCAGACCAATTTAAGACCACAACTCCCATCCCAACCCAACCCAAACCCAAACAATAGGCCAGTTCAGTCTGTTCAAATAATGGAACCCCCAGAAGTAGAAACTGAACTGAGGGAGTGTAATGATCTTCAATTAAGGTCTGGGCACATAGTCGAAACAAAGAGAAACAATGATGACCACATTGAAGATCCGTTACCTGTAGAACAAACAGTACAAAGTGAGAAGGAAGTTCAGCAACAAAATCAACAACGAAGTCAACAACAAGTAACAACTTCCTCTCCACCATTCCCAGAACGATTAATTATACCTCGTCCATTAGAACAACCTAATTTTGATCTTCTGGGAGAATTAAAAAAATTGTGTATAAAAATCCCTCTCCTCCAAGCTATTCAAGATATTCCTATATATGCAAAAACTATTTAGGAATTATGCATAAAGAAGCCAAAGAGGAGAAGAACAACCAATCCTACTGTCCAAATAGTCGGTACCTTATCTGACTTATTATCAGGAATGGAAACACCCATCAAATATGAAGACCCAGGAAATCCTATAGTGACAGTGCAGATCAATGGTCAATCATTTCCAAATGCCTTAGTTGATTTTGGGGGCAGCAATTAACATTTTAACAACCACCACCTGTCAAAAACTCGGCATTACATCACTGGAACCAACAACAACCTTGTTGGAATTGGCTGACCGATCAGTAGTCAAACCAGAAGGTATACTACAAGATGTAATGGTATCTGTAGATTCCTGGGAATACCCTGCTGACTTCCTGGTTATCAATCCAAAGAATCGACTAGATGGACATCCGTTAATTCTAGGTAGACCTTGGTTGGCAACTGATGATTCTTATATTGGATGCCGACAAGGCAACATGACAATTACAAGGGGAAATTATGTCAATAATCTAGCCCTATATCCCCCAGCCCAGCCAAGTCTATCAATAATCAAAACAAGAAAACCACCTGCATCATATCTTATGGAGAATATGAGATCACCTCTAACTATAGAAAATGCTCTTGATTTTAAAGATCAAATAGAGGATGATATCATTAATAATTTTATTAATAAGTCACAAACCATATCTCATTTGCAATGTCACATGATCATAGCATAATTCGATAATAAAGAAGAAGAAGATCCTTTCAAATATATTCCTGATCAAACAATACCTACTACTTCTGTGAGCAATAGCAAGGTTGTAGAAATTGAGCCGGGAAAAACTTTAAATATTAATAAAAATCTCACTGCTGAACAAGAAGAGAAATTGGTCCAATTATTACGAAAATACAAAGCAGCCTTTGCATGGGATTACCCCGATATGAAAGGAATTGATCCTCAATTGTGTACTCACCACATTTACATTGAAAAATATGCGAGACCCATTCGCCAACCTCAAAGGAGACTAAATCCTCACCTTAAAGATATTGTGAAAGATGAATTACAAAAAATATTGGATGTTAATTTCATCTACCCAATATCTGATAGCAAGTGGGTCTCCCCATTAGTGGTAGTACCAAAAAAGAATGGAAAGTGGATGATATGTGTAGATTACCGTGAACTTAATAAGGCAACACAGAAAGACCACTTTCCCCTTCCTTTCATTGACCAGGTATTAGACACACTGGCAGGGAAGAAATTCTTCTCTTTCCTCGATGGCTTCAGTGGGTACAACCAAATCCAGATTGCCCCTGAAGATCAGGACAAAACTACTTTTACCTGTCCATGGGGGACATTTGCCTACCGAGTCCTACCTTTTGGCCTATGCAATGCTCCTGCTACATTCCAAAGGGAAATTCTCAGCATTTTTGCAGACTTAATAAATGAAGGCCTTGAAGTATATATGGATGATTTCACACCCTATGGGGATGACTTTGAGCCTGCATTGGAAAACCTAGAAAAAGTATTGCAAAAATGTATTGAAACTAGGCTTTGCTTAAGCAACGAAAAGTGTCTTATGATGATGACTGAAGGAGTTATCTTAGGGCATTATATTTCAGCAGCTGGAATTCAAGTAGACCCGGCTAAAATTCAAATACTCTTGTTAATTCCTACACCTACTACACAAACAGAGGTACGTATCTTTCTTGGATTTTCGGGTTACTATAGAATATTTATAGAACATTATTCTCGAATAGCCGCACCTTTATATGCACTGATTGGGAATGTTGATTTCATTTGGATAGATAAATGTGACAATGCCTTTAATGATCTGAAGAAGATCGTTTCAACAGCCCCAGTGCTGAGGGGCCCAAATTGGAATTTTCTGTTCCAAATTTCATCTGATGCCTTAGACACAGCAATTGGAGCAGTACTTGGGCAGGAGGAAGACAAGAAGCCATATGCAATTTTCTATATTAGCAAAAATCTATCCCCTGCTGAATTAAATTATACTATGACTGAGAAAGAATTTTTAGCTGTAGTTCATGATATAAACAAATTTAGGCATTAAATAACTGGGTATCCTGTAGTACTATATACTGATCACTCTGCCATTAAATTTTTAGCAAATAAACCTGTTACAAACGGAAGAGTGACAAGATGGTTGATTTTACTGCAGGAATTCGACATCACAATCAGAGATCGACCTGGGAAAGAGAACCTTGTAGCTGACTTTCTGTCAAGAATGCCAAAGCCAACAAATATAGAAGCAGTTGAAGACCACTTTCCAGATGAACATCTCTTCCCTGTTACTATTAGAACACCGTGGTATGCTGATATAGTGAACTATTTGGCAATAGGTAAATTACCTAAACATCTGTCCCTTAATGAACATAAGCAAATAATACACCGTAGTACTCGCTTCTCCTCGATTGGAGGCCACCTTTTTCATACAGGTGCAGATATGCAAATAAGGAGATGCGTTAGGGAGGATGAGGTATTTGACATCTTGAAAGCATGCCATGATGGACACTATGGTGGAAATTTTGCAGATCGTAGAACTGCCCATAAAGTTTTACGAACGGGCTATTATTGGCCTACTATCTTTAAAGATGCTAAAAAATTCGTGCAGGTCTGTGATAGTCACCAAAGGGCAGGTCGCCCTAGGCAGTCTGATGAAATGCCTCTGAACCCTCAACTAGTGATCGAACCGTTTGAACGTTGGGCTCTTGACTTTTTTTGTCCTATTAGCCCCCCATCAAACCAAAAAACATATATCCTAGTTGCAACTGAGTATGTCACCAAATGGGTTGAGGCAGAAGCTCTTTCAAAAGCTACAGAGGACTCTGTAATACAGTTTCTTTTCCAAATATTTGTACGCTATGGCCTCCCAAGGGACATAATCACAGATGGAGGACCACAATTTGTAGGTAATAAATTAGCTGAGACATTGCAAAACTACCACGTTCAGCACAAGATTACAACTCCATATCACCCACAGGAAAATGGCCAAGTAGAGAGCACGAACAAAGTAATCGAATCTATATTAACAAAAACCGTTGCCTCTCATAGACGAGATTGGGCCTACAAATTTCCAGAAGCATTATGGGCATATCGAACAACGTGGAGACCTACCACAGGATATTCACCATACCAATTGGTATTTGGAAAAGAACCCATCTTTCCTATAGAATTCGAGATTAAAACATTAAGAACAACTCAAAAGTTGGGTCTAGATTTGAATGAAGCCCAGGCTAAAAGACTGCAGCAAATTAATGAGTTAGATGAAATTAGGCTCTCTGCTCTTCAGCACACAGCATTAATTCAACAAAAAAGAGCCAAATGGAATGACGCCCATATCAAAGAAAAGATCTTCCACGAAGGAGATTGGGCACTCCTATATGATTCTAGGTTTCGGGATTTCCCAGGAAAACTCCAGAAACGATGGCTTGGACCCTATGAAATACAAAAAGTGCATGATAATGGCACTGTCACATTAGTTACCATTGATGGATCTGGACATTCCTTTAAGGTAAACGGTCATCGAGTATAATTGTATCATAAACCGCTTACCCGGGAATCCTTTTACCAACAGTTACGGGAAGATTCTACCATGGAAATTCTCGCTAAAGGGGAGAACTCCTCCTCGGCATCAATTTGATAAATCATCTCTTTTTTTTTAATTTTTGTACATAAAGCATTTTTTTCGTTTTTCGATTGTTGTTTTATGGAATTTATTTTTTTAACATTCTGTTAATATTACTGCTTTATTTCTTCATCGTTTGTTTCATGAAATTTAGTTTCTTCAAAAAAGAAAAAGAGAAAAAATTCTGTTTATTTCGTTTGTTTTATTGTTCCTTTCTAAAGGAACAGCACTGCTGCTGTTCCTTTCGAAAGGAACAGCAGTTTCGCAGACCGCTGTTGTTCCTTTCAAAAGGAACAGCAGTTTCGAAGAGCGCTTTTGCTGTTCCTTTCCAAAGGAACAACACTTCCGCATAGTCTTTTTTTGCTGCTCCTTTTGAAAGGAACAATAGTTCCGCAGATTGTTTTTGCTGTTCTTTTTAAAGGAACAACACTTTTTTTGTGGATTGTTTTTTGTTTTAAGCCAGAATTTTGAATTTTTGATTACTTTTCTGAAGGCAAATATATCATTTATATACAATCATACAAATTAAAGATTACTGTAATCAACAAATCAAAAGAAATCGTCATTTTTTTAAGAAAATTGTCTAGTAATGATAAGAAAAAAAGGAAAAAGGGGCATGATCAATAACATAACTTTGCTATTTTATTACCATTGAATTAATCTGATCGATTATTTTTATCATGATTGGTTCTTTCCCACATCCTATAATTTTCTTTGATGTTTATCTATGGAATAAGAATAAGGGCATATTTTTTTCTATTGAGATGTTTAGACTTCTTCCACCATCCCTACTCTTAAGGAGTGTTGAGCCATCCCTTATGAATAACTGAGGAAAAGCGTTGTGTGAAAAATAAAAGAAGAAAAAATATTTATATATTTCATTAATAATGATTTTGCAGATGGAGGATAGGGGGTCTCACCAAGAGCCAACCTACCGTGATCATAGGGAAGGTAGTGAAGTGGCATTCCCATTATGGCCACCAAACCAGGGAAATGGTCCAATAGACAATTGAAAAAATCAAGAAGTCCTTGGAACAGGAGGTCTCATCACGAGCCAGCCTGCCCACCTTTCACTTATTCCCGGTGAAAGGCATTGTGGTTTATCTGGTCACCAAGCCAGCACAATGGCCTCCGTCATGATATTCAATAAAAAGCACTTCCTTAGCATACATAAAGGACAATGGTTCCATGGGTAAGAAAGCAACTCTGTTAGGGTTATGTACACCTGTGGGCAACAGAGCTCTGCTGATGGTATTGGAGTCACATTTATACACATCAATAGTTATATTTAACCCTTTTCCTATATCTTTATTTAAATGTCAAATGAAATATGAATCCCTTACCTTCCCTCCGAACCTATTATACATGAAAATCATTACAAATCAATCATATTAGTTCAAAATGGTAAATAACGCAATTGTATTTATGATTATCTTATGCTATCCCTTCTCCTCATATTTGAATCATTACAAAACGATTTTCTATTTATTAACGATTCATCACATGCATTGATTTCAGTAATTTATGTAATTTGATTGAATGTATCATAATTACGCCTGATTTTTACTGTTGTACTGCTACTGTGCCACACATGCTCCTCTCAATTGACGGTCGAGGGCAACCTTTCATTCATTCGGGGGACGCGAATGTCTACATGCAAATCAAACTCCAAGATTTCCTTACCTGTATATGGACTAAAATCCCTGCATTTTAGGAAATAACAAATTTTCAACGAACTGTGCTATGCTATTCCATTGTGATTAATATGTGTTGAGAAATTAACAGAACGCAGAAATGGGAGGATGGCCAATTCGCGGTGAACCGCAAGTACTGATCGTCTCTGATGCTGCACGAGCAATTTTAGAAAGACTGGGGTGGATTACATATTTATTGAGAATGCAACAACCCCATGAAGCAATGGCCATCGAATTTCTATTGAACCTACAGGAAGGATCCTCCATGGTCAGAGGGAGGCAGATAGCTATATCCGACGAGATAATTGCAGAAGTGTCTGGAATTCTCGCGTAAGGGACTATTTGGACTCAGAAGAAGATTAGGATTCGGGAAGCCATGAAAATTTTTCAAGACGATTGATAGACGTTAGTTATCAAAGGTAAAGGAGTTCAGCCAGCGTCATTGGGAGAACCATGAAAAAATTTGGCCAAGATTGTGCAGGCTTACATAAAGTGCGACGGAAGAAACGATGTGGTAAGACCTCACCACCTTAAGCTACTAGCTGTATTAAAACAGAAATGCACCATTAATTTGCCTGCATTTTTAAATTCTTTGTTGCATGATACTGCTCGTGGTATAAGAAAAGCCCAGCATGCAGATATGGTGGTCAGCCACCATTGTCTAATTCGTTTAATAGTGAGTTGTAGCCTCGCCTAGCAACATACCAGCTGGGAAGAATTAATATTTTCCATTGATGGAGGGTTAGCTCTACCCGCTCCAAAATGGAAGAGGATGGCCGGCTCAATTTCTGAGCCTTCTACTCATAGATAGTCCCTCCGATTGAAACGAAATAGAAGGATGGTGGAAGGACTTCCGGGCAGCAGCAGCCAACCCCTGGAATTGCACAGCTCAGAGGAGGAACAACCTCCACAATTGGAGGGAGTAAGCCCTCGCACTGACGAGGAAGAGCAATTAGAGGGAGTAAGCCCTCGTACTGATGAGGAAAAGGAAGTTGAAGGAGAAATTCGGTATTCATATGAAGAGGAAGGAAGTTATCGCACCTGTGAGGAGGATGAGGACAATCATAGCAGTAATAAGGATGAAACAGAGCTGCCTGAGAATGTTATCGTAAGCCCTTTACAGGAAGACCAATTGGCCCAGATTTTGGCCAATATGAGTGATTATGCACGGCCTCATAGCCCCTTGGACCTCAATATTGATATTAATCAACTACCAGAATACTTTGTTATTGATAAAGAAACAGCTGGAGAAAAATTGAATGAAACAGCAAACCCTAGCGAAGTTAGGGTCGCTTCTTCTGAGAGGTGTGAACAAGAGAAAGAAGACACTGAAGCAGGAAGCCCCCAGGATACTACAGAGTTAACTGAGAATGTGATTCCCGGAGAATTGAGCCAAGGGGGTATGAATGTAGAATAAGAGCCTCAAGGAGAAGAACAAGAAGAGAATTTTACTGAAGGCACAGCTGATATCGGCCAAAATTCTGTTGAGCAAACAGGTTTAGATAAAGGAGCGGCTGTTCCATTAAGAAAGAGGAGGAAAATAACTGAGATTGAGAAGCTTCGCAGGGAGCGAATAAAGCTTCATAAACTAGTAGAATAGCTCAGGCAAACCATTAGGGTTCTGAGAATGAAACAGATGCCTAAGCGAGCCCCTAAGAGAAGGAGCATTGCCATCAAAAGAAGCTCGAAAAAGAGAAGAGTGACTGCTGATAGGAACTCCCAAGTTATAGAAGAAACCATACCTGAGCCTAATTATGAGGATGCAGAGCAACAAACAGCTGTTCCAACACAAGTTGTTCCAGAGGAACCGGTTTTGAGTGAAAATATGCAATCTAGCAGTCAACACACTTTCAGTGAGCCGACACTGGTCAGACTTCAAGAAGAATTGACACAGGCCTGAATAGAAAGGCAGAGACTGGAGGAAGATACTGTCCCAAGAAAAATATATCAGGAATTACAGCAACAAATGAGAACTATTCATGAAGCAGAAGCTGAAGCTTATGAAAAACGACGGAAAGCAGAGGTAAAGGCTGATAAGGTAATGAACCAACTAAAACTAGCCTACACTCAAATGGACACTCTCTGCTCCTTGTACACTGATGTCTAAGCCTGTAGATGCCCCGCCAAAAACTATGCTTTGTTTTTACTAGAAATATATTTACAATTAAAGATCAAGGCAGTTAGGGCAGGGAAATCCATAGAGCTAAAAACAATAGATGACTTGATATCATGCTGCAAACTTTATGGGATCAAAGTACAATGCCTGTTATGTGAATTTTACTTGCATAATCTAATACTTGAAAATGAATGTGAATCAAACCCTAGCCCTTTTATTGGAGATGTTCGGTTTCAGGCATTCATTTCCTTTGTTGTAAACCAATTAAAATGGCTTAAAGCCTATAACGCCTTTCAAAGGCAGGAAAATGAATTAGATCTATGGGTCAGAAGTGAACCTCAGGACCCACTTCAATTTTGGGCTAGACAGAAAATTTTGATGACAAAGGAAGGCGTTAGCCAAACTATGGGGCCTATCCACAAATCAATTATTTTGAATGGAACAGACTATTTTTCATCCATTAGGAACCAAGCTTATATAGCGGCCAAGGTCTGGTGGAGAACCTCGAGAATGTGCAAAGTAGGGAACCATTTAATTATAGAAACTTTGGGTTAGCTGCAGACCGCTTCATTTCCTATAGCCATCTCGTTTTAAAAGAAGGACCATATTGGTTAGGATGTAGGTTCTGCAGCCCTATTGCATGGTACCATGTTTCGGACTAAAAAGCTATTTATGAACTTCCTGAAGGACAGACAGAACATGTTTTTGAGGAATTAACTGCACTACATGGTTTTAGGCCTGTGGATGAAAAACCTTATTCGGCTTATTCTTTGACTGCTCTCCATGTGAACTATAGTTTTCATGAGGGCATGAAAAAGATTAAGCAGGGGGGTATGTTGGGAAGTGAAGGAGGTATGAAATTATTGTGTATTTACTCATTCTTTTACCATAGATATACTCATGTTTTCCTTGGAAAGGTAATTTATCATAGGAATTACAATAGAATTGGAAAGTTTTATGTTTAATACGAAAAGATGACTAAAGGCTACTTTTTGATTGACAAACAGGAATTCGGAGAGGTGAACAGCTATACCAAAGGCAGGGTTGAGAATAATCTAACTGCTGCTCCATTAGCGTTGAATCATATCTAGCCAAAGGCAAGGAGATCTGAACGAATAGCCCAGAAAAGACAGGGAACAGCTCAGCCTCAGTCAGCACAAACCGAATGATGACTAAACACAGAGGAGCGAATCCCTCAGGATCTTTCGATCCTAAGGGATCGCTGTTCAAACTCATCTTGTTCCTTGATTGGTCCGTCGAGATTTGATATATAAAGCCACGTCCTTTAGTGACAAGGGGACGGATTTTTGTTGAAGTTAGTAAGTGGTCGAAAGACTTTACATTTTCTCTGTAATGTAATGTTTTATTAACTCTCTGTTTTGAGAAAAACTTCTCTGTATGGTTTAATATAAGGAGCGTGTTTTATCTACCTTCTACAGTTCTGAATTAGCCCAGCAGTATTTCACTGGCGCTAAGGGCCTGTCTCTGGTGGAATCACTTCGCTGTTTGTATTTTAATCTTTGATTATTGTTGTGTGGAGTGCATTTAATGTTTGTTTTAATCACAGAATTGGTTTATTGTTGATTGGATCAAATACAGAGTCATCGCTATTTCCTTCTTTACAAGAAGCACGATTCGATGTTCGATTATCTTGCTGTTACTATAAAGCTTCGCTGACTTGTATCTGATTTGAGTTGTTGTTCCATTAGTTTATAGTCTGTTATAAATGATTTTTACGTGGTAAGAAGCTGTCGACAGAATTGAAGCATAGAAATCTAATGCCTTGAATATGTTAGAATTGTAATTGCTGTTCATTTCACGTTGCTGTTCCATTTCTGTTCATTACTTATTCATAGTCTTTGATTAGCAAATAGATGAGCTGTAGTTACATGCTGCTGTTCCTTTTCAGATTGCGTTTCTTTTAAGTTTCTTTCATTGAATATGCTTTCGTTTCAATTTCTTTAAGATCTCCAGCTGTAGAGGATAGAGGCTTTTGCTTCCAATTCCCTAGATTGGTCATCTTGCATCGATTTCTAAGGGAAAGAGTTACTGCTACTGCATCCCTGATCGATTTTCTACAATATTGAAGTAGTTTGATCTTTCCATTCATGTCACTGTAATTAGATTTGTTTTCAAGCATTTGTTACTTTTGTTTTTGTTACTTTATACTACATCTTCACAACATTGCTCTTAGACAATTGCAGCCTCAGACAGAGTACACTCTTGAAATAAAAAGACGCCCCCGGATTGATGATTAATGTAGGCTAATTAGGTGTTCAAAAGATACCTTTTTATGACCCAACATCCACTTAATTTGAGAAGCTCACACTTATCTTGTGTCTAGTCACTTTGGGGTAGGAAAAACCTTGGCTCTTTTGAAAAGGCTTTGTTACTAACCTTAGATGAAAGAAATTTTAACCAAGTATGTGAATGGGTGTATTATTTTATCTACTTGTAAGCCCACAAATAGAAAACTAGGGTTTTACACACCACTCCCTTTTCCTTCTCGTCCTTGGGAGAGTATCTCCATGAATTTTTAAGGGGAGTTGCGTTTGTCGAAAAGAGGTCATGACTACTTGTATGTAGTAAAGGATAGCTTTAGCAAGATGTGTATCTTAATTCCATGTAAAAATTAGATTATTATTGAGAAAAATTCTCAACTTTTCTTTTATAATGTATGGATCCATTTTTTACTACCTACATCTAATATCTCAGATAAAGATTCTTGATTCCTCGAAGAGTTTTTGGAAAGTTTGTGTAGAATGATGGACACCAAGATAAATAGGAGTGTGACTTTCCATGCATAGACCAATGGACAAACATAGGTCATCAACATAACAATATTTCATTTTTGGGTGTGTGTTATATTCTTTCCACGACTAGTTGGGCGAACCTACACATGATTTTGTTCATGGGGTTTGCACATGGTTTTGGGAATGATGGTTTTCGTCCCATGGTATTTTGTTTATCTAGTCAAGGGAACTATGGTTATGTTCTAATCCAAGGTTAATGGATTGGGTTTTATGAATGCTTCGGCATGTATATATATGTATTGTAACATTGAAAGGAATATAATGAAAAATAAAACTAGTAGTCCTGGTTTTGGGATCCAAGGGTAATCTTTGTGTATATTTGTTTTATGTTCTCGCCATTTTTTATTTTTTTATTTGAATAATTTATTTGCAGGTAAATTGTGTATAGGGTTAAAACCTACATTTGGTATCAAAGTTGTTCCAGCTTCAAGGATGCCTTTATTGTTGAGGGGTTTTTCTAGGGCCTATGGTAGACCTTGTTTAGTGGGAGATCTATGAGATCGATTATTGCGTTGAAAGAAGATGGCGAACAATTGAAATATAAAGATCGAGAAATTTAATGGTCAGAGTTTTGAGTTGTGGAAGCTCAATATCGAGGATCTGTTGGTTGACCGATATGAGTGGATTGTTGTAGATCTTGGTTCTTCACCAATAGGAATGTCAGCAGAAGACTAGGAAAAGCTATATCGAAAGGCGAAGAGAACAATACAATTGTGTCTCTTAGATTCAATATTATTGAATGTATTAGGGCCCGAGCTACGATGAATGCTTTGTGGGACAATTTAGGGACTTTGTACCAATCTAAGTCTCTGGTGAACAAACCATTGCTATGGAAAAAATTTTATAACCTGAGGATGAAGGATGGAGACTCGGTGACAAACCATATGAATGCCTTTAATACTTATCTGTTGATATTAAAATTTCAGATGAAGATAAGTGCATAATTTTGTTGTGTTCTTGATCAAAAATTAAAAAGGAATGCAACAAAATACATATATAACCATAAACATAGAGATGCAACAGAAATAACACTTTATTTCATTAATATCAAATAACTAAAATATGCTTACAGACATCATGGAAATAAACTATCTCAAGCAATGGTAGCTTATCTATGAGAATAAATGTGGCAGCTACATGTCTTTGAACTGTGTTGCAATGAGGCTTAAGGTATTTTTTATTATTGAAGAACAAGATAAAACCTAAACAACCAAAACCCTAATCCCAAGGGATGGAACACCAAGCGTTTGTGGGCCCCGTTAGGGTTAGTTGGGACGCAAACTTTTCAGGGTCGTAACTTGTTCATATTATCTTTTTTTGGCGTGTATGATACCTCATTGGAAATATATCTCTGAGTACTACAATATTTTCTACAAGACATTTCCTATGGCTATAGCCTTGTTGGAGACCTCAAAAAAACATTGTTTAGGGGGTCAAAACTGCTCTAGAAGTTAGGGACCTAAAAAACCGCTAAAAATAGTAAATGTTGATATAAACAAGGAAACTGATGAAACTAACTGGAGGTCTAGGTGGAATAGGAGGGTGGCCATCAATATCCACCTAGCCTCAGTCCTCCCTACTTAGGAAGCAATGGTCCCCATTGCGTGCAGAGCCTCCATGAGGTGAGGAATTTTTTGTTAAACCTGGTCCCTCATGAAACACTTGCCCTAGTGAAGGAGTTGGTCTACTCTGAAAAATCGATATATATAGATCCTCTATTTGCGAATTTTATTGATCTGCGTGTCCATAATCTAATAATTTGTGGCATATTACATGCATTTTTGGTTTAACTCTGTTGGTGTGAGTTGTTCTGCAATGTCGAATGTGTCCGTTAATGTTGGAAAGTATGCTCGAAGGTAGTCCACATTGAACAATGGGTGCAAGCCAAGGAATGGAGGAATGTTGACCTTGAAGGCCTTATCCCCTACAACCTTGGTGATGGTGTATGATCCATATTGGAGCAGGAGAAGCTTGCAGTGGGGTCCAAAGAGGTGCTCCTTTTGCAAATGTAGCCAAACTTTGTCGCCCACCTAGAACTTGTGTAGCACTCGATGTTGATCATGTCGCTGCTTGTACTTAGCATTATATTTTATAATATTTCATGGAATTGTTGGTGGATGTGTTGAATGAAATCAATGAATTTTTTAGCCCTGCCAGCCTCATATTGGACATGAGACGAATCTACCTAAGTAGTTCCAAATGGTATGGCCACATCAATGGGACATAGTGGTTAAAATCCCAAACCCGCCTGAAAGGGGTTATGGACAGTTGAGTTATGGAGATTTTCATTGTAATTTTGTTGGACATAAGGGAGGATTCCATCCCATGTGTGTGGATTCTTTGAGTTATACATGTTCATAATGTGTACAATCATCCTATTAACGACCTTTTTTTATCCATCAGTTTGGGGGTGGAAAGTGGTGGACTTAGTGAACTTGGTATCCATCATTGACCAGATACTTGACCAAAATTTACTTAGGAACTTGTTGTCCTGATTTGAGATAGTGGATTGTGGGATCCCAAAGTGGACCCACACTCATTCAAATAAGAGCTTAGTAGTGGCTTCTGTTGCTATACTCTTCATGCAAGCTACCAGAATGACCATCTTAGAGAATTTGTTGACGACCATGAAAAGACAGTTGTTGCCATGATTAGTAGAAGGAAGACTCGAAATGTAATCCATGGATATGGATTCCCAAGATCTAATCAGAGTAGGCAGAGGAGTATATAGGCCTTTCTTCTTAATGGTCATTTTTTCAATGGCATAGGCAGTGTAGGATCTGATGTACTTCCCAACATCATGTCTAAGGTTCGGAAAATAAAATTACTTCTGCAGTACTGACATTGTTTTCTCTACCCTGGAATTTCTAGAGACCCAACTGTAGTGTGCCTCCCAAATCATCTCGGCACAATCGCTTGAAGGAATGGAGAGGTGTCCTAGGTGGCATAACAGTGCATCATATAGGTGATCATTTGGAACTTGATTTCCTTCCAGTAGCATTTGGTATATGTTGTTGAATTATGAATCGCCCTTGTAAATAGTCATCCACCCCAAAGTCTCATGCCCACAAGAGTCGAGCACAGTAGTCAATGCCATGACCGGAAGTCAGCTAAGGCAATATGAAAAAAAAATTGTGTTTCCCTTCTTGTACTTAATGCTCAAATGGAACTATTTTAGGTATGTGGGTGTTGAAGAGGTAAATCCCTACTAGCCCAGAACGGGTGTAGCAAAAATCATCAAATGCTACAGCGCAAGTTCCTAATTGCGAATAAACAGACCAACAATGGAGGCCTACCTGGAGTCCAACGCTATGATTCGTAGAAGAGACGGTGTTCCCATTCCTTAGCCTCAACAGATCACGATCCCCACGATCTCCGTGAATGGACACTTGCACATGCAAGAAACAATACGAATACAAGCATAAAATCTAGAATACGCAACTATATATCAGTCAGAAAGGATATAACTCATCATTATCATAAACGAAAGACCCAGCGGAACCATAACCAGTAGTCATTCATTAATAAACAATCGAAAGAGAGTACAACCAATGTTCTGACGCTGAGGTCTCCTTCGGAGGGGTCTCCAGTAGAACACGTCTCGCAAAGCCTACCAAGGATGGGACAAGCCTCTCTTAGAGTCTCTCGACGATAGTCTCCTTGCTCGAGTTTGGTCTTAAGGGAAGAAGGAGGGCTCTTGCAGCATAAGGCTCTTGGGAATTTGGGAACTTGGAGATTCAAGACTTGGGCACTTCAAGACTAGCTTGCAATGGAAATGGGCAAGCTTTTATAGATGGAGGAAGGGGAGTTGGGATCCCTATAATTGTGGGATTGGCCCTATCCTCAAGGAAGCTTCCATGAGAGGTGGCAAACCACTTCCCCTACATGGAATTCCCGGAGCCAAACCTCCCAACTCAAGATAGATAACAGTTTCTGAGTCTGTTGAAACGAAACTTCCGCCATTTTATTTTAAAAAACACTCCTTAAATTGGCTGGCGCGACTGCGACTTTGGGACAGAGCGCCAGTTGGCGCGGCCTCTTTGTAGGATTTTCCCTATTGGCGCGAGTGATGAACTGGCTACCCGCGCCAATGCAAAAAGGGGTGTTTTTATGGTTTTTTGCAAGGAGATGTCTTCAGGGAAATTGAAGCTCATGTTTAGAGGAATGCAATGATAGTGGTTTCAAGGCATGACATTGCTCACAGGTCACAGAATGGGCCCTCCAATGTGCGGGACGGGGAATGGTAGGGACGATGATAAATTACTGTGTAACAGATGCCCCCTAAAGCATGAGGCCCGAGAGAGAGAGAGAGGGGTGAAATGCTTTACGAGAACATGTCCAACTGAAACTCCGCCGTCAGAAAACCTGCGTGGAGAAATACAGCTGATATCTCAAGTACATGATGTATATGTGGTATGGGCGCAGCCATCCATAACAGAGTATACAATAATCCAAATCCAAGGTATGGACACAACCATCCAGTGAGGATCGATAAATAGACTCAGGTATGGTCGCAGCCATCCAGTGAACAAGTCATGTAAATAATCATAATAATCCACAAAATCGCAGCCCGGATTACAACAGACACAATCCAGGGTCTTGCGCTCCATCCCGACCCGAACAAAGTACAAGTTCAAGCATGTGAATGAGTGGGCTAAAGTCGAACATGCAAGAACATCGCCTGATTACCAGCCAGTGATGAAAGTTGTTAACAAAAGCGAGAGGTACCACCAATAATGACGATGGCCCTCAAGGTACTACAGGTACAATCTACGGCATGTGAATCAATGAGCTGGCGTCGAACACTCGTAGAATCACTCGATCGGAGGCCAATGATGAAAACCTCACGTCGAATGTGATGAACCTGCCATTGAGGCATGCAGGCTCCAAGGTACCATAAGGGAGTCTCTAGATCAGCTTCCTGGATAATGAGCTGAAGTCGACAGGAAGTGACCTTGATCGAAGGTGGGCCATAATGTTTCCCACATCATCGACATGAGACAGAGGAACATGATGTTTTGTTGTGAATCAGGACCATATGAGAATCAGAGGAATGTTGATATTTGCAGAGGTCAACTTCTCTTGAACATATAACGGCACAAATAGTGGTTTTGGAAATATTTGACATCAACGGATCAGAGGTCATGGTGACGAGGCAATGAGCAGAGGAGACGCAAAAAAATATTATCCAAACCCACGGAGGCAAGTGAAAGAACGAGATGAGATATCCCCAATCTGACACAAATGCAGACAAGTGCCATATTCAAGAGCAACATACTGCCGACACGATAATGATGATGGTTCCATTTTTCCCCCACCATTTCTGGCGAGTACCCCAATTATTTTTGATAACAAGCTTGAAGGGGATAGCATATGCTTGTAATATAAGTCCGCCTTTCGGGCGAATCCATCCTAGTGCATTTAACGAGTCCTAGGAAGGAGGAACTCGGAGAACGTCATTTCGACTGAGTCCGATGTCATCAGGGTTTAACGAGTCTGACAAAGGAAGAACTCGGCATCTTTTCATGTTTAGAGAGTTTGAAAAGACAGCAGAAAAGTAAACTCCAAAGGTCCCTTTTCGTAAATAGTTTCTCAGATCCGAAAAGGTAGAAAACAATATCCAAGAAAACCTCCTAGTCGCGATAGGCTAGGGTATTCCTTTTTCGTAAATAATCCATCCCAGCCCGAAAAAGGGGTAAACGTATACTGGGTAGATGTCGTTTTGCAGCCACTTTAACGAGATTGAAACGACAAGGGCCTAGGAAATCTTTTCATGTTTAGAGAGTCAGAAAAGAGCTAAAAGATGACTCTAAAGTGACTTTTTCGTGTTTTTACCGAGTCCGAAAAAGTATAAAATACAACTCGTTTCGCCGTTTACGTTGCATAAAAACCTATTGCTACACAGAAAGGCAAGTGTAAAATCCATTTTCGACAAAACATATGGAATATTAATGAAAAATGACTTTTTAAACCTAAATAGAGCTCAAAAAGTTATAAATAAGTCGAAATGGTAAAAATAAAATTACTTTTACGTTTTACCTGAGTGAAGAGCAACATTGGTCCATTTACTGTGCAAACTTCTAGCGGCGATTGCGACCGATGTAGGCTACTATTCAGAGTTCTGTCAGTTCCAGGTACGAGGCGCTTCCTCGTACTTCATTTCAATCCATTTTTTAATAGTTTTCCATTATGCAATAGACTTCTGTGGCAACTTTTTTAATTTTTAGGGCTCCGCTCATTGGCGTGGGTATCGGGCACGGACCCGCGCCAATGGGCTTTTATATGCAAAGGGATCATGCCAACTGGCGCGAATGTTCCTAAAACAGTCGCGCCAGCTGCCGAACCTAATTTTCCGCCTAAAAATTCGACATTTTAATCAATTTGAATGAATTTTGAAGCTTAACAGAGATCTAATTTAAAGGTTTGTGACCATGTTGATGTAGGAAACCGAGCAAAATGGTGATTGAGTGGAAAGAAAAAGAGCATGGGGAAGAGGATGAAATGGCCATGGAAAATGAGGCCTGTATGAATGCCCTCAGAAACTGCGGGCTCAAGAAATTCTTCCTGACACCTTGTTTACAAGCTCAACCTGAGCTGCTTCAGTACCTGGTGAGCATTTGGGATGAACAGGAACAAGTATTCAAGCTACGAGACCAGGTGTTAGAAATGGACGTCTCTGATGTGTACTTCATAACCGGAATGTCGCGTAGAGGTCCGGTACCCATACTGACTGGGAGTAGACCGTCTGGTGAGAAAATGGAGGAAGTGATGGTACGAGTGTGCCCAAGGGCACAAATGGGATAAGGGAGTAAAAAGGTGGATATCCACACTATCCCAGATCTGGCACTATGAGTAGTGATACATACCATCATGCGAGCTGCGGGGTCGCAGGCACCGCACGAAGTGACGAAAGCCCAACTCTTACTGGCTTCAGAGTGCATGAGTCCCATACTGTTTGACTGGGCCACATCAGTAACGATCAACATCAAGAGACAGCTGACGAGATGCAAACAAGCCAAGCTGAAGTAGTTTGGCTACAGGTCCATCCTGGTATCGTTCATTCTGGAATGATTACCAATCTTCCAGGGCCAAGGGGCCGTTGTAGCGGAGCCGATACCACGAGAGCCGAGAATGGCTCGTTGGGT
Source organism: Pinus albicaulis (assembly GCA_034641835.2). Classification (NCBI taxonomy): domain Eukaryota; kingdom Viridiplantae; phylum Streptophyta; class Pinopsida; order Pinales; family Pinaceae; genus Pinus; species Pinus albicaulis. The sequence goes on from CM076578.1 coordinate 252,900,333, forward strand.
AGCACTTATGCCTAGAGCAGGAGGGGGCCAACAGATGTCTTGAAGGCCGGAGTTTTTTGGGTGGTTGCGGCGCCAGTTGATTGTAGTTGAGGACTGGCCTTATGCCGGGACAGACTTTACTAGAGACCCAGATCTCCTACTGCCGGAGGGAGAGGATTGGGACGAAGAGTTGGGTATGATATGTTTTTATTTTATGTTTTATGATTTTTTTCGTTAATACATGTCCGTTCTGACAGCAGTTACATGTGTATGCAGATGTTGGCCCAGAGAAACCAGCCTGGATGTCTCCTATCGCACGGAGAACTCAGCTCGTAGTCGATCCTCATGAGGAGGGTGCGGAAGGAGGAGAGTTGGTCCATAACCTTGAGGGGATCGCCCGAGGGATTCCAGACTACGCCCAGCTGGCGGATGTACCGTTAGCATATCAGAGACATACAGTGAGAGTGCCTAGTCGCCTCCACCGTCTACTGAGACGCCTAGTGCGTGCGGTGACTTGTTATCAGGAGCACCACGTAGACTAGGATCCTAGGGCTTTATTTCATGCATATTTTTTAGAGACGTGTCGTCTCCGGATGTAATAAGACGAACATGTATATTTTTTGATCTTATGTGACACACGCTAGGTAAACATTTCGATATCTATCTATATACATATCTATTCCTGGATGGATTTTCCTTTCACATGTGATGATGTTCTTACAAATTGCACAAATGTCTATCTAAAACCATATTAGCTACTGCATCTGTTAGTGTATTCATGTGCCGGGGTATATGTTGATATGTAATATAGTCAAAATTTCTTTCCAGTAAACGAACATGCAGATACAGACGTAAAATATGTGGATTTCTTACTGAATAGTGACCATTGAGTTGTGATACTACGAGTTGTGAGTCTAGATATACAAGCAATTCACGGATACCAAGGTTTACAGCCTCAGTTAATAATTCTAAAACAACACTATATTCCACGATGTTATTTGTAGCACGTCCCAGACACACACCTTGCAGGTTCACCAACTCACCAGCAGGATCATAGATTACCCAGGCTGCCGAAGACAGATTCCTGGTACTGCAGGAGGCACCATCCGCGAACCCAACAAATGGATTGATGGACATCTGCACAATCAGGAAGACCCGATCAACAGAAAGACGTTTACATTGCACACCACACCACACATGCACACAAATGAATAAACACACCTATGTACACACACCACACAAAATGACTTTAAGCGTAGTATTTCTTCAGGTACAGCCCATTTCTGGGTTGTGCCAGCGGAACTCCTTCATAATATATAAGCTCATAGGCCCCATTTTTTAATACCCATTTAACTATGTAGGGCCCATGCCACATGGGTTGGAACTTCCCCGCCCCAAGCTTATCGTGAGCTTGATCATAGAAGAGGACAAGGTCCCCTTCAACGAAGGAACGTGGTGAAACAGATTGATCGAAATGGGCTTTGACCCGCTTTTTTTGTGCCTCAATAACTAAGGCAGCTAAGCGGCGGGTTTCATCTAACCATTCCAGATACAGGAGACGCTCTTCTTCAGCAGAAGTGTCGGGTAGAAGTTCTACAGCTAATTTCAAAGAAGGAATCTCGCATTCAACCAGAAGAGTGGCTTCCAGACCATACACCAGTTGAAATGGTGTGAATCCAGTTGCACTCTTAGCAGACGTTCGGTAAGCCCAAAGAGCTGAGAACAGTTGGAGGTGCCAATTTGATTTATGAATCCCAACTGTTCGTTGAAGCATGGTGACCAAAACCTTGTTCACTGCTTCAACCTGGCCATTTGCTTGAGGGTAATATGGCGTTGAGCTATCGTGGCGTAAGCCCAACCTCGATGTCAGCTCGGCCATCATATAATCTCGGAAATGTGTACCATGGTTGGTAACGATGGCCTGAGGAACCCAGAAACACGCGATGATGTGGTTGAAGATGAATTGAGCAGTTGTTTTACCGTCGGCCGCAAGTGTAGGCATCGCTTCGGCCCACTTGGTGAAGTAGTCGACAGCTACGATTATATACGCATGCCCCCCGGCCGAATGAGCGTTACACGTCATAAAATCTACGCCCCATTTCGCAAAAGGTCCAACGGTAACAACAGGATGCAAAGGAAGAGGGGGCGCGCGCATCTTGCGCTAAAACACCTGGCACGCGTGGCATTTGCGGACTGCAGTAATACAGTCTTTGAATATTGACGGCCAGAAGTATCCTGCCCACAGAATCTTTTCAGCAGTAGCATATCCGGACATATGTCCACCACAGGCGCCACTGTGGCAGTCGTTGAGGGCCTTTTCAGCCTCTTCCAAGGTAAGGCACCGACGGAGCACCGAATCTACTCCAAAACGGTATAAGGTATCTCCTACGATACGGTAGGGTTGAGACTGATGCCGAATTTGACGTCGGGCATCTTTAGTCAACTCAGACCGAAATGTGGAGGTCTGAAGATACACAATGATATCGCCATACCAAGGGTCACGAGTACTGATGAGGAAAAGAGTTTCATCCGGTATATGATCTTCAGAGTGTGAAGGAGTAGAGTCTGTAGGGAGAGAGCATATAAGATCCGCGAAAACCAGTGATTTAGTTGACTTAGCGGTGGTGAACTCTAAGTCAAACTCCTGCAGGATAACGATCCATTTGGAGTACTTGCCCCCCAGTAATTGTCGAGAAATAATATACGTCATGGGGTTACAGTCTGAAACCACGGTAATCGTGCGCAGCAGGATGTAATGGCAAAAGCGCTGCACAGTGTGTATGGCAGCTAAAGCCAACTTCTCGACGTGAGCATAGCGTGTTTCCGTGTCGAGGAGGTTCCATTGCAGATAATAAACAACATGTTCATTACCTTCATCGTCATCCTGCACCAGAACCATAGCTATGGTGCTAAACGTGGCGGCGAGATACAAAGTGAAATCGCGGTGATAATCAGGAGGACGAAGCAAAGGAGCATTAACAAGTAACGTCTTCAGCTTCTCAAAGGATTGCTGAGCAATTTTGTCCCAATGGAAGGGAACGTTTTGCTTTAATAGGCGTGTGAATCCTTTAGCCACCTTCGCGTAGTTCGGGATGAAGCGCCAAAAGAAGTTCGCTTTTCGTTGCAGACTCTGCAACTGATATAGTGAGGAGGGTGATGGGAGATTGATGATAGCCTCAACTTTTAAAGGGTCAAGGCGAATTCCGTCTTTGGAGACTATGAATCCCAACAGACGGCCAGAATCCACATAGAAGACGCATTTATGAGGATTAAGCCTAATATTGTAGCGCCTACAGCGAAGGAAGATCTGGCGGAGGTGTTCAGGGTGGTCCTCTCGCCTAGCTGAATGAGCTGGCAAGTCATCCAGATAAGGCTGAACGATATGGCGAATGTCATGGAAAGCGTAAGACATCGCACGCTGGAAATTGGTTCCAACGTTCTTCAAGCCGAACGGGAGTTTTTTATACGCGAAAGTACCCCACGGACAGATGAAAGTAGTCTTGTGTTGATCCTCAGGTGCAATATTGATCTGATTATACCCCGAGAAACCGTCCATTAAGGAATAAATCTCACTTCCGGCACACTCGTCGATGATCTAGTCTATGAACGGAGTGGGATAGTTATCATTCGGACAGGCGCGATTGATGTCGCGATAATCAACATAGACCCTAATAGTACCCTAATTTTTATCGACAGGGACAATGTTGGAAACCCATTCTGTGAGGGGGATGGGATAAATAAAGCCTGCGTTCAGAAGTTTTTCAACTTCTGCCTTAATTGCAGCGGCTTTACGAGGATGCATGCGACGCAAACGTTGGCGCACGGGCTTCGCACCAGGGTAGGTTGGAATCTCATGCACTACGATACTAGGATCGATCCCAGGCATTTCCTCGTACGACCAGGCGAACACATCTCTGAATTCTTTAAAAAGAATAGTATAGACTTGAATCTCATCAGGAGAACAAGTCACTCCCACGTGAATATTCTCAACGACCCCCGGTTTAACAGAGATGTTGATCGGGATGGTTTGAGTGATGTTACTCAGGTTACCTTCCGAAAAAACCTCGTGCGTCAAGATGGGCGTTTGAAGAGGAGGGGTAGGAACCTGAGATGCATAACGCTCTAGACAATCTGACATAGCCCCCAAGCTAGGCATGAAAGAGGAACGATGATGTCCATCGCCCCAAGGCAGCTCCTCGAGAGACATAGTTTCAATGATGGATTCGTCGGAAGGAAAAGTATATTTTAGAGGATCAGGTGAATCGGCCTAACCAAGCCAGGGGAATTGAGAGTTGACATCTAGAGCCATGCTCAAAGGAGCATGCTGAGGAGGATCAGATGTGGCAACAATTTCACAGTAGCTAATCTCTACTGGAGTTAAGGGCATTGATTCTCCAAACTCAAACACCTGCTCAGGCGTAGGGATGAGCCAGGGGTCATCAGACCTGGAAATCATGTTAACTTGAGCGGTGTGCGGTGGTGGTGTGGGAAAAATACCCATGAGGACGGGGTCTTTGAAGAGACCGGGCCCTACACTATCAGGGGGATTTGGAATTTGATCCACATATGGGACGTTGTTCTCAGAGGTGGAGGTGAAGAATGACAATTGATCCACCGTAACGATTTTTCCCTCGTGAGGGAACTTAAGAAGTCGAAAAACGGTGGATGGCACGCATAGCATGGCATGGGTCCAGCTGCGGCCGAGAAGTATATTGTAGTTGAGCCTGGCGTCAACCACTTCTACCTCTACGTTGACAGTCTTCCCCTGTAAAGTAATCGCTAAACTCTCGAGAACACCCAGGGGTTTGGATTCCCGACCATCAAATGCCTCTAGGGAATTGGGAGATGACGAAAGGGTCGGAGAGCCAATGGCCTTCCAACAAGAAGATGACATAACACAGGTAGAGGCACCTTCATCCACAACGGCCCTATGAATGTTAAGACCGTTGATCCCGACTTGAATAACAAGAGCAATCTGATGCGGAAGTCGGGGGGTGAAATTCTCTAAGTCAAAGGTGAGAAGACTCGAATCAGCGGGATCAATGCCACCGATTGCAAACAATAAAGCCTTCTGTTGCGAAGGACAACTTTGAATAACTTCTAGTGCAGACATAGCAAAAGGCGCCTGTGCCAAATCCTCAACAATGCTGTAGTGCTGAGCGGCATGGGCATTCGGATTATAAGAAGATATTCGTAAGACACCTTTAGAAGGTGGCTTCACAACGGGTTCAGGAGTAGGCTTCTCGATTTCCAATGAACCGGAGACAGGTGGGGGAGGTGGTCCATCCACAACTGCCTTCTCGGGTGCCTGCCGCGATTCGTTGTAATCCTTCCAACGCGTAGCGACAGAGATAGGTGCAGCACCATTCATCATGAAAACTTGGGACCCAAATGGTGCAGATGGTGAAGGTTGTTCAACCATCTGGGTCTGTTGAGATGGGAATGGCTCTTTAAGAACTGTCGCAGTCCCTTTAGAGCCTTTGAGAAGTTGACTAACCTTAGATCGCCATGGAAAATCCTTGGTATAATGGTCTCCTTCACAAATGAGGCAGGGGTACTTCGGTTTACGTTGAGAACCATCCTCAATACAAGATTTGGATTCTGGCTTTGGGGCGTCGGATTTGGATTTACCTTTGCCCTTCTTTTTCCCCTTGGAGGTTTTCTCCATAGGATTGGCATGAACGGTGTTCACCTCCGCGGTTTTGCCAGAATCGGACGGGGCAGGATTAGCAGGAGTATTGTTGGAAGAATTAGACTTCTGCTTCCCATTCGAAGATTTCTTCGAATTCTGAGACACGGAACCAATGACACCATCCACTGCAGGGGTAGGTGGGGCCTTAGAGGTTCCGGACCATGGAGCATCAGGAAATATATCGTAAAGCGTGTCGGACTGAGAATATACAAGATCCAGATATTGGGCACGCGCAATGGCTTGTTCTTCCGTCACACACGCTCCCATCGCAATATCTTGGGCGATTTTGTTCACGAAGGAGGTGGTGAACCAGTGAGTTAGTATTTGATCAGGTATGTGAAACTTGATCAGTCTACGACGGCGCCGCCACTCATGAATGTGATCAGAAATGTGAGTGGCCTTGTCCTGCTTCAAAGAAGTCAGGAGGTGCATCCCGGCTTCATAGCGAACCGGTAACTGAAAGTGCGTCAGAAAATCCATGGCTAAGGAATTAAAATCTTGGAAGATGCCACGGGATAACTCAATGTACCACTTAGCAGCAGCTCCAGTCAAAGTGTGCTGGAAGAGGCGAAGACGAATTGAATCATCGACCCAAGAGTTGGACGAACACCAAAGATGATATGTCATCACATGCGCTTGGGGGTCCTCTCCAGCTTTACCCTCAAACTTGGGGCAGTCACCTGGTATCTTGGTAGGAACCGGAGGCCAATAAGGATTATGTAAAATCGGATCATTGGTGAGTTTTGAAACATTCGGTAACTCCAAGGTGGCTAGGAATGGCAATGGCCGATTGACCAGCATGCCAGGCCCGGGATGAGGACCGGTACCTATACTCCACGTTGGTTGATAATATCCTTGCCCCCATGGGTTCTGTCTCGTAGGATTCTGACTGTAGGGGGCGTAGGTCGTATAACCAGACTGATTTGGTTGCTGGTAACCAGTGTGTGGGGCTTGATAACCAGAGTACGGACCCTGATTATGTGTCGGCCCAGTGTAAGCAGCATTTGGATTTGGCTGCTGAGTATAGGTAGACCCAGGTTGATGAGGATAATACTGAGAACCTCAGGGCTGGTTATAATTCGGTTGAGATTGACCATGAGGATAATAACTGCCCTGAGGATGCGTCAGCTGCTGATAGGTGGAACCCTGCGGAGCCTGATAACTAGGGCACAACTGTTGATTTGGCTGCGGCATTGAATAAATCGGCTGCTGGGCAGGGTTAATGGAATGAGCGGGTTGCCCTGAGTGAACAAGTTGACCCGATTGAATGGGCTGCCCGGATAGACAGGCTGCGCCGGTTACGTAGGTTGACCCGGCTGGAAAGGAGCTCCAGGTTATGCCGGATGGGCCAGTTGGCCTAGAGGCGGAACACCAGGTTGTACCGGATGGGCCGGTTGGCCTGGTGGAGGAATAGAGCCAGGTGTTTGCTGGTAACCGGTTTGACCTGGAGCAGGATCATAGGATGGTCCCGGCTGATATGCAACGTTGGAAACAACAGGATACTGCGGTTGCATAGGCTGAGAAGGCTGGATTTTCCCCCCAGGACCATAGACCGGTCCTGGTTGGTACCCCAGCTGAGGCTGCACAGGTTGACCGGAAGGGTTGTAATACTGTCCTTGAGGACCGTACGATGGCCCTTGCTGGCCCGCAAGGTAGCCTTGCATTGGCTGTCCTTGTGGGTCGGAAGGATAGCCAGGTTGGCCCGAAGGTTGGCCTTGGAAAGGTTGCCCTTGCGGGTTGTAAGTCTGGTTATAAGGTCAACCTTGAGCATGGAGGTGAGCCTCAGGAGCGGGTAGACGTAAAATGTCTCCGTGCTCATCATACTGATCGGGAAAAGCATACACGGGTGTACCATCCTGTGCATAGTGCGAAAAATAAGAGCGATTGGGATCAATGGAGGACGGACCAACCTCGGGGTTCGGCTGTTGTAAAGACAACCGACACTCCTCTGGAGAGATGTTCTCCGATATAGCAGTCGCTAAATAAACGTCTTCAGGAGGCGGCATAGCCCTCATGGAGGGTGCCGTGACAACGGGTGCAGAGGCGGCCACACAGATAGTGGGTCGAGCGGGTACAGAAGTGACGGGTGTCTGAGGAGACATCCCCAATGAAGGAGTAACCGGCCTCATAGAATGATCTGAGACTCCCATAGAGGCAACGGCGGAAATGATCTGACCCAGGGATCTGTACCCTGCTGGCAATGAGAGACCGGATGATGACATGATCGTAGGTTCAGAGTCATCTCCTAGAAATAATCTCCGAGGAAAGAGCTGATAGTCTTCACCAGACGCTAGGATTTCCTCACTAGAATCACTCATGATTGAGCCTGCCGCTAGATCTCGCAATAGACGACGAAGACTAGGAGGAAAGACAGTAGCTATAAAAGGCAAACCCGTTGTAAGAGAAAGGAAATCAGCTCCTAATCTCAATTCAGAAACAGGGTCAGAAAAGGGCCAATTGAACTCAAATGGTCCCCCAAAGGGTTGCTCAGAAACAACGGGCTGTTGTGGTCCAGCAGAGGACTGGGAAACCTCTGATGAATCGTCCGTATGAGGACTACCAGTAGACGAAACCAAAGGTTCCGCCACTGTGGTAGCAACGATGAGAGAAAAATATCAAACACACACTCGGGCTGAAAAAGTGTCAAGACACACAATCAAACGGTTAACAAGCATAATTTAACAAGGCGTGTGATCGTGGGTGATTAATTTTTTACCACATTGAAAAATAAGAAACTCCACCATTTCATGTTTTAAGAGTCGAGAAACGGTCGAAAAGGTGACTCTATCTCTTTCAGATTTGACACAAGCGTGAAAGGACAAGCGCTTGGTGATCCTTTCAAATTTAGGGAGTCAGAAAAGATCAAATGACTGCTCAGGAATACTAGGCAAAAGGGTGTACCAAATAACCGTGAATTGCAATATACACCTTGGTTTCAATAATGAAAGAGAAATCAACCAAGGACTTTCCGTACGTGCAGGCAATCTCCCCGAATGCTGTGTTCGGTGTATCACGGGTATAGGGCGGCAGACTCGGCTTCCTATGGATAAAGGATTGAAACCTATTGGGGTCTCCCTTTATATACGCGACGGTACGGGGAGCACAAGTCCGTACTAGTGCTGTCTAAAGCCAAGAGGCGAACGACAACTACTAGGTTTTAAGACGCCGGAACACGTCTCTAGCCTAGACCTCTAAATGTGTTTCGTTAGATTTCAATGCTGCCTTAGTGTAAATTGAGTAGATTTTAAAGTTGATCTTCAATTACGTTTCAGTTTTCAGGCCCTAACGAATGTGTTGTCTCAAAAATCTCCTAAATGCAAAACTACATTCCACAGTACATCATTTCGTTCGATGAAAGCTAGCTACAGAAGAGTTGAGAGCTTTTTACACAAACAAAATGATCAGAAGACAATTAATGATATCTCTAATGCAACTAATGAAACTAAAAAATTTTCTTTCAAATTTACTAATTACTAGCAAAATAAAAAAGATTTCAATTTGCACTAATCAACCAAAAGCAAAAGAGATTTTTCTTATTTTCAATGTTTGATAGCTAGATGCACTAAACAAACCGAAAACAAATGAAAAGAAATTCAAGAAATGATATTAAGAGAGTAAAACGAGCAAATTTCACTCAATGGCACAAACAATCAGATCTCAAATCGACCAAAGTCTCTCAAAACCAAGAAAAAGTCCCAAAGGCTCCAATGGACTGTGTGATCTAGGCCCAAAGCAAGACCAAACGAAATTTGAATGAAGAGAAGAACAATCACCCAAAAATCGCAACAAAATGGTAAACAACCACTAAGAGAATGCGGAGGAGCAATCAGAGAATTGACTGGACTAACAAAAAACCAAAAATCCTAAGGAGGGCTCGACACACAAAGCCACTAGATGCCCTAGGGCTTAAAACATGAAATCGATGGAGAAAAGCAAACAAACAAAGGATGAAGGAAAAATCTCAATCAAACAGGACTCCAACACACTCAGGTAGCCGAAAGACCAAAAAGAAACACACTGACCAGGCCCAGAGAGCTCAAAACTGAGCGAACCCTAATGCCTCACAGGATTGGGGAGACTGTGAGGTTGTAACTGGCGCCAGAAAGCAATTGGCGTGGGAAATACACAAGCAACCTGCGCCAATTGGCGCGACTGTCGAGCTAAAAAGCGCGCCAGCCGAGTTTCTCAGCCAAAAATAAAAAAGAACTACTCCAGAAGTAGATCAATGATATCCAAGCAAACCAAGAAGCAAAAACAACAAAAGAACCCAGCCCACAAGGCTAACCAAGCAAGGAAAACCGAGAAACAATCAAAACTAGACAATCAAAACTAGACGATCCCCAGTGGAGTCGCCAAATTGTTGAAGAGGTAAATCCCTACTAGCCCAGAACGGGTCTAGCAACAATCATCAAATGCTACAGCGCAAGTTCCTAATTGCGAATAAACAGACCAACGATGGAGGCCTACCTGGAGTCCAATGCTATGATTCGTAGAAGAGACGATGTTCCCATTCCTTAGCCTCAGCATATCACGATCCCCACGATCTCCGTGAATGGACACCTGCACATGCAAGAAAAAATACGAATACAAGCATAAAATCTAGAATACGCAAATATATATCAGTCAGAAAGGATATAACTCATCATTATCATAAACGAAAGACACAGCGGAACCATAACCAGTAGTCATTCATTAATAAACAATCGAAAGAGAGTACAACCAATGTTCTGACGCTAAGGTCTCCTTCGGAGGGGTCTCCAGTAGAACACGTCTCGCAAATCCTACCAAGGATGGGACAAGCCTCTCTTAGAGTCTCTCGACAATAGTCTCCTTGCTCGAGTTTGGCCTTAAGGGAAGAATGAGGGCTCTTGCAGCATAAGGCTCTTGGGAATTTGGGAACTTGGAGATTCAAGACTTGGGCACTTCAAGACTAGCTTGCAATGGAAATGGGCAAGCTTTTATAGATGGAGGAAGGGGAGTTGGGATCCCTATAATTGTGGGACTGGCCCTATCTTCAAGGAAGCTTCCATGAGAGGTGGCAAACCACTTCCCCTTCATGGAACTCCCGGAGCCAAACCTCCCAACTCAAGATAGATAATAGTTTCTGAGTCTGTTGAAACGAAACTTCCGCCATTTTATTTTAAAAAACACTCCTTAAATTGGCTGGCGCGACTGCGACTCTGGGACAGAGCGCCAGTTGGCGCGGCCTCTTTGTAGGATTTTCCCTATTGGTGCGAGTGATGAACTGGCTACCCGTGCCAATGCAAAAAGGGGTGTTTTATGGTTTTTTGCAAGGAGATGTCTTCAGGGCAATTGAAGCTCATGTTTAGAGGAATGCAATGATAGTGGTTTCAAGGCATGACATTTCTCACAAGTCACAGAATGGGCCCTCCAATGTGCGGGACGGGGAATGGTAGGGACGGTGACAAATTACTATGTAACAGTGGGCCATTTTTTATGGTGATCGGTCTGAAACTTCCCTTGTGTCTGTATGAACTGCAAGGGTCGGTGTTCGGTGTGGATGATTGTTTCCTTCCCCATAATTTAATGCTTCCAATGTCGACGAACCTACACAATGGAATACATCTCTTTTTCATAGGTCTGATACTTTCGGATTGTATGTGAAACTATCTCACTGTGATATTCCATTGGATGCCCCTGCTAAGTAAGAACTACACCAATCATATAGTTTAAGGCATTTGTCTCAATATCAAATGGTTGGTGCAGGTCTAGAAATGTGAGCACTGGTGCGGAGTAGAGGTGATGCTTCAACTTAGCGAATTCCTTATGTTGGGATTCATACCAAAAGAAATTTTATTTCGCTCCTCCATTGTTGAATTGACTCAAAAGACAAGTGATATGAGATAATCCCAACACAAACATGCAGTAAAATTTGGAAAGACCCAGAAAGCCGCAGATATTGTTAGAGTGGTTGGGACTGGCCAATCTCGAATGAGTTGTATATTGGTTGGGTCCACATGCACACCCCACTCATCAATGATGTAACCCATATATTTAACCTGGATCATACCAAAAGTGCATTTCTCCAAATTGGCACACAACTTGTGTTTCCGTCGGGATTGGAGGACTAGCCGAATATGAAGGAGGTACTATTCCCAACCATGGCTGAAGATCAGGATGTCATCCTAATACACTACCATGAATGAGTTGGTGAAGGGTCTCAAGATATCATCCACCAGCCTCAAGAAGGTTGTCGGGGCATTCGTCAACCCAAAAGGCATGACTAGCCATTCGAAAAGGCCCTCCTTGTATTTGAAGTAAGTCTTCCACACATTAGAGGGTTCAATTGGTACCTGGTGATAGCTTGACTTCAAGTCAATCTTGCTAAAATATTTCACCCCTTTGAGTTGGTTCATAAATTCATCGATCTGTGGGATTGGATACCTATTCCAGACAGTGATCTTGTTCAGCGCTCGATAGTCAATACAGAGTCTCCAGGTCTCGTCCTTCTTCTATACCAACATGATCAGGCTCACATAGGGTGTTGAAATTAACCTAATGTTTCCTTTATAAAACAATCCTTAATCTACCTCTTGATTTCATCATTCTCCATAACATACGGACGATAGATTGGTCTATTGGGTAGCTGTGCGCCTGGGGTCAGATTGATGGTGTGCTTGACCTGGTAGTGTAGAGGTACCCCTATGGGTGAGGTGAAGATATCCATGTAATCCACCATGACCTTGTCCATATTTTGTTGCGACGTAGGGGAGCCCTGTTTTAGAAATTTGAATAACTGATATATTATTCACCGATATTCTCCTGATCACACACTATTTTAGCTTCATGCATAATACAAAATCTCTTCTACCATTGATCATCACATGCGGAAATAAAATCAACTGCATGCATATATTAAAACCACAAACAATCACAAATATGAACACAGTATTTAATGGGAAAGCTTAAAGCTGAAAACCCCAACTATCTGTATATTATATTTCATGGAGATCATGTAACAATCATAGTGCAAAAGCTCCTCACAAGCTCTCATGCACACCCTCAATTGCTACACACTATCAAGCTAGATCTAGCAAAACACATGCTCCAATATTTTGCCACTTGATAGCTAGCCTCTATTGCGTAATAAATGCTATGGGATGGCTTCATTAAATAGATAAACCACCTGGCTTGTACTGCGCAATCGTCATGGTCTTCTCCACCTATCTGTGTGTTGCAAATAGCAACAGTGTAGTCACAATTGATAGTTAACGTGCTCTTTCACCTATTTCTGCACTGGTCTCCACTGAAACTGTCCATGCACTGAAGTTAACTGATGCATTCTTTAGTTTATTAATGAATTTATAATTAGTGAATTAATTAATAATTAATTCACACCACTCTCACTAATTGTATCAATTAGTTAAACTAAATACAAATAGCTCAACTATGTTTAGATTAGTTAAACTGAATACAACTCCACTAACTTCCTCAATCAACTCCACCAAACTCTGTCACATGAGTTCTAACTCAAGTATCCATGCAATAGATCCAGTTAACCCTTAGGAATAGCATAATTCCTTCTGTCAGCTCCTGTGCCACATCTGTGCACTTAACTGAAGTGCTCCAAGAGAATAAGATAATGTTTAGAGTCCAAATATTATTAAGAGCTAATAATATTCGACATATCTATTTTTAGACCGGCAATCTAAAAATAGATTCCACCCAATATGTCTAAAAATAGAAGTCCATCTATTTTTTCCGACTTGACCAACCATCCACAAATAGCATCCTGCAACTCATAGAACATGATCCATATGTCTAAAAATAGACATAGTCCAAAAATAGACTTTGCGCCAAAAATAGCCTGCGGGCCCACTTAGTGAAGGCGACTCCTTTCCACTAAGCTCATCATCTTGTTGAAATATCAACACCTGTCTCAAGGTCGTGACCACAACATTCTTCTTTTCATCAGGGTGAATAATAAGGAAAACAAATTTCCCAATTTAGAAAATTCAGCATTGCTTCACAGCGATCAAAGAGATGGCGGTAGGCATGATACCTCCATTATCATGTACAACTTATTGCCAAAAGTAATAATAACAGTACAAGGCCTAGATTCATACAAAACATTCCACTTCCACAAGTATGGTTTGCCTAATAATACATCACAAACTTCACGAGGAGAAACATCACACAATATCTCATTTATGAAGGGATTAATGTTGTAGGGAAGGCATCATTGTTGGATGGCGTGGAGATCTCGTCCTTGGGGAATCCACCTGATGGTGTAAGGTTGCGGGTGGTTTGTGATCAGTAGGCCTAGTCGCTTCACTAACTCTGCCAAAATGAGGTTTTTTCAACTCCTGCCATCGACAATAAACTATAGCAGAGAACCGTTTACCCACATCTGGGAATCGAAGAGGCACTCCTCCTCCTCTGGATATTTCGTTTCATCCTTATAGATATTAGTGGTGGAAATGGTGGCACTGGGATCCACATGAATAATCCTTTTCCCTTTGTGATTCCCCTTGTCAGGTTCTGACTGAGAGTCAAAACATGCATCTAATTCATAAGCCTTCAACTCAGACACTAGTGACTTCTCAGCCCATCACTCACTTTTGTTGTGAATGGGGCTCTTATGGAACTCACACCACTTTCTCATGTCCTTATTTGTCTTCGTGGTGTTTTTCTTTGCTTTCTACTTTAGCGGGTTTTCCTAGGTTGCCCCACCTTGGATTTTTCCTTTGTTCTATGGTTTGGGGGTGCCTTTCCCTTGCTTCAGATTCACAGATCCAAAGCCTCGCTTCTTCTATTTAAATTTATACCTGATCATGGAAACATATTGGTATGTAGCACGAGGAGAGTAGATGTCGAGGAATTCCATTTCCTCCTGAATTTATCTATGTAAGAAAATGTGGTACTTAAGCACAAAATGTTTCTTTGATTCCTTAATACCCAACTTTGTGCGTAGGGTATTGAACATATTCGTCAACTCATGCACATATTGATCCCTTTGGTGTCATGGCGTATTCCACTATATATACTTATCCTCATATCTCCCCATGATGTAATATAGTTCCTTGATGGCATCTTTGAAAGAATTCCAAGTGGGTGTGGCTGAAAGTTGTGAGGGTTCTCCCTCGTCCCTCTGTTCATAGTAGTTTTCCCACCATTCCTTGACATGGGGAGCATCTTTGAGGATTGAAAATTAATGTTTTCCCTATTGGAAAAATCATGAACCAAAAGGGAGTGGTGCCTCCAGAGTGATTTCCATACGAAGATGTGTCGCCTATGGGCATCTGCCGAAGGATCTGGGTAAATGTTTCCGTCATCGTTTTCCTTTTTTGCTTGAGGGCTTCTTCAAGAAAAATTATGAAAGGATATCCTACTCCCTCGTATTTTTTTTCTTCTATTATGGGAGGTTGTCGGGGTTTGCGAGGTTGGTCTTGAAAATATTCAACCAGTATGAGTCTTAAATCCTTATAACCTAACCTCATTGGGGTCATGCAAAGAAAAATAGAGAAAGAGTAGACTGCTCTGATAACATTGATCTGAACTTAAACAGGAACACAAAATAATACATATATAAACATAAATAAAAATATGTAGCAGAAATAATACTTCATTTAATTAATATCAAAGAACTGAAATATGCTTATAGACATAATGGAAATAAACTAGCTCAGGTGATGGTAGCTTATCTATGAGAAGAGATGTGGCAGCTACATGCCATTGAACTATGTTACATGAGGCTCAAATGAATTTTTATAATTGAAGAACAATAGAAAACCATAAACAAGCAAAACCCTGAGCCCGAGAGATGGAACGCCAAGAGTTTGTGGGCCCTGTTGGGCTTAGTTGGGAAGCCAACTTCGTCAGGTCGTAACTTGGTCATATTATCTATGTTTGGCATGTACGATACCTCATTGGAAATATCTCTCCAAGTGCTATAGGATTTCTATAGCCCATGTCTATGGTTATTGGCATATTGTACACCTCAAAAAAATGTCGTTTATTGGGTCAAAATTGCTTCGGAAGTTCAGGATCCAAAAAACTGCTAAAAATAGTAAATGCTGCTACAAACAAGGAATCTAATGAAACTAACTAGAGGTTTAGGTGGAATAGGTGGGTGGCCACCAATATCCACTTAGATCATTTCTCTACCAGATTCGTGGTATAGTTAGGTTGTTGCAATAGGTAGCAATACAACTACCTTGAAATGTGATGAAATAGTCTCATCCTTACTGTCAGAGGAGATGACACGGAAAAATAAGGAGAGACAAAATGGACATGCATTGTATGTACAGGGATGGTCCCGGAACACAAAAAAAAAAAATCCCTCGGGTGGGAGATTTAAATTTGGAGGGTGATTTAAATCCTCAGGAAAACCTGTAAAGGTGTGATGGAAATTTGAAAAGGAAGCGAACTACAAAAAGGATTGTAGATCTAAATATACTGAGAAAGGAAAGAGATATGATGATGCTCCTTTTGCAGAGGTAAAAACCACTTCGGATGAAGGAGGGGATGTGTACATGGCTTCTTCTTCAATTACACATGTAGATCATGAGGCATGGTTGATTGAATCGAGTGAATCCTTTCACTTCACTCCCCATAGGTAATGGTTCTGTGAGTATGAGAAATATGATGGTGGGGATGTCTTCTCAGGGGATGAAAGGAAGGCTATAATCCTAAAATGTGGAAAATTCAAGCTAAATTTGTAAGGTAGAAGGATTAGAAAACATCGTAGTGTTCTTCATATTCTTGTACTATCCATAAATCATATTTTTGTAAGCAAGATGAATTAGGCAGGTGTAAAAACAATGTTCGAGAAGGATACCTGCAAGATGGTTCAGGAGCACTGGTATTGATGTAGGGAGTTTATATTGGAACTATGTACAAGATTTTGGGTAGAATTGTTATTGATTGTTGCAACAGTTATATGGCTCCTGAAAGTGGAGCAACAAACCTAGTGGTCTCTGGAGAAAATACCATGATATGGCACCAAAGGCTTGGATATATTGTATAATATTTGGTAATAAAAATTGTCCTATTTTTAACCTCCACTTTACCCCAAAAATCACCAAAACCTTATGTTTTACCCTTGGAACCTACTTATTCCTATACCTATTTTAATCCTTGTACTTATTCCTGCACTTCTTTCGTGATTTTCGTTATTAAGGGTTATATGAACTTAATTATTAATTAAAAATATTAAATAGCTTATTTTCCTTGCAACTTACATTCTTTCTTTACTAAGGTGATTTGATAAAAAAATATTTTTAATTGATGTGAAAGGTGGGTTGGTGCAGGAATGATTCATGCATCGTCTGTCGTTCTTGTACTCATGGGGCAGCTGGCAACACCAACATGGTTCATCGCTTATGGGTGATACATCTTAGAACTTGCACGCATTCTTTGCCAAAAGATCAGTTACACTTTGTTGGGCTTGGAGCGTTGAGGAAAATATGGAGGAGGATAGAGTTTCGACCGAATACCCTCGATTTAGTCTTTTTGTCAACAACAAAAAGCCTAAGATAAACACTTGTTTGATTTCTGTTGTGGCCATGAGCCAAGTGATGTATATTTAATATGGTTTCTAGTAGAACTAGGTAGCGATACTCTGGAGAATTTTTGTCTTATAATGTAGTATTGTTGTGTCGCCACACTTTTGGGTTGGATCTAGTAATACAAGGAATTATGTCAGTTATTCATTTCCTATTCTAATGTTTTATGTGATGCATTTTTTTAGCATTTGACTTTCCAAATATCATAACAGGGAAACAAGTTGGTTGGATAGGGCCCAACCAACCCAGCTCGTTCTCCCTATTTTGTAAGATGTATTAGATCTATTTTATTATGCACGGTTTGAGCAAGAAATATTTCGTTCTTATATGTAGTTTATAGGTTCTGTCTTCTTCATAAATCATGTGTGATTCAGATCCGAGGTGTGTAGGTGTGGGTGTATTAATTTATTGAATGTTATGATAGCACTCCTTTCCTTTGATACATTGTATATTATTTTCCTTTATTCAAAGGATGTGTTTTAGTTTACTTGCACCAGTGCATTTTAATTCCACAAGTGAAGGTTGCTTCAGTTTACTTCCGCAAGTTAATTTATTTTCTACAAGTTAACATGTTTTCCTTATGAAAATCGTGTTTTACTTATGAGTATAAGTTACAATCATTTTAACATAAAAGGGTAACTTAAGGTTGATATATTTACATCTCTCTGAGCGTTAATGAAACAATGTTCGCATTGTAAAGGATATGTAATTGTGCATATATCTCTGTGGAAGTAACCCAATTTTAAGACTCGAATTCAGTAAAGGGACCTATGAACCAAAACCTCCATGTTATAAGAGTGCAGATCTGGTTCATTCAGAAATAGTCATCTCAGAAAGAAAGCATGCCTCATATTTAGATTAGATGATATTTTTTCACACAAAGAAGTTTCTTGTTGTAGCAAAGTTTTTCATTTGAATTTGGAAGTACTTCTTACTTCTGAATGAATGTATAGATAAGGAGTCCTTTGGTTATTTGAAATTATTTCCTTTGCTCTGGTTTGCCTTGTAATTACTTTCTAGTTAGCACACTTTACATTTTATGCAAGTAGTTTGGAAGCTAAGTACAAGAATATTGATTTATTAGTACATAAATCTTTGTTTCGGTACAAGAACTGATACCCTGGTACAGGAATAGAGTACTCTGGTACAGGAACCCAAAATTCTTATATGAAGGCCGAAATACTCAATGTAGGAACATAACATAATTATGGTGTCGGAACGCCGCTTTAGTATAGGAATATCGTTCCAGTGCAAGAACGATGTTGCAGTGCAGGAACGATGATTTAGTCAAGGAAGGAAAACTTGTAACAAAGACAAATGCACCTAATATTTTGACTACTTTCTTGTCTTTTGACTAGACTAAACTTAGTCTCAAATATCTATTTTTCATTGCTCGGGATTTTTTATATTGATTGGAATTTCCTTTCATTGAGTTTCTGAAAAGTACTTTCTTTTTCATTTCCAGCACCAGAATTATCTTGGTATTATCTGTTGTGTGATATTTTGATTCTGAAAATGTAATTAGGGAAGATAGGAACAGATTTAGTGATGGCTCATACCATTTCTTTACATTTCATGTGCTACGTCTCTAAGCTTATGTAGCCTCAGGTTGAAAATTAAGTGTTGAAGGAGTTTGTTGAACTAAAACTCCAACACCCAACATTTTTGCGCCATTATCAAGGAGGTTTTAAAGATTTGGTGATAATGTTATGATCTTTTTTTTTGTAGTAGGGGTAATTCTACTTTATCTTTTTATACAGTGTGTTTCTATTGCATGAAGGATTCTTGTTAGTGTTGATTCTTTATTTGCAACATTTTATTCGAGATTATTTTTTTCCTGTAATTTTAAGTTTTGTCATTTTTGGTTTGATTATTTTAATATGAATGCCTAAAAAAGGTAGGGGTCTGAAGCCCAATAAGGGCCAAAGAAACATTGATAAATCTAAAACTTTTTCTCATATTGGGCCTTCTTTTGCAGGCAAAAAGTACAAAAAAACACAGACCCATCACGCAAGAACTATCCACTTGGACTTTGGAAACAGTAGTCCGGGGGTGACACAACCAACCAAGGGGAAGAAGGGAAATATTGGAATTCAAACTAATTTGGGCCATATTAAACCTTCTCATTTTGTTGATATTGGTTCGATTGGAGGTACAAAAATGGCAGATCACAAGGACCATGTTGAGGGGACTGGCGAGAATTGGATAAATGAGGAGCAATCCACCTTTAGATTTATGATCATGGATACGGACATAGTTGTGCAAATGAAGAACAATCCACCATCATCTCCTCCTCATTTCCATGGTAAGGTACATGAAGACCCATATTATTTCTTATTTTAATTTGATACATTATGTAGAAGCTATGATTACTCCACAGATGCCCAAACGTTAAAGTTATTTCCTGTAACTCTAAAGGATTCAACCTTGCACTGGTTCATGGGGTTGGGAGGGAATAATGTAGCTTCCTGGGAACAGATGAAGAGAGTATTTTTGTTCAAATATCAGGAATATTTCAAAACTAGAGAAATGCACGATGAGATCTTCACCATTGTACAAAGTGATGATGAGACCTTGGAAGATTATCTAGAAAGATTTCTATATGTCATCCAAAGGTCGAAACAAAAATTTGATCCAAGTACTATTAGAACCTTGTTCTTACGTGGGCTTACTGATGATTTTAGAAACAATTTGAATTTTTTAGGACAAGGGGATATTGTTTAAAAATATTTTGATCACATTTGTGACTTGTGCAGGAAGCTCTCACAGAACCAATCTATATCCTGTAGAGGAGTTTGAAGTAAAATAATAAACTTGGATCTACAGATTCTATTATCATTGGTTTGGAGAATCAAATGGACAATATGAAAATTGAAATAATGAACATTGTTAGCAAAAAAATAGACTCTTTGAAATTTCAACAAAAACTTGTAGAAGAACAAGAGTCATTGTCTATTTATTGTCCGAAGTGTAGGAAAAAGAATCTTTTAATAGAATGTCATGTTGATGCTAACGGTCCTAATAAATGTGTGATTTGTGCAGGAAAGCATAGTACCAAGGAGTTCCCTCCTTTACCAGGATTGAAAGCAGCATTTGAAGGAGAGAAATCTGAAACTGAGCCATTACGTGCTATGGGAGCACGAAAAAATTGGCCTCAAGTAGGTATAGCTATGGTTCCTTAACATGCACCACATTTATTTTGTTATAATGCACCACCATATTCCTATCATAATACAAATCACTCTCAAACTTGGCAGCATGGGAATCATTTTTCGTATGAGCAATCTCCTCCACCTTGGAAACAAGGATGGAAGGGATCAACCTATCCTCATTATTCCTATCCTGCACCCATGAAATCATATCCTCCTACATATGCACCTTATCCAATGTCACAACCATCATCATCAACCTTACCTCAGCAGAGTCAACCTATGACACCATTACCTTTACCTCCACCTTTTTGACCACCCCAACTACCTTCTCAACTGGTACCAAACCCAAATAATAAGGTGGTTCAAATGACTAATTCCATGGGAACAATTCCTCTACCCATATATCACACCATGTCGGTTGGGTTCAATGACCTTCACTTCAGATCAGGGAGGGTAGTAAAACCAGAAAAACAAAAGTAGCCTATGGTGATTATTGATGAGAAAGGTGAGGAGGAAACTCCTAATAATTCAAAAGGATATGTCACCATTCAGCATATACCCACACCTTCGGAGCTTTTTCCATATTCCTCAAACCTGCCTCGCTATCAAGAGAGGCTAGTTATGGAGAAGAATTACCCCACTCCCGAGTCTAGTATGGCTTCAGGACTTAGGAATATTTTTATAAAGGTCCCTTTTCTTCAGCCTATCAAACAGATCCCCATCTATACAAAAATCATTAGGGAAATTTGTCTTAAGAAGCTAGAAAGGAAAAGAGTAGAACCTTAAACCATTTAGTTCGTTGGAAGAGTAGTCAAGTTAATGACAGGATTCGTACAAATGGAGAAATATATCAATCCTCGAAACTCAGTTGTTTCTTTTTTCTTTTTAGATAGGTGATGTCCTTGTATCCAATGTGTTAATATACCTAGGGGAAGCCATTAATGTTATTACTAAGCAAACCATGGATCAACTTGGGTTGGTTCAAATTCATCCTACTCCTACTGTGCTTGAACTTGTAGATAGATCCAAAATCAAGCCTGAAGGTGTGTTAGATGATGTGGTTATTTCAATCAATTCTTGGGAATACCACGCAGATTTAATTGTTCTTTGGCCAAATAATCCTATTGGAGGACATGCCTTGATCCTTGGACGACCATGGCTTGACACAACTAATGCTTATACTGGGTGTAGTTCTGGTGATATGTATATTTCTCATGGAGATAATAGGAATAAATTCACATTATATCAACATGCTAGATCTCTACAGGAGCTACGAGATACCTTATGGATAGAATATAGTACTGATGAGGAGACTCAATTTGTTTCATTGATACATCATCGCATAGAGTCAACTCAGGAGGGTGAGATATGAGACTTCTTGAAAAATCTAGATACAATGCCAAATTTTGACTCACTTCGTCAAATATTTAGCCTAGATTTTCAAGAAAGTTACAATTCTCAACCTTCTTCACCACAAATTCTAGCAGCACCTCCCTGTACTCTCTAGCCCAAAACCACTCTTGTTGAGATTAGTCCATGCAAATCCTTACACATCAGCTCATACCTGGATTCATCCCATTAAGAGAAGCTTGTGAGTTTGTTGCGACACCATCTTGATGCCTTTTCATGGAGTTATGAGGACATAAAATGCATCCCTCCTTAAACTTGTACTCACCATATTTATATTAAGGAGGGAACCCAACATGTTCGACAACCCCAAAGGCACATGAACCCTGCGCTAAGATAATTTTTGAAAGAATAATTACAAAAACTCTTAGAAGCTAATTTCATTTATCCTATATCTAACAACAAATGGGTCTTTCCATTAGTGATAGCCTCGAAGAAATATGGGAGATGACGGATTTTCATTGATTACAGAGAACTAAATAAAGCCACTCTCAAGGACTATTTTTCCCTTCCTTTTATCGAGTAGGTGCTTGATACCTTTGTCGGTAAAAAGTACTTTTCATTTTTAGATGGCTTTAGCAGTTACAACCAAATACAGATTGCACTTGAGGATCAAGATAAGACCACCTTCACATGCCCATGAGGAACATTTTCTTATCGAGTGCTTCCCTTTGGGCATGTAATGCCCTAGAAACCTATCAAAGGGCAGTTTTGGCTATCTTTTTTGACCTCGAGTGTGTGGAAATTTACATGGATCACTTTTCAGTATTTGGTGATTCATTCCAAGGAGCCCTCAAAAACTTAGAAAAAATTATATTTCATGTCAAGAAGCTCGCCTTGCTTTGAGTGATAAAAAAATGTAGATTAATGTGAAAATAAGGAGTAGTTCTTGGTCATCTTATCTCTGACAAAGGTATCTAGGTAGACCCAGCTGAAATATAGGTTATCGTATGTCTTCCTACACCCAAAACACAAATGGAAGCGAGAGGATTCCTGGGACATGTGGGCTTTTATCGTAGATTCATTGAGCACTTTTCTAGGATATATACCCCTCTTTTTTTATTGCTAGCTAAGGATAGTGAGTTCTCTTGGGCTATGGCTTGCCAACAATCTTTTGAGGAACTAAAGGAAAAACTAGTACATGCACCAGTTCTGTGAGGGCCTAACTAGTCCCTTCCATTTCATATTTCCTCCGATCCCTCAGATACTGATATTGGTGCAGCTTTAGGACAAGAAGAAAACCAACAATCCTATGTTAATTACTTCATCAGTAAAAACTTGTCACCTGCTGAATTAAATTACACAGTAACTGAAAAAGAGTTTTTAGCCATGATTTTTGCGATTAATAAATTCAGACACTATATTACAGGATATAAAGTATTTGTACATACAGAAAATTTCACTATAAAATACTTAATGAATAAACCAATGACTGGTGGAAGAGTTACTAGGTGGTTACTTTTATTACAGAAATTTAATGTTACTATTATTGATAGACCAGTAAAATCTAATGTTGTGGCTGATTACCTTTCTAGATTAAATAATCCTAGTGAATCAATTCCTATAAATGATGATTTCCCTGACGAACATCTTTTTGTTGTGTCAACGAATTCCCCATTTTTTGCTGACATAGCCAATTATTTAGTCATGGGAAAGACACCACCTCACTTATCTGCTCTTGAAAAATAGAATATCATCCAAAAAATTTCTTCATACTCATGGATCCAAGGGGACCTCTTTTACATTGGGCCAGAACTTATCATTCGTAGATGTGTAAGAGAGGAAGAAGTGTTTGAAATTTTTAAATCTGCCCATGATGAACCTTGTGGGATCCATTTCGTTGACAAAAGAATTGCATGCAAGATCTTATGAGCTAGCTATTTTTTTCCTTCCTTGTTTAAGGATGCCAAAAAATATATTAAGCGATGTGATAATTCTCCGAATGGGCCATCCTATCCAAGCCAATGAAATGCCTTTATGTCCTTAGGTTATGATTGAGCCCTTTGAAAAATGGGCTATTGGTTTTGTAGGAAAAATATATCCAACATATTTAAATAAAAATAATATCTTGGTTTGTACAAATTTTGTTACAAAATGGGTAGATCCTAAACCTGTTTCTTTCGCTACTGAAAAATAGTTGTTGAATTTTTGTTTAATGAAATTTTTACTATATTTGGTGTTCCTAGAGATATTTTTACTGATAATAGAACACATTTTGTCTCTAATCTGGTTTAGGGTGCTATGGATCAATACAAAATTTGGCACATGAAGTATACATTGTATCACCCACAAGAAAATGGCCAGGTGGAATCTACAAACAAGGTGGTTGAATCCATCCTCACCAAAACATTAAATCTGCATAGGAAGGATTGGGCCAGCAGGTTACCTGAAGCTTTATGAGCTTACTGAACCACTTGGACGAACAACACGTGGCATACACCATATGAGCTAGTATATGACAAACAATTCCTTTTGAAAATCGAGTTCCATATAAAAACTTTCTGAACTGCAGTTCAATTAGGGTTAGATCTCTCAGAAGCACAAAAAAAAATTCTATTGTAGTTGAATGAGTTGGATGAATTCAGAAGAGATGATGTTCAACAGAATTTTTTAATACAACAACATCATAGGAAATGGCATGACAAGTTCATAAAAAATAAGTAGTTCCAACCAGGTGATTGGGTACTCCTTTATGACTCTAAATTTAAACATTTTAAAGGAAAATTCCATACACACAGGATGGGACCTTATGAACTGATTAAATTTTTTGAAAATGGGGCAGTAGAAATTAAAACTATTAATGGGTGAGAATTATCATTCCTTGTGAATGGGCATAGAATTGTATATTTTCAGCCTCTCACAAAGGAAGACTTCATGCAGCAAGTACAACAACAATCTAAACTAAATATGGTAGGTGGTTGTGCCAACCTATTATAAATATAATTATTCCTTTTCCATAAATAAAATAAAAGAAAAAGAAAATAAAATTAAAAAATGACAAAAGTTAAAAAGAAAAAATATTTTGCATGTGGTTGTGAAAATAAGTTTACTGACATGATCACAAAAGGATCAGCTTGAAACCAACATATTGGCAGGAGGATCAATATTTAATAAAATGAGAATGTTGCTTGATATTTATATATGCTAACTGTCACCGAGAAGAGGCAGGTTTTTAAGTGCAGGAACCAAGCCCTTATCCAAGTTCCGAACAGCTGAGATGAAAATATTAATGCAAGCAACACTCAATTCCCGCTACACTTATTTTGGGTCACATTATTCAGGCAGGTTTTGAGGTGAAACTGTGCCTTTCTTCTTATTCCTTTTTCGTAAAATTCCCTCTATAATTCTTCTTTTCTGTCCTATTGAGATTGACCATTCATTTATTTAAAAGAGATTGTCCCTATCTGATTTTGTTTTTCCCTGTCCCTTTTTCTCATGTCCCTCTTGGATTGGTCTCACTCTTGAATTCCTTGATGATTTCCTTCCCATTCTGAAAATTCACCCCTATCCTGCTTCTTTCTTCCCTCATGAACTAGATTGCAGGATTTGATAAGAATTCATGTATCAGATCATAAGGAGCATGATAATACAAAGAAATGGAGAATAAAACTCATTTGAAACTCTGTAAATTTTTCATATTCAACCTATATATTATATTTTTTATTAGAAACTTCTTTTTTATTAGAAATTTTTTTTGTATCTCAGTGCAGGAATCATCGGACTCCTTGGTACAAAAACGTACATTTTAGTACAAGAATGCATGCCTGGTACATGAATGCATGCTTAGAACAAGAAGATGGTCAAAGAACATGGGGGAGCTAATTTTGTTCAGTATAGGAATCTTGTTTCAAGCATAAATCAATGCAGTATTTTGAATTATGACATTCAATGTTTTTTTTCTACATTCAATCAAACTTTTTTTTATCTTTACTAATTAGGAAAGACATTTTTAATTACAAATTCATTTAGGTATTAAATCTTATCTTGATCTAAGTATTGTATGTACCGTATTCGAAATCATGATTTGATTGGGGATATGTGTGAAATATTTTCATAATCCAACGTTTACCCTTAAGCCTTGCCAACAATTAATGATCGACCTACATTATACCTTGTGTTGTTTTGATAAAAAAATCTTACCATGACTGCTGCCCTTTACCAATCATAATTTCCTCATATGTGTCAGGATCATTCCCGTATTGCATCTTTTCCAAGATTGATTTTTTCATAATGTAGGCATGACCATTGAGATCGTAGATATAGGAGAATGCAGTTAATTAGGTAATCAAAAACTCCCTTAGACAGAGTCTGAAATTTCTTGTTGAATACTCCCCTCAAATTTTTAAGAAGCCAGTGTAGCCTTGAAAAATTATGGCACCCGTTCAGATACAACCCTAGTCTGTCAAGGACCTAGAGCAGGTGGCTGAATACAAGGACAATTTATCTTTTCTACATGAATCAAGATTTCCTCCCATTCTTATTCAAATTCGATGGTTATGATTCATCTGTTGCACTTGAATTTGCTCACACTTTCAATGGGAGCATAACTGAAGTAGGGTCCTTGGAATTTGAGGTGGTCGAGCAGTCTATTTCGCAAGCTACAAGGTTAGAAACTACATGAGAGAAATGGTTTAAAAAGGGGGAGCCCAAGAAAGGATCTTGGCACTGATTTGTGGTCGACAAGAATCAAAAGGAGGACTGGAAGGTCAGGTTGCAGAGGAATGCGATGGTAGAAAAATGGAAGCATCTACTGTACATCTTGCAAAAATTCCTCACCTCTGAGGGGAGGTATTCATTAACCTTCTTGTACCACATTCATTTGCTACTTTATTTTGAATCGGGTAAGTTGATCAACTTCCCCTATTTTTTGCTGAAAATTTTAGAGAAGACATCTAAAAGTGTTCAAAAAATTTAAGAAAGTAAAATTGGGTTCAAGTTATGCCACTGTGGTTTGATTTAAATTTTAATTAAGAAAGAGTTAGATGGGAAGAATATGACTTGGGAAGGGTTCTTGAAATCATTTAAAAAGGAGGGTACAATGAATAAATCGAGAAGCAATGGAAAAGCTACTAAGGATAGGCCCGACCGAAAGAATAAACTATCAACCCTGCAGATTGGTGAGGCCTTGAAGACTAAGGTAAAGAAAACCCCATCCAAGAATTCGTTGCTGGAGGAAAAGAAGAAACCTATAATTGAAACCTATTGTCCTTCAAAGAGACTAACCAGGAGCTCTCTCAAGAAGAGGTATGCTTCCTCAAAAGGAGGAAATATTGTATCAACCTCTCCGATAGATATTGATGAGTCACAGCCTAATTCACCAATTGAGGATAACCTCTCTCTCCTTGCAAATGTTGCAGTCCATTCGGTGTTTAGTGTAGGTTATGTAGAAGAGGAAGATAACACTCCTCTATAATTTTTAATTGAAAAAGTGAAGAAAAGGAGGACATAAAAGATACATGATGCAAGTATAGGGAAGGAACCAGTAGTGGATCAGGTTGAGGATATGGTTCCTTAGAGTTTTGATGGAATCTGATATTTCCCTCGATGACACTGGCACTTGTCATAAGTCAATTGATAAAAGGACTTTGACACAGGAGGAATTCAATAAGGGAGACCCCGCTTTTTATATGCATAGCCAGGTAGGAGAACTAAAACAATGAATCTATGAACTTGAAGTGTTGAACCACACTGTGAAATAATAGAACACAGTGATGCAGAATAGGAATGTTGAATTGATGGAGGAGGTACGATAAATAAATCGACAGGAAAAGGTGTGAAAATTTCAAGCATCTAAATGCTACATTCGCCTTAGGAAAGTGCTGAAACAACTCAAGAAGGTTCGTAGTAAGAAGTCGAAGACAATGAAGACAGGGATAAGTATTCAAATACAAGATTAAAGGGAGCACTCCATGTTGGTATTTTTGCAAAAGGTAAGGTTGTGTGAGGAAACACAACAAGATAGGGACGGGAGGACGTTGGTCATCAGAATTTTCCTATTTTTATCCTCCACTTTACGCCAACAATCACAAAAACCTTTTTTTTTACCCTTGGAACCTACTTATTCCTATACCTCTTTTAATAATTGTATTTATTCCTGCACTTCTTTCATGATTTTAATTATTAAGGGTTATATGAACTTAATTATTAATTAAAAAGATTAAACAGTCTATTTTCCTTTGCAACTTACATGTTTTCTTTCCTAAGGTGATTTGATAAAATGAGATTTTTAATCGATGTGAAAGCTAGGTTGGTGTAGGAATGATTCTTGTACCATTTGTCTTTCTTGTACTCATATGGCAGCTGGAAACACCAACATAGTTCATCTCTTATGGCTGATACAACTTGGAAATCCACGCATATTCTTTTCTAAAAGATTAGTTGCACTTTGTTGGGATTCAAGCACTGAGGAAAATACAAACATGGAAGCCAGGGTTTCAACCAAATACCCTTGATTTAGTCTTTTTGTCAACAACTGAAAGCCTAAGATAAACTCTTGTTTGATTTATGTTGCGTCCATGAGCCGAGTGGTGTATATTTAATAAGGCTTCTAGTAGAACTAGGTAGTGATACTCTGGAGAATTGTTTCCTTATACTGTAATAATTTTGTGTCACCACACTGCTGGGATGGATCTAGTAATCCACAATGTACATTTCCAACTTCTAAATTTAATACAAGGATCTATGACATTTATTCATTTCCTATTCTGATGTTTTATGTGATGCATTGTTTTATTATTTGACTTTCCAGATCTCATAGCAGGGAAACGAGTTGGTTGTCTAGGACCCAGCAAACCCAACTCGTTCTGCCTCTTTCTAAGGTGTATTAAATATATTTTATTATGCAGTGTTTGAGAAATAAATATTTCATTCTTCTATGTAGTTTACAGGGTGTTTCATCTTCATAAATCGTGCGTGATTTGGATCTGAGGTGTGAAGGTGTGGGTTTATTCATTTATTGAATGTTATGATAGAACTCCTTTCCTTTGATGTGTTATGTATTGTTTTCCTTTCTGCAAAGGGTGTGTTTTATTTTACTTGCACCAGTGCGTTTTAATTCCACAAGTTAATTTATTTTCTACAAGTTAACTTGTATTCCTTATGAAAATCGTGTTTTATTTATTGGTATAAGTTACAAGAATTTTAGCATATAAGTGTAAGTTAGGGTTGATCTATTTACGTCTCCATAATAGTTAATGAAACATTTTTCGCATTGTAAAGGATCTATACTTTTGTGTATCTCTCTGTGGAAGTAACCCAGTTTATGAATGGAATTTAGTAAATGGACCTCTGAACTAAAACCTTCATGTTATAACAGTGCAGATCTGGTTCAGTAAAAAATAGTCATCTCGGAAAGAAATCATGCCTCGTATTTAGATTAGATGATCAATTTTCACACGAAGAAGTTCCCTGTTGTAGCAGAGATTTTCCTTTGACTTTTGAAGTACTTCTTACTTCCGAATGAATGTATAGATAAGGAGTCTTTTGGTTATGTGAAATTATTTCCTTTGCTATGGTTTTCCTTGGAATTACTTTCTTGTTAGCACACTTTACTATCCAAGTGGTTTGGAAGCTCAGTACGTGAATATTGATTTCTTAGTACATGAATCTCGGTTTTGGTACAGGAACCGATACCCTGGTACAGGAATAGTACTCTAGTACAAGAACCCATGATTCTTGTATGAAGGTCGAAATACTCAGTGCAGGAGAAAAACATAGTTCTGGTGTAGGAACATCACTTTAGTACAGGAATACTGTTCCAGTGCAGGAACATTGTTGCGGTGCAGGAACGATGATTCAGACCAGGATGGAAACTTGTAACAAATACAAATGCACCTAAGAGTTTGAATACTTCCTTGTCTTATGACTGAAATGAAATTAGTCTCAAATATTTTTTTTCATTTCTCGGGATTTTTTATGTTGATTGGAAGTTCCTTTCATTTAGTTTTTGCAAAGTACTTTATTTTTCATTTCCAACACCAAAATTCTCTTGGCATTATTTTTTGTGTGATATTTTGATTTTGCAAATGTATTCAGGGAAGATAGGAACATATTTAGTGATCGTTCATACCATTTCTTGGCATTTCCTGTGCTACGCCTCTAAGCTTACGTAGCCACGGGTTGATAATTAAGTGTTGAAGGAGTTTTTTGAACTGTAACTCTAGCACCCAAAAGAGAGAAGGGCCTTCAAATAATTCATGTTAATGGTATGTATAATTTCTCTCTGGATTTTGACTTTTGTGAACATTGTGTATATGGGAAGCAGAATCGGGTGAGTTTCCCCTCTAGTGCTAAGAGGGCGAAAGAGATATTAGAGCTTGTACAACGTGATGTGTTTGGACCTATGTCAGTTCCATCACTAGGTAATTATGTGTACTATGTATCATTTATAGATAACTTCTCAATAAATACATGGATATATTTCCTTAGGAAGAAATTTGAAGTCTTTGACAAGTTTAAATAATTTAAGGCTCTAGTGGAAAACCAGATAAAGAAGAAGATAAATGTGTTGAGGGCTGATAATGGTGGTATAGAATGGTAGATGTTAGGTCCCTATATTAATAATTTATTCCCTTATTGTTGTTACTGTAGCCCTCTTATTGTTACTTTTGTACCCCAGTAACCCCAATTTTGTTATCATTGTGACCTTACATTATTATTGTTAGGTCGGTTAGGATTATATTGTGACCCCATGGACTCCTATATATAGAAGGAGGTTTTTTCATTTGTATCATCCAAGAATTGTTCATTTATGTAATGTAAAGGAGGTTTCCCCCTCGAAGTGGTTTATTTATAAGGCATTGATCTCTCTTTTCTTCTATTTTGGAGTTGGTATCAAAGCTTTGGATTCTAGGGTTTCACTGCTCCAAACAAGTCATCATTGAATTTTCACTATAACTTTTTTTCTATGAAGGTTCAGAAGCTAAAATGTTTATAGAATGAATCCGAAATCCTGAATAACATCTTGTAAAAAATTCAGATCTTGGTTCACAATATTTTCGGAGATATGATCTGTGGAAGTTAGTTTTTTTTCGAGCTCCTGAATTTCACCAAAACAGGTCATCATGGAATTTTCGCTATAACATTTCTTCTATGAAGGTTAAGAAGCTGAAATTTTTACAAAGTGAAGAATAAATCCTGAGGAACGTCATGTACAAATTTCAGATCTTGGTTCACAAAATTTTCGTCGATATTATTTGTGGAAGTTAGGGTTGTTTCAGGCTCCCAGTTTTCATCTCAAAGAGGTGATCATGGGAAGATCGTCATAAATCTCTCTTTGAGCATCAGATTGGAATTCTGTAAAAAGTGTCCAAAATTACATGGACCGTAGTTTTCTTTGTATAATTTTCAGAGCTGAAGGAGGAAACGGTGACATGTGGCATGACGTACAAGTTTTCTCTACTAAACCGGTCCATACTTAGGTCATTGTGGGAGATTGGACATAAATTTACCTTGAAGAATCCAAATCAGGTCAGACCTATGGCATTTGAAAGAAGATTCAAAGAGCTACTACATCACCTAATTTCAGATATTGAAGATCTGAAATAACAGATATAATTCAGTTTCAATATCTAGCTCCTCAAAAGCAAGAAAAAGGTGTGTATTGTTTTCCGAATTGCATAAGTCTTGTTTGAAAAATCAGTTTGAATTGATTCCAAAGGCATATTGTAGAATAGATATCAGTATTGGGTTCAAAAATTCCCCCTAAAAAGAATTCAATAAGCCTTAAAAATTCTCTATGATGACTCATAAAGACGAATAAGTGCAACATGAGATATCAAAAATAAAAGAGAAAGTCCATCAAATTTCAATCTCGCAACTTGCAATAAAAAATGAAATGGAAGTTTTGAAGAAAGGCGTGGAAGCTAAGATGGATGGTTTGAAGAAAGGCATGGATGGTTTGAAGAATGGCATGGAAGCTAAGATGTATGGCATGGAAGTTAAGATGGATGATATGGAAGCTAAGATCGAAAACATGAAGAATTATCTAAAAGTAGACATGGAAGGTTTCACAAATTTGATACAATAAATGTTTCCTAATGGAGAAAATATAGTAGAGGAAATTCATGATGAGAAAAAAATAAATTTTAATCATGATTTCATAAACTCTAATGTTGGATGGAAAACCTACCATATTCCAAATATCAATATGAGGAAGTTTGATGGAAAAAATACTGTAACATGGATACTATGGATGGAGCAATATTTTGATCTCAATAATGTGAAAAACACACAAAAGGTAAGCATTTCAATTTATATTTAGAACAAAATACATTTGTATGGTATCGATGGCTTTTCTCCAGTAAAAAAATTGTCACTTGGTCAATTTTTACGGAGGAAATGATAGCACATTATGAGGTTCGTGTTTGGGAATTTGATTCGTTAGAGAAGGCATTCAGGTTGGCAAGAATTGAATGTAAAACTATGGCGACAAGGAAGCCTACCACTCACATCTATAAATATGGAAGTGTTTCTACTCCTAGACTTCCACAACCTACAAGGTTGACACCACAACAATTGGAAGAAAAAAGAGCAAAAGGGCTTTTCTACAGTTGTGATAGAAAATACACTAAAGGTCATAAGTGTGTTGAGAAGAAATTATTTTTCATAGATTGTGAAGAGGAGGAAGAAAATGAACAAGAAACTTCAAAAGTAGAGGATATACACCAGGAACCAACCCTAGAAGAAGAAGAAATAAGTCTAACCATATCGTGTAATGCATTGGCAGGAACTACCACTCCTCAAACTCTCAAGATAGAAGGACATATCAAGAAGAAAGAGGTAATAGTATTGATTGATTCGGGTAATACCCATAATTTTATTATTGTAAGGTAGCCAAGGAATTGAATTGTTTCCTATACCCAACACCAGAATTTCAAACGATGGTTGAAAGTGGAGGAACTATAAATTGCTCTAGAAAATTCCATAATGTCAAGCTAACCATGGGGGAATATGTATTGAATAGTCCAATGATTTCCATTCCAATGGGAGGTGTTATAGGTCAATTTGGGCACCATTCCCAATGACCTGGTTAATTGGGCATCATCTCCAGGACCGATGATCAAGGGTCTATCATTCCCTATCATTTCAATTGTTATATGCTCTAAGACAAGAAACAAGACAAATCAAACAATACTTACATCAAGAAAAGGTTTCCATGGTTTGAAGCTTACTGTATAACATATGAGAGCTCACCAACACAGGCTCTAAGGGGCCTAAGTGCGTTGCATATGTAGGTAGCCCCATGCAAGGCTGCTCTGCAAATCACTTCCCGACATTCAAAGGTGCATTGGTCACATTGGGAGCGAAATTCTCATTGTTCTGGAATCTCCACTTGGCCAGTGCCTTCTAGAAGAGTTCACATGTGTTAAGCTTCAGATCCAAGTGTCCATTTGACATCTAAATGAATGCAAACATGTCTTGCCTAATTTTGGAAAGTTATTGATTGCAAAACAACCTACATTTCATATTTAAATTGAACACAGATCTAAGTGTTTGAGAAGGAATAATTTGAGAAGATAAATGTTGGAGAATTTTCAATTGAGAGTTTGATTTGTGGAGCTTTTGTTGAAGATATTTATACTGTGATGAGGCTTGGGAACTTTGTTGGAAGGTCACTTCAAATCAGTCACTAGGTTGTAACCTCTCCTTCTATCATCAATAAAGAGTACTTGTTTTTCCCTACATGCATCTGTATTGACTTTGATTTTCCATATTGTAAGATCTTGGTTGATGAATGTAGTTTATGCTTTATTGATTTAGCTAACTAGCTTGAATAGATATCTATATTATTGCATCTTTTGATGTTTCAGTGTTCTTTCTTGCAGGAAGCGTTCAGCTCACAAACCACTTGAATTTGAAGCTACAGTGGAAGCGACAGAAGGAGCCATTTGGAAGCGACTGAACAAGTAAGCCTCCATTTCTCTCTGTGTATATGTTCTGAGTTAGGATAAATAGTAGTATAGTCTTTCACCTATTGTTCTAGACTAGCACTGGTCTAGGGAAGCGTAATTTATCCGTAGATTACAATTCTGGCCCAACAAATTGGCGACTCCGCTGGGGATAATTTCTCTTAGTTATAGGTGTTAGAGCCTCTAATTTTCTTTGTTTATCCACCTAGTAGCTGTTACACATAAAGACTAATCTTTTTCAGAACTTAATTTTCAAAGACAATGAGTTAAATAGTAGTTTTTTCTTTGTTTACTATGCCCAACACACCCTTAGACTGGACACAATGCTTTGCAGAGCACTGTCTCCCTTCCAAGCCTGCGTTGCAGAGCACTGTCTCCCCTTGGAGACTGCGTTGACTCCAGAAAATGACCAAATTCCCTTGAGTTTGACTTTGCAACTTGCTCCAATTTTGTTTGCTTCTGTGTTCTGAAAATTTTGATGCTCAATTGACTAGTGAATCTATATACTTCTTCCTCCTTTGGCTGAAAATTTGTTCAATGTTTTTTTAGAAAAGTTTTTCTTTATCATTGACACGTTGATTTCAAAGTATTTTTTATGGTCACATTAAGAATCATTTGCTTTCGAAATAGGAAATTTTCGTAAAATCTTCATTTCCTTGATAGGAGAAATTGTTGTTGAAATCCTCGTTTTTCCTTCAAAAGAGAAATTTTTTTTTGTATTATTTGTTTCTCGAAAGTAAAAATCATTTGAATTATTAATCTAGTGCACCTAGTTTCTTTTATGCATTCATAACATTAAGGAAACTGAAAAGAAAAACTTGCATTTGCATGTAGGATTGTGTGTTTTTGCAAAAGGAACATTAAGAAATCTGCGTTTAGTTTGAGATTCATTGATTTTGTTTTTTCTCATTGATTTGTTTGCTCTCAAATTACTTTCTCTCTTCCCTTATTAGCTAGGTTCTTCATTGAAAAAGCTGAAAGTGAAAGTTTGGTTATCATTCTTAGCTGCATTTTAGGAATTTCAAATACATCATCGCGGTGAACCTGCAAGGAAAATTGTTAAGCAAGATCAACATAAAATAAATCTAAATTTACTTAACAATGCTTTGGAACATTAAAGATAACGTTTAGAAAGTCTAGGCTAGAGATGTGTTCCGGCATCCTAAAACATAGCAGCTTTTGTTAACTTGTTTGTGATACATTCCAAGTGTGATACCTCACTCCACGTATGTAAGTATATCGTAGCTCGTCCACGTACTTTCAAGTATATCGGGCAGTGTTATAGTATGATAAGTATAAAGGGTGCTCTCACTATGTAGTTTCACATTAGACAGTGCTAATATAGACTTGGGCCTCCACGTACCTTCAGGTATATTTGGGAGGACAAATTTTAGGTGTTATCCATCCATAGTGAACTGAGTTGGCCGCCTTGAAATTGTGATACACCGAACACAGAATTCAGGGAGATTACCTACCCATACTTCTTGTGTTAGGTCCCTATATCACTAGTATAGCCCCTTATTATTGTTAGTGTAAACCCCTTATTGTTATTATTGTACCCTTGTAACCCCCATTTTGTTATTATTGTGCCCTTAAATTATTATTGTTAGGTCGGCTAGGATTACATTGTGGCCCACTAGGATTACATTATGGCCCCCATGGACTCCTATATATAGAAAGGAGGTTTTGTAAATTGTATCATCCAAGAATTGTTCATTTATGTAATGTATTGGAGGTTTCCCCCTCGAAGTGGCTCATTTCTAAGACGTTGATATCTCTTTTCTTCTATTTTTGGAGCTGGTTACACAACATTTGGTATCAGAGCTTTGGATTCTAGGGTTTCGCTGCTCCAAACAGGTCATCGTGGCATTTTCGCTATAACTTTTTTTCTACGAAGTTTCAGAAGCTGAAATTTTTAGGGTGTGAAGAAAAAATCTTGAGGAAGCCTGTGTAAAAATTTCAGAGTTTGGTTCGCAATAATTTCGGAGATATCATCTGTGGAAGTCAGGTATTTTTTCAGGCTCCTAAACAGGTCATCGTGGCATTTGCGCTATAAATTTTTTTCTACGAAGGTTCAGAATCTGAAATTCATATGGTGCGAAGCTGAAATCCTGAGGAAATTCATCAAAAAATTTCAGAACTTGGTTCGCAATATTTTGGGAGATATGATCTGTGGAAGGTAGTGCTTTGTTAGGCTCCTGAATTTCATCTCAAAGAGGTGATCGTGGGAAAAGTTCAATAACTCTCTCTCTGAATATTGGATTGGAGTGCCGTCAAAATTGGTCGCAAGTACACAGCCTGTAGTTTCTTCACTATCAATTTCAGAGACAAAGGACAAAACAGTGACACGTGGCAAGTCGTACAAGTTCGCTCTACTGAACCAGTCCAGAATTAGGTCATTGTGGGAGATTGGACACAACTTTGTCTTGGAGAATCAAAATCAGGTCAGACCTGTGGCATTTGAAAGAAGCTTCAGAGGGCTACTACAGGGATAAATTTTAGATATCTAAGATTTTCAATTACAGAGATAATTCAATTTCAATATCGATCTCCTAAAAGCTAGTAAAAGGTGTGTATTTTTTTTCCGAATTGCATAAGTCTTGTTTGAAGAATCAAGTTGAATTGATTCCAAGAGAATTTTGTAGAATAGATATCAATATTGGATTCTAAAATGGCCCCTAAAAATAATTCAACACCCATTAAGCCTTCAGAAGGCTCTACTATGACTCATGAAGATGAAGAATTGCAACATGATCTATCAAAATTACAAGAGCAAATGCAACAGTTTTCACTCTCGCAAAAAGCAACAAAAAATGAAATGGAAGTTTTGAAGAAAGGCATGGAAGTGAAGATGGATAGTTTGAAGAAAGGCGTGGAAGCTAAGATGGATGACATGAAAGACAACATGGAAAACATGAAGAGTGATCTAAAAGCATACATGGAAGGCTTGATGACAAGCTTAAAACGAGAAATGATTCCTAATGGCGGAAATATAGGAGAAGAACCTCATGATGCCACCCCTAGAAGAAGAAGAAATGAATCCGACCATATCATGTAATGCGCTGGCAGGAATTACCACTCCTCGAACTCTCAAGATAGAAGGACATATAAAGAAGAAAAGGGTAATAGTGTTGATTGATTCAGGTAGCACCCATAATTTTATTCATTATAAGGTAGCCAAGGAATTAAATTGTTTCCTATACCCAGCACCAGAATGTCAAGTGATGGTTGCAAATGGAGGAACTATAAATTGCTATGGAAAATGCCATAATATCAAGCTAACCATGGGGGAATATGTGTTGACTAGTCCAATGCTTTCCATTCCTATGGGAGGTGCTGATGTTGTACTATGAGTACAATGGTTACAATCTTTGGGGACGGTAGCTTTTAATTTTCAAGAACTTTTCTTGAAATTTTTTTCAGAAGGAAAGGAAGTCGAATTACGGGGGATTGAAGGGAAGCCAGGAAGGATAATAAGCTCTAATGTCATGACAAAGCTTCTAAAGAAAGAACAACGAGGCGTAATTGCACAATTATGCTCACTAGAAGTTCCGACATCAAAATCATCTATTTCTGCGGATCTCCAACAAGTCTTGGACAATCATTCCAAGGTGTTTGAAACTCCCAAAGGACTCCCACCTATTCGTGATCATGATCATGCTATTCATTTGATTCCCGGAAGTGTTCCTCCAAACATCAGGCCTTATAGATATCCTTACTTCCAAAAGAGCGAAATTGAACGTATGATTGCAGAAATGTTAGAGGCGGGTATAATTCAACCTAGTCAAAGTTCTTTCTCTGCTCCTGTAGTATTGGTACACAAGAAGGATGGATCATGGCGAATGTGTCCGGATTATGGGGAGCTCAATAAGCTCACCATTAAAGATAAATTTCCCATTCCTGTGATTGATGAATTATTGGATGAATTACATGGAGCAATTTATTTTACCAAGTTGGATCTTCGTTCGGGATATCATCAAATTAGAATGAAGACTGAAGATATTCCAAAAACAGCATTTCGAACTCATGAGGTTCATTATGAATTTCTGGTCATGCCTTTTGGTCTTACCAATGCACCTTCTACATTTCAAGGGTTGATGAATTCCATTTTCAAACCCTTCCTTAGAAAATTTGTGCTAGTATTTTTTGATGATATACTAATCTACAACAGGTCTTGGAAGGATCATGTTGAACATGTTGACAGGGTGCTCAAACTATTGTAG
This sequence comes from Pinus albicaulis, assembly GCA_034641835.2. Lineage (NCBI taxonomy): Eukaryota > Viridiplantae > Streptophyta > Pinopsida > Pinales > Pinaceae > Pinus > Pinus albicaulis. The sequence goes on from CM076578.1 coordinate 252,938,223, forward strand.
GAGAAGCAATTATATGCAAAAAAAATCCAAATGTTTCTTTGGAGTACAAGAGGTGGAATATCTGGGTCATATTGTATCTCACGAGGGTGTTAAAGTAGACCCTAAAAAAATTAAAGCCATTTAGGAATGGAAAGTCCCCACAACCATAAAGAAGTTACGAGGATTTCTCGGGTTAACAGGGTATTATCGCAAGTTTGTTAAGAATTATGGGAGAATAGCAGCACCTCTAACAACATTATTGAAGAAAGATGCATTTTCATGGACTCCTGAAGCAACTAAGGTATTTGAACGTCTTAAAGAGGAAATGTGCCTAGCACCGGTATTAGCTACACCAGACTTCACAAAAACCTTTATTGTGGAATGTGATGCCTCAGGAAATGGAATTGGTGCAGTTTTAATGCAGGAAGGAAGACCCATTGCTTTTGAAAGTCGTCCAATCAAAGGAAAGTATTTACAGAAACCTATTTATGTGAAGGAAATGTTAGCAATACTGCATGCACTAAAGAAATGGAGAACTTACCTAATGGGAAGACACTTCAAGGTAAAAACTGATCATGATAGTCTTAAACACTTTTGGAACAAAGACTATCTTCAGAAGAGCAGCAAAAATGGGTCACAAAGATGTTGGGTTATGACTTTGAAATAATCTACAAAAAAGGAAAGCTTAATGTTGTTGCAGATGCACTCTCGAGAAAGAATGAAGAGGTGACATGCACTAAAGAAATAGCGAACTTACCTAATGGGAAGACACTTCAAGGTAAAAACTGATCATGATAGTCTTAAACACTTTTTGGAACAAAGACTATCGTCATAAGAACAACAAAAATGGGTCACAAAGATGTTGGGTTATGACTTTGAAATAATCTACAAAAAAGGAAAGCTGAATGTTGTTGCAGATGCACTCTCAAGAAAGAATGAAGAGGTGGAAGCATTGCTTTGTGCCATTTCTATTATCCAACCAGATTGAATAACTGAAGCAAGAGATGAATGGAAGAAGGACAAAGATGTATGGATACTCATTCAAAAGTTGCAGCAAGATCCTAGTACATCTGATACATTTAGTTGGAAAAATGATTCCTTATGGTACAAAGATCGCCTATATCTTTGTAAGAATTCCCAACTAAAACAAAAGATTCTTCTGGAATTGCACACTTCTCCTTTAGGAGGACACTCGGGATTTTTAAAAACTTACCACAGGGTGAAGAAATAATTTTTTTAGGATGGCCTTAAATCTGATATTCAAAAGTTTGTGACAGAATGTTTGGTTTTCCAGCAGAATAAAGTTGAGACAATTAAGACCCCGGGACTTCTACAACCTTATCCATTCCAAGTCAACGTTGGGAGGAGATTTCAATGGATTTTATCACAGGTTTACCTAAGTCCGAAGGAAAGAGTGTCATCATGGTGGTAGTTGATAGACTTACCAAGTATGCACACTTTTGTGCATTATCTCATCCATTTAAAGCAAGTACAGTTGTTACTACATTTATGGACAGAATTCAAAAGCTACATGGAAGCCCAAGGGTTATTGTGAGCGACAGAGATCCCATTTTTACTGGAAATTTTTGGACGGAGTTATTTTCTTGTTTGGTACTCAATTAGCTCATAGCTCATCTTATCATCCTCAATCTGATGGTCAAACTGAGATAGTAAATAAATGTTTGGAAGGATATCTTCGTTGTTTGTATCTGATAAACAAACACAATGGGTCAAGTGGTTACCTCTTGCTGAATGGTGGTATAACACTTCCTTCCATACTGCAGCAAAAATGACCCCATTTATGGCACTTTATGGATATCATCCACCATCCATCACATCATCTTTAAGGGAAAATTCGAAGGTTCAAGCAGTGCAAGATCACATCGAGCATCAGCAAGAAGTTCTCCAACTCTTAAAGGATAACCTGAATTTGGCACAAAATCGAATGAAACAACAGGCAGATCAACATCGTAGCGAGAGAAGTTTTGATGTAGGAGATTGGGCATTTTTACGGCTACAACCATACAAACAAATTTCCCTCAAGAAAGCAAAGAAGGATAATAAATTATCGCCAAAGTACTATGGTCCTTACAAGGTGTTGCAAAAGATTGGTACTATGGCATACAAATTGGAGCTTCCTGCTTCTTCGCGAGTACATCCAGTTTCCCATGTTTCATGCTTAAAGAAGGTTATAGGTGAAGATCTTCCAGTTCAAACAGTATTGCCAGAACTTGATGGGGAAGGGAAAATCATATTGGAACCTGAAGCAGTCATGGAAAAAGAACTCGACAACTACGGAATCGATCAATTTCAGAGTATCTCATCAAGTGGAAGAACTTACCCACTGAAGATTCTACATGGGAGGATGAGAATTTTATACAGAAGCACCCAGAGCTACTCAAGTGTTGAGGACAAAACTTTTTTTGAAGGAGAGGGGCATGTTAGGTCCCTATATCACTAGTATAGCCCCTTATTATTGTTAGTGTAAACCCCTTATTGTTATTATTGTACCCTTGTAACCCCCATTTTGTTATTATTGTGCCCTTAAATTATCATTGTTAGGTCGGCTAGGATTACATTGTGGCCCACTAGGATTACAGTATGGCCCCATGGACTCCTATATATAGAAAGGAGGTTTTGTGAATTGTATCATCCAAGAATTGTCCATTTATGTAATGTATTGGAGGTTGCCCCCTCGAAGTGGCTTATTTCTAAGGCGTTCATATCTCTTTTCTTCTATTTTTGGAGCTGGTTACACAACACGAACCAAGGAGGATCCTATAGAGAGAGCCCCATTTGATTTCCCGACGAGATTTGTGAGAGGTGCTCTGATGGAACCCTACTGGAGGAGATCGCAATGTCAAAGCACCGGTTGTACTCCTCCTTATTTAAATTAAGATACTCAACTATGATATTGTTTCCATCTTGTGTTATATTTATTTAATGCATGTGATTTAGACTTCTTCGACTGACTGATAGTTAGGAATGTGAAATAGTATGTTGTGTATCATCTTCGTTCTTGTGTATGTGCAGGCATCCGAATGTGAGAACGAGCGGATCATGATCTGCCAAATCGGGAGTGGGAGACAACCATTCTTCCAGATGACACAACAATGCAGGACCTAAGGTACGTGATCTACCAAGTCTTTGTCCATTATTAAATAGGAATTGATGTCATAGTGTGTCTTGTTTGTGGCTAGACCCACTCTTTGGATAGTGGGATCGCCTCTATCAGTAGAGGGGATTTACCTCACCAATAAATTGGTGAATCTGCTGGGGAATCAGTGCAAGTGTATATTTTGTCTATTAGATCTTCTTCTTGGTATTTTCCTACTTAGCTTGCCTTTATGGGTTTTTTTTCTGAGTCTTAGGCCCCTGTTCAGCCCCAGAGGATCAGTTTTGACCTCTTTTTTTCCAATTTCTCATATTTGCAAGGACGGATCGATTGGCGTGGTTTATAGCTTGACATTCCCACTCACTGGTGCGAGTTTCCATTTTATCACCCATGCCATCCCTTGCTTGGCATTGATTACAGCCAGACAGTTATGCCAATTCCTGTAGGTGATAGGGTTTCCCTTGTTTTGGAGTTTTTTGTCCATCCTGGTGTCTCTGGGTGTTTTCTTGACTTGATTTGAATGCTTTGGGTTTGTTTGTGACTGTGATTAGCTCTCTCCCTTCAGTTGTTTGTCCATTTCTTTCAACATCATGGCTTTAGGGCTTTCTAGTGCTTTGGCATGTTGAGCCTTCTGTTGGAGATTGGGTCTTTTGTTTCGTGGTCACCTTCGTTATTTTCTTGATTGCATTCATCTCCCTAGATCCATTTTGAGTGGTTGCTTTTGGTGAAATGCGTCTTGAGTGACTCTTGTCTCTTTCATTCAGTTTTTATTCCTATCACTCCAAGCATAGCTCACATTTCTTATATGGGTCCATTTTGACATCTTTCTTTGATTTGAGAGATTGTGACATTGGTTTGAGTTCATGTCTTATTTTCCTTTGAGTTGTTTGAGTTTCTTTGTTTCGATTCTTGCATTGGAATTCTCGAACTAGCGTGAAGATTCATTTTTCATGTTATTTAGTGCATTATTTTCTCTATTACATTGAAAAATAAAAAAATAATATATTTGTGCTTGCATTTTTTGTTTGCATCATAGGATTGGAAAATCTTTTGCATAACTAGCATTCAACATTCAAGGAAAGTTTTTTCGTTCTCATTAGTTTGCATCAAGTTTTGTGGTGAATACTTCTGTGTGTTCTCATTATTTGTTATTGCTTGAAATTCCTAACCTTATCGTAGATAGCTCTTCATTAAAAGAAATGGTATTTTATGGCATGTAGCTCACATTCAAGAATTTGTGAAATCCAACATTTGGTAGGACCTTGGAATTGCAACATAAATACAATATCAACTTAAAATTTATTCAATTAACCTAAGGCAACATTGAATCTTAACGAAACATTTAGTGGTCTAAGTTAGAGACATGTTCTGGTGTCTTAAAACCTAGCAGTTGTCACTCACCATTTGGCTTCAGACAACACTAGTACGGACTTGTGCTCCCCCTACCATTGAGTATATAAAGGGAGACCCCTATAGGTTGAAATCCTTTTAACTATAGGAAGTCAAGTCCATTGCATCATAACCGTGATACACCAAACACAACATTTGAGGAGACTACCTGCACGTATGTCAAGTCCTTGGTTAATTCTTCTTTCATTTTACAACCAAGGTGTATATGGCAGTTCACAGGAACCTGGTACACCCTTTTACCTAGACTACCTGAGTAGTCATTTTCGATCTTTAATGACTCCATAAACTTGAAAATATCATCGAGCACTTGTCCTTTCACGCTCACTTAAAACTGAAAGATACTAGAGTCATCTTTGACTATTTCTTGACTCTTAAATCATGAAACAACAAAATTTTGTTTCAATGTGATAAAATAAACTACCTACGGTTACAAGCCCATTAAAGATTAATTACCTGGCCTGTATTTGTTTTTCCTTGGTTTTCATCCAAGTGTCTTCAATTTCGATCCTTTTTCCTTTTCTGGTGTGATAAAGTCATAGTGGCAGAACCATCAGTTTTGTCTACTAGCAGTCCTTTCTCGAATGATTCATCTGAAACTTCACAAATCTCCGGGTCTGCTGAGCTTCAACAGCCTGTAACCCCATCTGAGTATCCCTTTGGGGAACTAGTTGAGTTCCATTGGCCTCTTTCCAACGCTTGGTTTGGATTTGTGGTTGGGGACCATTTTCCCCCTCTTACATTGGGATCACTGTTTTTGGCTACTATCATACCTCCTAGCCCCCGTACTCTTTTGCAAGAACTTATGGCTGATTCAGAAATGGATTCGTCTGGTCCTAATGGCACTGAGGGTATTCCAGTTTCTGATGAACAATACCAACTCTTCCCAGAAGACATCCAAACAGAACCTGCTCAATCTTCACCTTCGGTGTCGCTTCTAGCCGGGTATAGGTCTTTGGGTCCTTCCATCCTTAGGTATGTCACTGATGACACCTGTCTCGTCATTGACACCTTTTGTCACGTCTGTTCCCACTAGGCCCACTGTGTGTGTGGCTGCTTCGACACTGGTTGTCACTGCATAGTCGTCGAGAGTTTCAACTACGGTAGAAACCTTGATTGCCATGGGAATCCATGATGACCTTTTTTTTGAGGAGATTGGATGGATGTTCAGTAGTAGGACTCCTAAACTTATCAGTTGCCTTAGGATCCTTATAGGTCTTATTTTCTCATTATGGAGTGGACGGTACCCCAATTTATTCACTTTCATTTCACCATGATGAGTAGGGAAAACCTATCTACCTGCCTGCTCCTAACGCTTATTAGTTTCTTTCTGGAATTATGCATCCCTATAACCAAAAAGGACAACCCTTTCAGGAAAAACCTTCGGTCCAACAGGGGTGTGCTCATGACCAATAAGGAAAACCCTTTCAGGGACAACCTTTGGTTCATCAAGGGTATGTGTACGACCCACAATTACAACCCTTATAAGGACAAACTTCAGTCCAGCAAGGATTGTTTTATGGCCCATAAGGGCAGCCTTACAATCCTCAAGGTAAACCTTTGCCAGCCCAGCTGGTGATCCAACCAGGGCAACCTCAAGGACTAGCTAGGTAGCTGGTATATCAACCTAGACCTTCATATGGTCCTGGGGGGCAGATTCATCCATCTCAACCTTTGGTGCAACCTCAACAGCATTATCTTCCGATTAATCCAAATTTTGCATAGCCAGGGCCCTCTTATGGTCCTGCTCCAGGTCAACCTATTTATCAAGTACAACCTGGCCCACTGCAGCCATCAAGCCAACCCGTTCAACTAGGGAAACTTGGTGGCCCTCAACCATACGACCAACCCACTCAATTGGGGAAATCTGGTGGCCTTCATTAGACAGGTCAACCTGCCCAGCCAGGTTAACCTACATAGCCTATTCACCCTGCTTAGATGTCGCTCTACTCTATGTCGCATCCAAATCAACCATTGCACACGACGTATCCAGCTCAACAGGGCCCTACTTATCAACAGCCTGTTCGACCCCAAGGCGGTTATTTTCCTCAAGGTAAATATCGACAGGTTTACAACCCACCTCAAGGTTCTGCTTATTACCCTCAACTGTTAGGCTATACTTATACTCCACAGCATAATCCTTATGTTTCTGAATCGGGACCCTCGTATACTCAGAATCAGTATCCCATTTTTCAACCCCCGTATCTTGGTCCTCCATCGCCCTATCAACCGAATTATCTGGCTTATACCCCTTATGGTAAAAATCCTTCTCGACAGAACCAATGGGGGCAGAGTTCTACTGAACCAGGATGGAGTATGGGTATAGGTCCTTATTGAGGACCTGCCATGTTTTTTAATCCTCAATTACCTTTCCTCGCTACATTGGAGCTACCAGATGTGTCCAAATTGACAAATGTTCCCATTCTTCATAATCCATATTGACCTTCGGTCTCGACAAAGGTTCCTGGTGATTGTCCCAAGTTTGAGGGCAAGTCTAGAGAAGACCCCAATCTCACGTCATGACATACCATTTATGGTGTTCTTCCAATTATTGGGTGGACGATTCCATTCAACTTCGTCTTTTCCAGTGCACTCTTATTGGAGTTGCTGCTAAGTGGTATATCGAACTGTCGTGTGGCATCTTTCAATATTTCAATACTCTTGCTATGGCATTCCTGACTCATTTCCAGTTGCTAGTTCATTATGAATTTGGGACGCATCTCCTCACATCCTCGAAACAGGACCGAGCTACCCATATCTCGGACCACATTCATGAATGGAGACAGCGTCGCCGTTTGATCAAGTTTGAAATTCCTGATCAACTTCTTACTCATTGCTTCACTACCTCTTTTTTCAAACTTATTGCGAAAGACATCACCATGGGGGCATGTTTAATCGAGGAACAAGCCATCGCTCATGCCCAGTACCTTGATTTAGTGTACTCTCAAGCAGGAATTTTGTATGACATCTTGACTGAGGCTCCGCGTCTTGGGACCTCTAAAGTACTGGCTACCCCATCAGTCAACGACATTATTGGTTCCATATCTTAGACTTCACGTAAGTCTTCCAATGGGAAGCATAAATCAAATTCTTCCAATAATTCTGCTCCTCAGCCTACCCCAGATTCTGGTAAAACCGCAGAGGTCAACGTCGTTTAGGCCAATCCTGGAGATAAGACTTCCAAAGGGAAAAATAAGGGCAAATTCAAGGCTAAATCCAATGCCCCAAAACCAGAATCATCTAAACCTCGTGTTGATGAGGGTTCATAGCGAAATCCGAAATATCCCTATCTCATTTGTGAAGAGGATCGCTACACTAAGGATTGTCCCCGATGATCCAAGGTTAGTCAACTACTAAAAGGTGCTAAGGGAACTCTAGCGGTCCTTAAATAACCTTTCCCATCTCAGCAAACCTAGATGGTCGATCAATCGACACAATCTGCATCCTTCGGCTCTCAAGTTTTCATGATGAACGGTTCTGCACCCGTTTCCATCGCTACTCGGTCGAAGGATTATGTCGGATCATGCTAGGTAGCCAGGAAAGAGGTCGTTGATGGTCCTCCTCCCCCATCTACCTTTGGTCCCATCAAATTGAGAAGCCCAGTGCTTAACCCATTATATGGCCACTTTCCAAAGGTTTTCTCTGGAAATCTTCTTATAATCCTAACGCCGGTGCTTCTCAGCATTACAGTATTGTTGAGGATTTAGCACATGCAACTTTCGTGATGTCCATGTTATAAGTGCTCCAGAGTTTTCCATCTTAAATAAAATCATTGTTATCCGTGATTGGCGTGATCAATCCTGCTAATTCTAGCCTTCTCTCTTTCGATCTAGATAATTTCATCCTTCGACTTTCGCACCAGACTGTGCTTGTTATACAACTCGGTATCAACGGTCTCAACATCCATAGAGCCCTAGTGGACAAAGGTGCATCTACCTCCGTCATTTCATCTACTTGCTAGAAGGCTATTGGCTCTCCAACCCTTAATTCGTCACCCAATTCCCTTGAGGCATTTGATGGAAGGGAATCAAAACCCTTGGGTGTTATCACTAGCTTACCGATCACATTGCAAGGAAAGATAGTCAACGTTGAATTAGAAGTGGTTGATGCCAAACTCAACTAAAATCTTCTACTTGGTTGCAGTTGGACTCACGTTATGTTGTGTGTTCCATCCACCCTCTTTCGACTTCTGAAGTTTCCATGTGAGGGAAAAATTATTATTGTTGATCAGCTATAATTCTTTACCTTGTCTTTTGAGAACAACGTACCATACATGGACTAGATTCCTAATCCCCTTGAAATAATAGGGCCGGGTCTTTTCAAATATCCTGCTCTCATGGGAATTTTTCCCTTTCCACCACCAAATACCATTCAAGTCAATATGATCTCTCGGTCAGATGACCCTTGGATCATCCCTTCACCTGAACAGGTTCATTTGTTTAGAGATTCGATTCCACTTAGTCCCATCGAGATCAATTATTGTGAGATTATAGTTGCATCCAACTCTCCCCCTCTTGAAGCTTCTCCTTTGAGCATGGCTCTCAATGTGTATTCTCAATCCCCCTAGCTCGGCGATGTGGATTCACCTGATCCTTTGAAAGAAGTGTTTCCATCTGACGAGGCTATCATGGAAACCATGTCTCTCAAGGATCTACTGTGGAGCAATTGGCATCATCATTCCTCGTTTATGCCTTGCCTCGGGGCCATGTCTAACTGTCTTGAGTGCTTCGCATCCCAGGTTCCTTCTCTGCCACTTCAGACGCCCATTTTGACTCATGAAGTCTTTGCGGAAGGTAACTTGGGGAATATAACTCAAACGTTGCCTATCGAAATCTTCGTTAAACTGAGGATCATCGAGAACATCCATGTGGGAGTCAATTGCTCTTCCGAAGAAGTCCAAGTATACACTAGTCTCTTTCGCAAATTCCGCGATGTTTTCACCTAGTCTTATGAAGAAATCCTTGGAATCGACCTATTATTGTGATGCATGAGATTCCCACCTACCTAGGTGTGAAGCCTGTTCTCCAACGTCTTCATCCCGTACATCCTCAAAAATTCGCCGCTATCAAAGCTGAAGTTGAGAAAATTCTTAATGCGGGTTTCATTTATCTGATTCCCCTGACTGAATGGGTTTCTAATATAGTTCCTCTGGATAAGAAACGGGGCACCATTCATGTTTTTTTTTATTATCGTGATATCAATCAGGCCTATCCTAAGGATAATTATCCCACCCCGTTTATCGATCAAATCATTGATGATTGTGCGAGGAGTGAAATTTTCTCCCTTATTGACGGTTTTTCTGGCTATAACTAGATTAAAATTCTCCTATTGGATCAGCACAAGACCTCTTTTAATTGTCCATGGGGAACGTTCGCATATAGGAAACTCCTGTTCAGCTTCAAGAATGGTGGGGCTACATTCCAGCGCACGATGTCCTATGCTTTTCACGATATTATGCATATTTTCCAACCATACGTGGATGGCCTTCCGACTGTAATATTCCAAAATTTGCATGCAGAAAATTACAATATTAATTTTTTCTTATTTCATCTAGGAGATGAATGAAATGGGTAAAAGGCCCATGAGTAGGAATAATATCCTTCATAGTGTGAAAAGGAGAAATTTGCATGAGGACAAGGTCAGGTTTTACCAGGTCAACCGCACTACCTAAGAGGTGTAGCTTGCTTGGGAAGACAACACAGTTTTGGAGGGAGAAAGATTCTTTATGGAAGAAACCCTAATGTGTGGGGTCCAGGGCAAAGATTCATTCACTTGCATAAAGGAGGAAGAGGCAGCCATAATGAGATATCTTTGAGCATATGATTTTAGTCTGAAGGCTGTTTGCATTCTCCGGTTGTTCAACTGAGTTGCTGTGCTGCTTAGCATGAAGGATTCATGTTTAGGATTTCCTCTCCTTCCTGAGAGGCCTCTTGAAGGATTTTACTTCATCTTCTCCACATCTTGTTTCAAGGCCAAAACCACTACCATCAGTCACTGCGTTATTTCTACCAAAGTATAACGTAGTGTTGCTTTGTGTTGCAGTGGAGGGTTCCACAACACCTTTCCTTGGTTCATCTTTCAGAGGAGGGAGTTCCTATTTCTCCGGGAGATCCATGAAGGAGGTTGTAGAGCTTACTATCATATCTCGACATCGAGGCCAAGCTTCTCTCATCATATACAACGCAGTCTAGCTCCTTGACTGCGTTATTTCTGAGCATATTTTCAATAGGGGTTGCACCACTATTTGGAGGGCAAGATCTTCAGGGATTGGATCATCATTTCACCTGAGAGATCCATTAGATGAGATATATGCATAATCTATAGCATATTTATCTATCTTCATCCATTTCTATTTTCTGAGTTGCAGCTGCTACCCAGCAACTTCGACTTTTCTGCAGATTTTCCATTTGTACATGTATTGCAGCCAATCCTTCTAAGGATTGTGTATTAGTGTTGTATTAGTGTTTTCAGGGGTTGAGAGCTTGATCCCCCTCATTTCTTGATATGATATTGATATATCATCATATTATAATTTTTTATATTGCAGTGTCTCCATATAAACTGCGTTGTCTAGTCATGGCTTCCTTTATGTAGCAGCATTTTCCATTTATCACTTACAGAGGCATTGCCTTACTTGAGTGATTGTTCCCTCAAGAATTTGTATTCATTATTTCTGCTATAACCTAATATGATGTCTATTTGTATCTTCACATGTTCATGGCTATAGAATAACGCTGTCGTTCCATGTATTTCTCATACATTGTTGCAGTCCCTCAAAGGGAACTTTCTGAGGACATCTAAGTGTGGGAGATTTTTTAACCACCTTAGAAGGATTTCTTTGGATCCTCCTCTTGGATTTAGCACTTAGAAAAAATTTTCTAAGGGATATAGGTCTTGGTTTCAATTCCTGTAGCAGCTATTACTGGAAAATGCGTTTCCCATTCATGCCTTGCTAGCTATTCCAGATTTGGGATATTACAGTGGTATCGAAGCTGCCTTCTTAGCTCAACCTGTGAGTCTAAGCCCAAGAAGATCAGGAGATTGAAGAGGATGAGTTTTGTCTTATCATATTTCAGATCCATGAAGAACCTCCCCAAGGAGGATAAGCAGAAAGAAGACGAAGAACCCTGCACTTCCTATTCTCATTAAGAAGACAAAGAAATAAGCAGGAGAAAGACTCCATATTTTGGACAAGAAAAAGGGGATAAGCTTACCAATATTCTTCCTAAATATGTACATATGATACGTGAAGAGTTCAAGGAGATCGGGAGGAATATGTATGGAGAATCTCCTGGAGGGTTTGGTTCAAAAGAAAACTCTAGATTATCACATAAGGAGTGTGAGTAAGCAGCTACACACCCTAATACACAACGCAGTCACATACCCAAGACTGCCAAAAGAGGGATGGAAAGAGAAGAATAGGTTGCTAGGAGGGAAACCCTTAGTGATTTCTTGAGAAATTATGAGTTTCAAACTCAAAAATTTCAAGAACATCTCAGTTTTTCAGAGTTTTACAAGATGAAGGTGAACGAAAAAGAGCAGCAGGATAGATTTTATCTATCTACCTTTGAAGGTTCACCTGTATGTTCAGCCAAAGCTTGAGTGGAGGAGTTAGATACCTTCTTGCAGTAGCACCACATTCCTGAAGATGAAGTCATCAAATTTGCAGTGCTACATTTGAGAGGTAAGGCTTTTTCCTGGTGGATTTTTTAATCTTTTTCTTTGAGAAATGTAAACATTGCATCTTATGAAAAATTCACTAAGGCATTAGTGAAAATATTTGATAAAAATATCCATGAGACAAAAATGGTGGGAGTAAATAAGGAAACTCAAGCAAAACCCTTGCATGAAAACTTGCAAAATACTTTGTCGGAAGAAAGGTTTTCATCTCACACCTTTGAGCAAAGGAGCATGGAGATCTCTTTTTTTAAAAGGGATCAAATTATTAGAGAGTTGCCCACTCATGTTGCAGACATTGAGGGAAACAACACTATTATATATGGAGTTTATCTAGCACCTCATGCAGAGGAAGGAGGATCTCTTGCTCCAAATAGAGGGATGCTTGCAACTTTGCAAGAAAGTTCCTAGGATCTCATGAGTAGATATCAAGGCACAACTCATTTTTTACATGTGCCATTGTTGAGGAGGTGCGGAACCATCGAGACACAAGGAGGAGATAGGGAGAAGACCCAACATCATGAGATGAGGAGTACACATCCCTATTCATTTTTTAAGGTTGATGCACCTAAGAAGGTGATTGGATTGCGCAGTGGAAGCATGGAGAGTTTTCTCCATTCATGTTGTGTAACCAGCTCCAAAAAGAGAAGAAAAGAGATATGAATGCCTTAGAAATAAGCCACTTCGAGGGGGAAACCTCCAATACATGACATAAATGAACAATTCTTGGATGATTCAATTTACAAAACCTCCTTTCTATATATAGGAGTCCATGGGGCCATAATGTAATCCTAGTGGGCCACAATGTAATCCTAGCCGACCTAACAATAATAATTTAAGGGCACAATAATAAATAAATGGGGGTTACAAGGGTACAATAATAACAATAAGGGGGTTACACTAACAACAATAAGGGACTATACTAGTAATATAGGGACCTAACATGCCCTTCTCCTTCAAAAAAGTGTTTTCCTCAACGCTTGAGTAGCTCTAGGTGCTTCTGTATAAAATTCTCATCCTCCCATGTAGAATCTTCAGTGGGTAAGTTCTTCCACTTGATGAGATACTCTAA